>JAPDNY010000279.1:0-50000 GCA_029375565.1 Gekko gecko | reverse complement strand
TGGCTGGATGACCACACCTCTGGCAACGTGGGGGTGTGGCCTAATATGCTAATAAATTTCTGCTGTTGGGTGTGGCCTATTATGCTAATGAGTTCCTGCTGGGCTTTTTCTGCCAAAAAAGCCCTGCCCATAATAGGCAGAGCCCCTGTGATGATCTGTGTAGGCCTGGGAGAAAGGCCTAGAGCCTGCGCGGGAGTGGAAAGTAGGCAGCCTACAATCCCCCATAAGGCTTAGCAACGGTCGTAGCCAATCAGTGTCCAGGGATTGTGTTTGAGCGGGAACTTAAGCTCTGAGGGCTGTGGAAACGGTGTTCTTTTCTGCGGTCTTGTCTCTCAAAAGAGCTAAACTGAGGGGGACAGTCTGGCCTGAGGAGAAAGACCCCGCACTTGGGACGGAGTGAGTACGGGCAGCAGGCCTGGTATCGTAGGGCTGTGGGCCTCGAAGTCGTAACCAGTTAAGTGAACCAGGCAGTCGCCTTAGATTCTCTTTATTTTTGCCTTTTAAACACTGTCATATCTTTTAAAGCACCTTGCCTGGTTTCCAATGCCCCATCACCGTATAAATACACCATTAAAAAAAAAATTATTTTAATTAAAGTTTTCCAGATGTTTAACAGAGCCATACAAACATTGTCAACTTGGGCGAGCTACATTAAGAAAAGCATTCTAAAAAAAAAACACACACACCACAGTTTAATAACACATTTTAATGTGCCCTTATACTATTTAGTGGAGTCGTGCTAATTACATAGATGTTTTGTTTCGGGAGGAGCTGCGGTGGCTCAAGTGGTTAAGATGCTGAACTGCAGGCTGTGGAAGGTCGGTAGTTCAGCAGTTCGAGACCCGTGAGTGCCGCATGACGGGGTGAGCTCCTGTCTCTAGTTCCAGCTCCTGCCAACCTAGCAGTTCGAAAGCAAGAAATTGCAAGTAGATAAATAGGGACCACTTCGGTGGGAAGGTAACAGCGTTCCGTGCGCCTTGGTGTTTAGTCATGCCGGCCATATGACCACGGAAACGTCTTCGGACAGCGCTGGCTCTTCGGCTTTGAAACGGAAATGAGCACCGCAACCCTAGAGTCAGATTCGACTGGCTTTTGATCAAGGGAACCTTTACCTTTACCTTTGTTTCGGGAGGCAGTTAAAGAAAAGGACTGAGCTAAGTACCGATCTTTGACTATGAAAGGAATGTTGACTGCTTTTTAACTTTGTATCAAGAGGTCTTTTCTCTCTAAAAAAAAAGTGACCGTTTTCCCGATGGATTGTACAGTTCCCTCTCATTACGGCTCTCGTCGTAAGAGTTCTCTGCCTGGTCGTCACGCCTATGGCTCTCGGCTTGAAAAAGGGGCATTTTGGATGGGCTCGGGAAGGTACTCTGAGCCTTCTCAAGGGACCTGAAGTCCAGAGCGGTGGCAGCGGAAGATGGCGACCCAATGTCAGAGACTTGAGGCTTGGGTTATTTTACACTGAGTTCATTGTGTCTACTATCTTGTCTTTCGCTTGTGCGCTTGCGTAGCATTGCCAGCTGCAACGTGGGGGAATGGATTCAGCCGCTGGGGCCATGACAGCCCCTTACTCAGAACTGGACAACGCTCCTTTGCCTCCCGCCCTCTACAGCCAAAGCATCAACTGCTCTGGATCTGATTCCAATACACTCAGTATTAGGTTGCTGGGTTAGCGTTGCCAACTTCCCGGGGAGCCAGGAGATTCCCCAGAATTACAGCTGTTCTCCAGACTGCAGAGATCAGTCCCCCTTGGGGGGGGGGTGTTTAGTGCCGTCAAGCCACCTCTAAGCTTGGGGGGAGTATAATGCCACAGAGCCCACCCTCCAAAGCAGCCATTTCCTCCAGGGGAACGGATCTCTGTAGGTTGGAGACAGGGCCGGCCCACCCATTAGGTGAACTAGGCTTTTGCCTAGGGCGGGCCGATCATGAGGGTGCCAAACTGCACCCCGCCCCACACCCTGCTAAAAGCTGCTGCTGCTGCTTCTCCTCCCCCCACCCCGGCCGTCTTCATCCTGAACTGCCCTGCCGCCGCCCTCCCTGGGTGAGTACATCTCTGGGGCAGCGGAGGCAGCTTTTGGCGAGGGGGCACAGTTCGGGCCTCCCTGGACTTCCCAGGAGAGGTTCCCGGCCCCAAAATAGGTACTCTAGCCTTTGTCGCTGGAGACATTATTGCCAAGAAGGGCGCCTGTCCCTTTAAGAGTGACCCACAGAGGACATGTGTCTCCCGGGGCTTACTCAAGAGTAAGTGCCGCCGCTTCTCCCCCACCTGACGTGTGTGCCTCTTTCCTTCCTCCGCCCTGCTGGTTTCTCTTGAGTGCTGGTCTGCCCTCCACCCATGGAGAGAGCAGCACCCCCTGCGACGGGGTTACAGTGCTCGTCCGCTCGCCGCAGCAACAACGCCACGCTCGGGCTCCCTTGCCGCCTGCTGGCCCCGCCCCCCAGTGCTTGCGAGCCAAAGGCTGGAGGGCGCAGCGACAACAGCAGCCAGGAGGGCGGTGGAAATCAATTGTCATGCTGGGAGGTCTCCAGGCCTCACCTGGAGGTTGGCATCCATACCTCCACCCTGCTGGAAGTACACCACAGACTGGGGATTCAGACTATGAGGGTCCCCGAACTGCAAGCCAATTGTGAAAAATAATTATTTGGTAAATACTAGCGGGCAGGAACGCACAGGAACAGAGTTCCGGCTGGCTCCCAAGTTGGCCACACCCAGCAGGAACTCATTAGCATAACAGGCCACACCCAGCAGCAGAAACTCATTAGGATTGGCTACATTAGGGGTGTGTGGCCTAACATGCAAAGGAGTTTCTGCTCCAAAATAAGCCCTGGGTTTTGACAACAAACAAGGTAAACAGAATAAGAAGCAAAAGGTGGGTGTGGCTGGATGACCCCACTTCTGGTAACACAGGGGTGTGGCCAGGGCCGGCTCACCCACTAGGCGAGCTAGGCACTCGCCTAGGGCGCCGGCCCTGCAGGGGCGCCAAAATGCCCCCGCCCCCCCCCCGTGAAAAGCCCCTCTTCCCGCCCAGCACCAGCAGCCCCGGCTTTCTTGGGTGCCTTGCGGCTGCGAGGCGCCCAGAAAAGCCGGTGCTGCCGCTGGGAGGGAAGGGGCGAGGGTTCTAACCCCGCCCCTTCCCCGGCTCTCCTAGGCGCCCTCGCAGCTGCGAGGCTCCCAGGAAAACGGCGCTGGGCCATCTCCAGGTCCCACCGGGAGGTTGGCATCCCCGGTTGGGTGGGCGCCCCAGGCTGTCCTGCCTAGGGCGCCCAGACACCTGGGGCCTGCCCTGGGTGTGGCCTAATATGCTAATGCGTTTCTGCTGTTGGGTGTGGCCTATTATGCTAATGAGTTCATGCTGGGCTTTTTCTACAAAAAAAAGCCCTGTTAGCGGGTATCTAAACCTTGACATCGTTTTATTTGAATCCTGCCCTGGACTTCACCCAACTGTTGGCAGACAGAAGGGCAGGACTGATATCAAAAATGTATCAACGGCTGGGTGCGGCCTTGTCTTGGAGGATGGGAGCCCTGACTCACCAAACGTCTGCTGGAAGAAAACCTGCTACTCTTTAAAGTGCTCCCGAGCTCCTGTTCAGCTTTGCAACTTGCTCTGCACAAGAGGAGACCCCCAGGGTCGCGTGGGGTGGATGATGGGAACCGAGTATGTTCCTGTTGCGGCATTTTTGAAAGTAGGGTCATGGAATCATAGAGCCGGAAGGGGTCCCAGAGGACATCTAGTCCAGCCCCCTGCTCAAAGCAGGATCGGCCTAGACTAGAGCACCCCTGACGAGTGTTCGTCCAGCCGCTGCTCAGAGACTGCCAGTGAGGGGGAGCTCACCGCCTCCCTAGGCAGCTGATTCCACTCTTGCACAACTCTCAAGTGTGAAAAAGTTTTTCCTAAGACTGGTATCTTTCCGCCCGTAATTTCAACCCGTGATCGTGAGTCCTCTCCTCTGCTGCCAACAGGATCGGCTCCCTGCCCTCCTCTAAGGCTGCGGTCCCATGGGCAGTTAGTCAGGAGTCACGACATACCGGCGTCGCCTGCGTAGATTTGCAGGGCTTAATCTGCCTCCCACGGGCCAGTCATGGGCAGCCCGTCTCGCTCTGCTTTAGAACTGGAGTAATCAGGCACCAGGGAAAGTCCGGTAGTAAGGGATGAGAGAGCTTCCACCCTGTTTTTTCTGTCTGAACAGGGCTGCATTAACCCATGGCCGGGCCCCTAGGCTTTCAGGTATTTCAGGTGGTAACTGGCACTTCAGTCTTTCACCGCACCACAGCTAGCAGCCTGAACCTGGTAGGTGCTAGACCGCAGTACATAGCCCTGTATCCATTTTGAGGGTCTCCTGGAAGAATTCTATTCATAATTAATTCTCCTTATAATATTTGCCTTTTGGGTCCGCAACATTCAATGCGCGCCAACAGTGTTTGGCCGCTCCAACTATCAATCAGGTCGGCCTCGATCCTGCCCCCCTGCCCAGGAGAAAGCCGGCCTTTCTCCCCCCTCACCCAGGAGACCGGCGCTGGCGGCGAGGGAGCTGCAACACGCCCGCCCCCCCCTTCGTTTCTCCCCCTCCCCGCCAATCCAGGCAGACGGGAGAAACTCCTGTGGCCCCCCCGACCCCGCGCCTCCCCCTTTCCCCTTTTCTTTCTTTCTTCCTTTCTCTCTCTCTCTCTCTGTTTCCCCCTCTCTTTCTTCCCTCCTCTGCCTCCCTCCTTTCCTTCCTTCCACTCTCTCTCTCTACCCTTCTTCCTTCCTTCCTGGCTTTCATTCTTTCCCTCCTTCCTTCCTTCCTTCCTTCCTTCCTTCCTTCCTTCCTTCCTTCCTTCCTTCCTTCCTTCCCTTCCCTTCCTTCCTTCCCTTCCCTTCCCTTCCCTTCCTTCCCTTCCCTTCCCTTTCTTTCTTTCTTTCTTTCTTTCTTTCTTTCTTTCTTTCTTTCTTTCTTTCTTTCTTTCTTTCTTTCTTTCTTTCTTTCTAACTTACAGCCATGACCCCCCCACTCTGTCTCTGACTCCCCCCTCTTTCCCTCTCTCTCTCCCCCCCTTTCCTCCCTCCCCCCCCAACTCACTCTCTCTCTTCCTTCCTTCCACCCACCCTTCCTTCCTATCTAGGGCCCATTGTCTACTGCCACAATGGGCTTTACTCACTAGTTATATATATTTTTGTTGTGCAAGTATATTGATGGGTCCCTGGTCCCTGCGGGGCCCCTAGGCTCCAGCCTAGTCAGCCCCGTGTCTGAATCCTCCTGCAGCAAAAAGGAACCAAGAAGGGACTGTCTGAACCTGCAGATCTGTTTCCACCACTGGTTTTTTTAGTTGCTGCCTGCACGTGTGCATTAGCGCATATGTGCAGCCATCCACTTGCATTTAACTTGTGGGTTAGGGTGGGGTATAAATTTAATAATAATCATCATCAGGGCTATTTTGGGACAGGAACGCACAGGAACGGCATTCCGGCCGGCTCCCAAGTTGGCCACGCCCAGCAGGGACTCAGTAGCATAACAGGCCACACCCAACAGCAGAAACTCATTAGGATTGGCTACATTTGGGGTGTGTGGCCTAACATGCAAAGGAGTTCCTGCTCCAAAAAAGCCCTGGGTTTTGACAACAAACAAGGTAAACAGAATAAGAAGCAAAAGGTGGGTGTGGCTGGATGACCCCACTTCTGTTAGCATGGGGGTGTGGCCTGATATGCTAATGAGTTTCTGCTGTTGGGTGAGGCCTACTGTGCTAATAAGTAAGACAAGGGCACCGATGCAACGAACATGAAATTGAGCAAATTTCGGAGGATGGCGGAAGACAGGAGGGCCCGGCGTGATGTGGTCCATGGGGTCGCGAAGCGTCAGACTCGATGGTGCGACTGAACAGCAAGCAGACGAAGACTAGATCTAACGGGTGGAAATGACAAGGGAGTCGTTACCGGCTAAGTATCAGGAGAAACTTCCTGACTGTAAGAGTGGTTGAGCAGTGGAACAGACTGCCTCGGGAGGTGGTGGATGCTCCTTCCCTGGACGTTTTCAAGTGGAGACTGGACCACCATCTTTCAGGTATGTAGGGCTACCTTTCGGCTGTGCTCCTGCAGAGTGCGGGGGTTGGACTAGATGACCTGCAAGGTCCCTTCCAACTCTAACATTCTATGGTTCCATGTAGGTATGTAGGGCTATCTTTCAGCTGTGCTCCTGCAGAGTGTGGGGGGTTGGACTAGATGACCTGCAAGGTCCTTTCCAACTCTAACATTCTATGGTTCTATGTAGGTATGTAGGGCTACCTTTCGGCTGTGCTCCTGCAGAGTGCAGGGGGTTGGACTAGATGACCTGCAAGGTCCTTTCCAACTCTAACATTCTATGGTTCCATGTAGGTATGTAGGGCTATCTTTCGGCTGTGCTCCTGCAGAGTGCGGGGGGTTGGACTAGATGACCTGCAAGGTCCCTTCCAACTCTAACATTCTATGGTTCCATGTAGGTATGTAGGGCTACCTTTCGGCTGTGCTCCTGCAGAGTGCAGGGGGTTGGACTAGATGACCTGCAAGGTCCTTTCCAACTCTAACATTCTATGGTTCCATGTAGGTATGTAGGGCTACCTTTCGGCTGTGCTCCTGCAGAGTGCGGGGGTTGGACTAGATGACCTGCAAGGTCCCTTCCAACTCTAACATTCTATGGTTCCATGTAGGTATGTAGGGCTATCTTTCGGCTGTGCTCCTGCAGAGTGTGGGGGGTTGGACTAGATGACCTGCAAGGTCCTTTCCAACTCTAACATTCTATGGTTCTATGTAGGTATGTAGGGCTATCTTTCGGCTGTGCTCCTGCAGAGTGCAGGGGGTTGGACTAGATGACCTGCAAGGTCCTTTCCAACTCTAACATTCTATGGTTCCATGTAGGTATGTAGGGCTATCTTTCGGCTGTGCTCCTGCAGAGTGCAGGGGTTGGACTAGATGACCTGCAAGGTCCTTTCCAACTCTAACATTCTATGGTTCTATGTAGGTACGTAGGGCTCTCTTTCGGCTGTACTCCAGCAGAGTGCAGGGGGTTGGACTAGATGACCTGCAAGGTCCCTTCCAACTCTAACATTCTATGATTCTATGAAGACTGCGGTCACACACACTAAATAATCCACTCTCAATACACTTTCCAACTGGAAAGTGCACCGAAGGTGGATCGACAGCCGATTATTCAGTGTGTATGACTGCAGCTGTAAGTCTCGTCTCTTGTCCAGAGTAGCTACTAAACGGTTCGCGAGCACATTTTCTCCCCGGAGTTTGCAAGGATTTCTTAAAGGGTTGGTTCTCCGGTCCTGCCAGGTCGAGAGCGTGGGAAGGGATTACTATTGTCACTCTGCAAAGACGCGTGATTGGAGAAGACAAAAGGGCACGAAGTCCAAAGATGCCCCCCAACTGGAATGGATTGTTCCCCTTTGTGGTTCAAAGAAGTGAAAAGCTGAGTCATAGCAGGGTCATGAGTCATGTTCATCATCTCTTCCCCCCCTCCCTCGCTAGCATGTGACGGAAAGCCATCCGTTTGCTGCTCTCTGCGCCGCTATTTGGGTACTTCGGAGAGTTTTCTCCAGGACAAGCACCTTCTGATGTCAAACATGCGGCCCGGGGGCCGGGTCAGCCCCCTGGAGGGCTTCTATCAGGCCCGCAGTGGAACTGGCCGTCTTCAGCTTCTTCTCCCAGTTCTGCTGCTGCTGCGTCATCGTAGGTGTGCAGCTTACAGATACACACCTGGACAGCAGACTCAGGATTGCCACGGCACAGACATTTCGATGCAATAATTCAGAGCAACAACGAAAGTCCGCATGGTCAAAGCAATGGTATTCCCCGTAGTAATGTATGGCTGCGAGAGTTGGACTGTAAGGAAGGCCGAGCGCCGAAGAATAGATTCTTTTGAACTGTGGTGCTGGAGAAGACTCTTGAGAGTCCCTTGGACTGCAAGGAGATCAAATCAGTCAATCCTAAAAGAAATCAACCCTGACTGTTCCCTGGAAGGCCAGATCCTGAAGCTGAAGCTCAAATACTTTGGCCACCAAATGAGAAGGGAGCATTCACTGGAGAAGACCCTGATGCTGGGAAAGATTGAAGGTCAAAGAAGAAGGGGACGGCAAAGGAGGAGATGGTTAGACAGTGTCATCGATGCAACGAACATGAAATTGAGCAAACTTCAGCGGACAGCGGAAGACAGGAGGGCCTGGCGTGATCTGGTCCATGGGGTCGCGAAGAGTCGGACTCGACGGTGCGACTGAACAACAACAACAATTCAGAGCAAGAGGTGTCCGTTATCAGACACAATTAAATAAACAAACTATTGCAAGAGTGCTGATGTTTTAAGCATGTTTTTATTTTAAGTAAAAAAAAAACCCCTTTGTGTTTGTGTCCTTTATGAAGTTTATCTCTCCACTACTTGGCAATTCACGGCCACAGGAGGTGGTGGCAGCTGCAAGCATGGACAGTTTCAAGAGGGAATTAGATAAACATCTGGAGCAGAAGTCCATCAGTGGCTATTAGCCACAGGGTATAGATGGGAACTCTCAGTCTGGGGCAGGTGATGCCCTCTATTCTTGGTGCTGGAGGGGGCAGCAGTGGGAGGGCTTCTGGTGTCCTGGCCCCACTGCTGGACCTCCTGATGGCACCTAGTATATTTTGGCCGCTGTGTGACCCAGAGTGTTGGACTAGATGGGCCATTGGCCTGATTCAACATGGGCTTCTCTTATGTTCTTATTACATTTTATGATACACATGACAAGGTCTCATTTATGTCAGATCCGGCCTTCATAACAAATGAGTTCGACACCCCTGCCATGGGGTTTCCTGGGCAAGCGACATTCAGAGGTGGTTTACCACTGCCTCTGCGGAGCAACCCCAGACTTCCTTGGATGTCTCCCATCCAACACTCTAACCAGGGCTGACCTTGCTTAGCTTCTGAGATCTGGCAGAATTGGGCTAGGCAAGGTCTGGAGGCAGGTTTGCCAAACTCCAGGTGAGGAAATCCCTGGAGATTTGGGGGCGAAGTTTGGGGAGGGCAGGGTTTGGGGAGGGGAGGGGCATCAATCATGCCATAGAACCAGTTTCTCTGGGGAAAATGATAATCTGTAGACAGGAGATCAGTGCAATCCTTGGAGGTCACTAGGACCCACCTGGAGGTGGTAACCCAAAGTCCCTCTCCGGTCCCAAGGTTCAAACACATTTTCTCCAGATACGGTTTCAGATATGGATTCCACAGCCTCTCCTTGGCACTGTTACTCTGAGAGTTATAGCATTAGAGAACACCAGAAGAGCCCTGCTGGGCCAGACCATTGAGGGTCCATCCAGTCCAGCATCCCATCTCACACAAGGGCCAGCCAGTTCCTCTGGAGGGCCAGCAACAGGTCAGAGAGGCCGAGGCCTTCCCCTGATAAGGACACCAGAAGAGCCCTGCTGGGTCAGACCAGGGAGGGTCCATCCAGTCCAGCCTCCCGTCTCACACAGGGGCCAGCCAGTTCCTCTGGAGGGCCAGCAACAGGGCAGAGAGGCTGAGGCCTTCCCCTGATAAAGACACTAGAAGAGCCCTGCTGGGTCAGACCAGGGAGGGTCCATCCAATCCAGCCTCCCGTCTCACACAGGGGCCAGCCAGTTCCTCTGGAGGGCCAGGAACAGGGCAGAGAGGCTGAGGCCTTCCCCTGAGAAGGACACCAGAAGAGCCCTGCTGGGTCAGACCAGGGAGGGTCCCTCCAGTCCAGCCTCCCGTCTCACACAGGGGCCAGCCAGTTCCTCTGGAGGGCCAGCAACAGGTCAGAGAGGCCGAGGCCTTCCCCTGATAAAGACACTAGAAGAGCCCTGCTGGGTCAGACCAGGGAGGGTCCATCCAGTCCAGCCTCCCGTCTCACACAGGGGCCAGCCAGTTCCTCTGGAGGGCCAGCAACAGGGCAGAGAGGCCGAGGCCTTCCCCTGATAAAGACACTAGAAGAGCCCTGCTGGGTCAGACCAGGGAGGGTCCATCCAATCCAGCCTCCCGTCTCACACAGGGGCCAGCCAGTTCCTCTGGAGGGCCAGGAACAGGGCAGAGAGGCCGAGGCCTTCCCCTGATAAAGACACTAGAAGAGCCCTGCTGGGTCAGACCAGGGAGGGTCCATCCAGTCCAGCCTCCCGTCTCACACAGGGGCCAGCCAGTTCCTCTGGAGGGCCAACAACAGGGCAGAGAGGCCGAGGCCTTCATAAGAACATCAGAAGAACTCTGCTGGATCAAACCAATGGCCCATCTAGTCCATCATCCTGTCTCACACAGTGGCCAACCAGTTCTTCTGAAGGGCCAGCAACAGGGCAGGGAGGCCGAGGCCTTCCCCTGATAAAGACACTAGAAGAGCCCTGCTGGGTCAGACCAGGAGGGTCCATCCAGTCCAGCCTCCCGTCTCACACAGGGGCCAGCCGGTTCCTCTAGAGGGCCAGCAAAAGGGCAGAGAGGCCGAGGCCTCCCCTGAGAGGGACATCAGAAGAGCCCTGCTGGGTCAGACCAGGGAGGGTCCCTCCAGTCCAGCCTCCCGTCTCACACAGGGGCCAGCCAGTTCCTCTGGAGGGCCAGCAACAGGGCAGAGAGGCCGAGGCCTTCCCCTGATAAGGACACCAGAAGAGCCCTGCTGGGTCAGACCAGGGAGGGTCCATCCAGTCCAGCCTCCCGTCTCCCACAGTGGCCAACCAGTTCTTCTGAAGGGCCAACAACAGGGCAGAGGGGCCGAGGCCTTCCCCTGAGAAGAACATCAGAAGTGCAGTGAGGGTCCATCTAGTCCAGCATCCCGTCTCACGCAGTGGCCAACCAGTTCTTCTGAAGGTCCAACAACAGGGTTTCCTTGGTGTCAGCGGAGACAACGGCCAGTTCACTCATGGAAGCCATCCTAGCATTCATGCATGCGACTTACTTATTTAATTTCATAGTTCCCCTTTCCCCTAAAAAAGCCCCCGAGATCGTTGATAGCCCCATAAAACATGACGAAAGTCCAACAAAAGCAACAAAATACGAAATTCAATTGAGAATACATCAGAACCAATAAGACACTGTAAAATAGCGCCACTCTGCCTGTCACAGTTATTTGTAATATGGTTGCCAGCTCTGAGTTGGGAAATACCTGGAGATTTTGGGGGGTGGAGCTCAAAGAGGGCGGGGCTTGGGGGGTAGTGACAGACAGAGAAGAAGAAGACGAAGACGAAGACGAAGACGAAGACGAAGAAGAAGAAGAAGAAGAAGAAGAAGAAGAAGTAGAGGAGATTGGATTTATACCCCGCCCTTCACTACCTGAAGGAGTCATAGCGCAGCTTACAAATCTCCTTCCCCTCCCCACAACAGACACCCTGAGACGCAGGTGGGGTTGAGAGAGCTCTTTCAAGGACTGCTCTTGAGAGAACAGCTCTGAAGGAACTGATGACTGACCCAAGGTCAAACCAGCAGCTGCATGTGGAGGTGTGGGGAATCAAATCTCTGAGAGCCAGTTTGGCATAGTGGTGAAGTGTGCGGACTCTTATCTGGGAGAACCGGGTTTGATTCCCCACTCCTCCACTTGCAGCTGCCGGATGACCTTGGGCAAGCCATAGTTCTGATAAGAGCTGTTCTCTCAAGGACAGTTCTGGAAAGAGCTCTCTCAGCCCCACCAACCACACAGGGTGTCTGTTGTGGGGAGGGGAAGGGAAGGCGTTTGTAAGCCACGCAGACTCTGAGTGAAGGGCGGGGCATAAACCCAATATCTTCTTCTTCGTCCTCTTCTTCTTCCTCTTCTGTTCTCCCAGATTAGAGTTCGCGCTCTTAACCAGGACACCAAAATGGCTTCGCCTTCCAAAGCGGCCATTTTCCCCGGTTGATCTCTTTCGCCTACAGAGCAGTCATAATCCCAGGAGATCTCCAGCCGGCTCCTGGAGGCTGGCAGCCCAACAAATCGGTCTACCTCAGCGGCCTTCCCGGAAATCCAGATCCCCTTTAAGGAAGCAGCGGCTCCGAGCTCCTAAGGGGGAGTTCCAAAATGCAAGGAGTGATCCGACATAACACAGATCTGACGCCCCAGCGGGAACTTCCCCTGATCTCTGCGGCACTTTCCCCCACGCCGCTTGTGGCGAACGCAGAAGTGGCCTCGACCAACAAGCATGTTCCCTCTCTCAGGGGTTTTTGACGACGCATATGTAATCTGTGGTCAGACACGAGAGCGATGCCAACTTCTTCGTGTTTAGGAAGAGCTCTTTGGGAGGCCAGGCGCCGGAGCTGGCAAAGCGAGGAGCTATGAGCCGGGGAGGGCAGGAAATCGCTTTGACCCGAGGAACGACCGTGTATCCTGGTGGTATCTGTTTCAAGGCTGCGGTGTTGACGGCGTCTAATGGGATCTTTCCTGTTCCAGCCCGGGGGAAAGGGGGACTCTCTGGCACCTGCTTGGAATTATCCCCTCTTCTCGGCCTTGCTTTTCTTTGCCTTCGGTGCTAGGAAACGACTTCCTCCTGCTAATAGCAGTCAAGGGCGAACTTCAGATAGGACACAGAAGGGGGATTTCCTTCCGAATTTCAGGGCTGTCAGCTCCAGGTTGCGAAAGTTTGGGAGTGCAGGATTTAGGGGTTATTACCACACAGTCCACCTTCCAAAGCAGCCCTTTCCTCCAGACAACGGGCGGGTGGGGCCTGGGGTTCCCCCAGAGTTGCAACTGATCTCCAGACGACAGAGGTCAGTTCCCCTGGAGAAGATGGCTGCTCTGGAGGGGGGACTCTGTGGCCTTGTGCCCCACTGAGGTCCAGGGATGCCAGCCTCCAGGTGGGGCCTGGGGATCCCCTGGAATTCCAGCTCATCTCCAGACTGCAGAGATCAGTTCCCTGGAGAAGATGGCTGCTTTGGAGGGGGACTCTGTGGCCTTGTGCCCCCACTGAGGTCCAGGGATGCCAGCCTCCAGGTGGGGCCTGGGGATCCCCTGGAATTACAGCTCATCTCCAGACTACAGAGATCAGTCCCCCTGGAGAGAAATGGCTGCTTTGGAGGGGGACTCTATGGCCTTGTGCCCCCACTGAGTTCCCTGTCCTCTTCAGGCTCCATCCCCAAATCTCCAGGGGTTTCCCAGCCTAGATCTGGCCACCCTTCTCCCGTATCCCCCACCATTGGCCAGGGGGAACTTTCCTTGTCCTATCTTGGTGCCGCTCACTTTCCTTGACCTACCTACGCACTGATCTGCATGACATAACTATTGTTATTTTCCATCTGGTGCTGAAGTGACTCTTCCTCTCCTCCGGCCCTGTGGTGGTTCAATGTGAGAAACCACTCGGCCTGACGCCGGCAGTACGTTTCCTCTCGATGCGTATGACCTACAAATCAGGAAATAGTGAGCAGGTTGTGAACATTCGCCGAACAAGTTATTAAATGCTGGCAACCATTTCCATTTTCCAAGAGTCACACGGGAGGGACGCGTGACCGAAGAGCTGGGAGCCCTTAAAGCAATTCTGCAGAATCTCACTTTGGAGGAAGAAAGCGTCCTGTCTCTTTAATCGGATTTTGATTCGTTTTATTTACTGTCTTTATATCCCGCTTTTCACCCCCACTGGAGACCCAAAGCGGCTTACGTCATTTCTCCTCTTTTCTGTTTTATCCTCACAATAGGGTTGCCGGGCCCCTTACCTGTTTGCAGCGGGACAAGCTCCCGTTCCGGGACTTTTTGCATGTGTGCGCCGTGATGACGTCATCTGGAAATGATGTCATCACGCTAGGCACATCACCGGGGGGGGGCGCTCTGGCATTCAACCTGATGACTGAGAGTGTGAGAGGAGAGATGTCTATGAGGTGATTCTGTGTTCTTCTTGAAGAGACTGCTGTGTTTTTTTGAGAGTCTGTATGACAGGAAGCAGTTGGAGTTTAGTTTAGCCTGTGTGGCTATGAGAGAGAGAGCTCAGCCTGTGTGGCTATGAGCAAGAGAGTTCAGCCTGTGTGGCTATATATATATATATATGAGAGAGAGATATAAGCTTGTCAGAGTTGAGTTTTGGTGTATGAGAGATTGTGTGTGACGGCAAGCTTTCTCAGTTATATTTTCTTTCTTCAACAACCGTTCAAAAATACCCAGAATCCTATTTTGTTCTTTTATAAAGAAATCATTATTTGTTTAAACTTATCCCAGCAATCAGAACAGTCCTTCCCCAGGGCCACATAGTCCTCTGAAGCGCCCAGTTACTGGGTCATTCTACCAAAAGAGTGAGATTTGGAATTTTTAATTCCTTGTGCCTCAGAAATCTACTAAGTTCATGTACACAAAGAGTGTTTTAAAGGAGAAACAGTCTCACTTCTGTGCTGTGAAAAGCTTCGACGGCCCAGTTCCACACTTGCATGGGTAGTATTGGAAAGATGTAGGCAATAAAGGTGATAACCAAAACACCTGGAAATGGCTCCAGAATGGGCACTTGAAGAAAGGAACAGAAGGAAACTAATAACTAGTTGTGCAAGAGCAGGCCCTTGAAACAAAAAGCGCGAAAGCCAAGACCCAGAAGACCAGGGATGACAGCAAATGTTGACTTTGCAAGACAAAGGATGACACAGTCGACCACATGGTCAGTGCTGGCAGTAAAATTGCTCAAACCGACTATAAAGAACGTCATGATAGAGTTGCAGCTCTGTTGCACTGGGATGGTTGCAAGAAGTCCTGGCTTACCGTCAGTCATAAATTCATGGGAGCACAAACCAGACAAGATAACGGAGAACGAGGAAACGAAGATTCTTTGGGACTTCTGATTACAAAGCAGATAAACGCCGAGAGCCTGACACCCCTGATATAATCATCACAGACAAAATGAGAAACAGGGTTAGGATCATTGACGCTGCAATCTCAAGAGGCAGCAAAATAGAAAAGAAAGAACAGGAGAAGGTCACGAAATACCAAGACCTATAAACGGAGTTAGAGCACCTCTGGGGAAAAGAAGGTGGCCATCATGCCAGTTGTCATTGGAGCCCTTGGAGCAGTGCCTAGAAGTCTCAGGAAACATCTGGACATTCTGGGCACTGAACAAACAACACGCGCTCAGCGCTATAAGACGGTGTTGCTCGAAACAGCAAGAATCCTGCAAAGATACATCTGCAGTTCCCAAGAACGTGGCTAGATCTCAAATTGCAGAACATCATCTACCAAATATCTGACTGTGACTAATAATGACAAAGACGATGACAACAACAGCAACAATTGGTGTTGAAACGGGCAGTTGAATCTTTTCATAGTGTGGAGTTAAATAATATCACCTGGTAAATGGGTGCCTGTAAAACGATGTCGAGTCTCAGCTGACATATAGTGACCCCAGCAAGGGGGTTTCAAGGCAAATGAGAAGCAGAGGTGGTATTCTAGTGTCTTCCTCTGCATAACAACCCCAGTCTTCCTTGGTGGTCTCCCATCCAAATATGGCGACCCCAGCAAGGGGCTTTCAAGGCAAGTGAGAAGCAGAGGTGGTTTGCCATGGCCTTCCTCTGCAGAGCCTTCCTTGGTGGTCTCCCATTTAGCTTTCCTCTTCTGGTGACCCCAGGAAGGGGCTCTCAAGGCTGCTTTCTTCTGCAGAGCCATCCTTGGTGGTCTCTCATCCAAGCCCTGACCCTGCTTAGCTTCCAACTTATGGCGACCCCAGCAAGGGACTTTCAAGGCAAGCAAAAAGCAGAGGTGGTTTGCCTTTGCCTTCCTCTGCAGAGCCTTTACTTGGTGGTCTCCCTTCCAAATACCAACCCTGCTTAGCTTCCAACTTGTGGTGACCCTAGCAAGGGGGTTTAAGGCAAGCAAAAAGCAGAGGTGGTTTGCCTTTGCCTTCCTCTGCAGAGCCTTTCTTGGTGGTCTCCCTTCCAAATACCAACCCTGCTTAGCTTCCAACTTGTGGTGACCCTAGCAAGGGGCTTTTAAGGCAAGCAAAAAGCAGAGGTGGTTTGCCTTTGCCTTCCTCTGCAGAGCCTTTCTTGGTGGCCTCCCTTCCAAATACCAACCCTGCTTAGCTTCCAACTTGTGGTAACCCAAGCAAGGGGCTTTTAAGGCAAGTAAGAAGCAGAGGCGGTTTGCCATGGCCTTCCTCTGCAGAGCCTTCCTTGGTGGTCTCCCATCCAAATACCAACCCTGCTTAGCTTCCAACTTGTGGTGACCCTAGCAAGGGGCTTTTAAGGCAAGTAAGAAGCAGAGGCGGTTTGCCATGGCCTTCCTCTGCAGAGCCTTTCTTGGTGGTCTCCCTTCCAAATACCAACCCTGCTTAGCTTCCAACTTGTGGTGACCCTAGCAAGGGGCTTTTAAGGCAAGCAAAAAGCAGAGGTGGTTTGCCTTTGCCTTCCTCTGCAGAGCCTTTCTTGGTGGTCTCCCTTCCAAATACCAACCCTGCTTAGCTTCCAGCTTGTGGTGACCCCAGCAAGGGGCTTTTAAGGCAAGGGAGAAGCAGAGGCGGTTTGCCATGGCCTTCCTCTGCAGAGCCTTCCTGGGTGGTCTCCCAACCAAGTACTGGACTCTGCTTAGCTTCCAGCTTCTGATGACCTCAAGCAAGGGGCTCTCAAGGCAAGTGAGGTGGTTTGCCATGGCCTTCCTCTGCAGAGCCTTCCTTGGTGGTCTCCTTCCCTTCCAAGTACGGACTCTGCTTAGATTCCAAATTATGGTGATCCCAGCAAGGGGCTTTCCAGGCAAGGGAGAAGCAGAGGTGGTCTGCCTTTGCCTTCCTCTGCAGAGCCTTCCTTGGTGGTCTCCCTTCCAAATACCAACCCTGCTTAGCTTCCAACTTGTGGTGACCCTAGCAAGGGGCTTTTAAGGCAAGCAAAAAGCAGAGGTGGTTTGCCTTTGCCTTCCTCTGCAGAGCCTTTCTTGGTGGCCTCCCTTCCAAATACCAACCCTGCTTAGCTTCCAACTTGTGGTAACCCAAGCAAGGGGCTTTTAAGGCAAGTAAGAAGCAGAGGCGGTTTGCCATGGCCTTCCTCTGCAGAGCCTTTCTTGGTGGCCTCCTTCCAAATACCAACCCTGCTTAGCTTCCAACTTGTGGTAACCCAAGCAAGGGGCTTTTAAGGCAAGCAAAAAGCAGAGGTGGTTTGCCTTTGCCTTCCTCTGCAGAGCCTTTCTTGGTGGTCTCCCTTCCAAATACCAACCCTGCTTAGCTTCCAGCTTGTGGTGACCCCAGCAAGGGGCTTTTAAGGCAAGGGAGAAGCAGAGGCGGTTTGCCATGGCCTTCCTCTGCAGAGCCTTCCTGGGTGGTCTCCCAACCAAGTACTGGACTCTGCTTAGCTTCCAGCTTCTGATGACCTCAAGCAAGGGGCTCTCAAGGCAAGTGAGGTGGTTTGCCATGGCCTTCCTCTGCAGAGCCTTCCTTGGTGGTCTCCCTTCCCTTCCAAGTACGGACTCTGCTTAGATTCCAAATTATGGTGATCCCAGCAAGGGGCTTTCCAGGCAAGGGAGAAGCAGAGGTGGTCTGCCTTTGCCTTCCTCTGCAGAGCCTTTCTTGGTGGTCTCCCTTCCAAATACCAACCCTGCTTAGCTTCCAACTTGTGGTGACCCCAGCAAGGGGCTTTTAAGGCAAGTAAGAAGCAGAGGTGGTTTGCCTTTGCCTTCCTCTGCAGAGCCTTCCTTGGTGGTCTCCCATCCAAATACCAACCCTGCTTAGCTTCCAACTTGTGGTGACCCTAGCAAGGGGCTTTTCAGGCAAGTAAGAAGCAGAGGCGGTTTGCCATGGCCTTCCTCTGCAGAGCCTTTCTTGGTGGTCTCCCTTCCAAATACCAACCCTGCTTAGCTTCCAACTTGTGGTGACCCTAGCAAGGGGCTTTTAAGGCAAGTAAGAAGCAGAGGCGGTTTGCCTTTGCCTTCCTCTGCAGAGCCTTTCTTGGTGGTCTCCCTTCCAAATACCAACCCTGCTTAGCTTCCAGCTTGTGGTGACCCCAGCAAGGGGCTTTTAAGGCAAGGGAGAAGCAGAGGCGGTTTGCCATGGCCTTCCTCTGCAGAGCCTTCCTGGGTGGTCTCCCAACCAAGTACTGGACTCTGCTTAGCTTCCAGCTTCTGATGACCTCAAGCGAGGGGCTCTCAAGGCAAGTGAGGTGGTCTGCCATGGCCTTCCTCTGCAGAGCCTTCCTTGGTGGTCTCCTTCCCTTCCAAGTACGGACTCTGCTTAGATTCCAAATTATGGTGATCCCAGCAAGGGGCTTTCCAGGCAAGGGAGAAGCAGAGGTGGTTGGCCATCGCCTTCCTCCGCAGAGCCTTCCTGGGTGGTCTCCCTTCCACAAACTGACCTTTCTTAACTTCCAGGAACCATGCTGCCTTCCCCTCCCCACCTGGTAAACGGCAGCTGATTAAACCTGCATTAAAAGGATAGGACCTTTTTTTCTCTCTCCAGGGAGTTGGCAACCCTGAATTGGCATTTATATTGCTCGGACTGTCGGATATTATGACCCTGCATGCGAGAGGATCTGGGGGGAAAGGGTTAAGAGAATTCTCTCACTCGGGGACACTGGGCAGTTGGTCCCATCCTCTTATTGGTTAGATATCAAGTCTCTTTGGCCCTTGCTTGCTTTCAGACAGTTTGGTGTAGTGGTTAAGTGCGGGGATTCTAAGCTGGGAGAACCGGGTTTGATTCCCCACCCCTCCACTTTCAGCTGCTGGATGACCTTGGGCAAGCCATAGTTCTGACAAGAGCTGTCCTTGAAAAAGAGCAGTTTCTGTCAGAGCTCTCTCAGGCCCCGGTCACACGGAGAATTTGCCGCATGGAAGGCACAAATGTCAGGTGGATTTTCGGGGCGTGATCACACCGCAACATCTGGGAAGCGTAGCGCTCCCGTGGACAACCCGTGGCATCCTGCTGAAGATGCGGAGTTAAAAAGTACTGCGGAAAGTGCACTAGTATCCAGAAAACCCGGGGCAAAGGCAGGCGTCTGATCGCGGGAGCGCTAGTATCCTGTGGCATCTGGTGCCTGTCCACGTCCCATCACAAACCGGATGTTTTTTGTAAGTCTCCATAGGATGCGCACGAACACTGAACTGCACATGGGCACAAACACGAAACTGAAAGCAGTGCTGCTCCGTGGAACGGCACGTGCACGCAAACGTGAAACCGAGATCCGGAAGCGGTGGCTTGCGATTGCCGCTTGTGTGATCATACCGCGCCGCTTCTTTGCCACGCTTCAGCATTGCCGTGTGATCGGTTGTGGGGAGGGGAAGGGAAAGGAGTTTGTAAGCCGCTCTGAGACTCCGAGTGAACGGCGGGGTATAAATCCAGTCTCTTCTTATTCTTCAGTCACAAGTTTTCTCGGAGCTGTTATCTCAAGGGCAGTCCTCGAAAGAGCTCTCTCAGCCCCGCCGACCTCACAGGGTGTCTGTTGTGGGGAAGGGAAGGGAAAGGAGCTTGTAAGCCGCTTGGAGACTTCGAGTGAAGGGCGGGCAACAAATCCAGTCTCTTTTTGTTTTTCAGTCACAAATTCTCTCGGAGCTGTTCTCTCAAGGGCAGTCTTCGAAAGAGCTCTCTCAGCCCCGCCGACCTCACAGGATGTCGGTTGTGGGGAGGGGAAGGGAAAGGAGTTTGTAAGCTGCTCTGAGACTCCGAGTGAACGGTGGGGTATGAATCCAGTCTCTTCTTATTCTTCAGTCACAAGTTCTCTCAGAGCTGTTCTCTCAAGGGCAGTCCTCGAAAGAGCTCTCTCAGCCCCACCTCCCTCACAGGGTGTCGGTTGTAGAGATTATAAGCAGGGTATAAATCCAATCTCCACCTCCTCCTCCTCCTCCTCCTTCTTCTTCTTCTTCTTGTTTCATCTTATATAAGACCTCTCTTCTTCTCTCTTTCCTGGACTTGGAACTGTAGCAAGTTATCCCTTTTGGAACTTAAATCTGTTCACAGTTAAGTGCCCCTACAGGAGTACGTCACGTAAGATGTGCTTTTTACTTTTGTAAGTCAAACTTCTTTCTCCTGTTCCCACTGCAGCCAGATCACCTTCGTAATCGGTTTGAACCGCATTTCCCCCTTACACCGGGAAAACGTGGGGAATCGGGGTTACTGCGAAAAAGCTTCTGTGCTGCCCACAGCAAGTGATATATATATATTTTTTTTACATTTCACCCAGAACAAACTGCCCGACTCATCGGGTTGTTGTCGGGTAGGCAGAGGGAGGCTGTATTCTTGAGAGGGCCAGCAACCTGGAGTTCCAGGGGAATTACCAGTGAGATCAGAGTTTTATTTGGTCGGTTTCTGTTTGCACTGATAACTGGGTGAGGTTTGACCGCGTGAGTTTGCCGTCTTGCCCAAGAACAGAAGCCTCACTGACACACTTTATTTGGCGGGGGGGGGGCTGGTCTGAGCACATCCTCCAAACCACACCGTCTTCGAGTCGTACACACTGCCTTGGCGTTAAGCCTTTCTCGGGACAGCTAAAAGGGCATGCTTAATGCCACTGGGTGAGTGGTGGGACGGATGCCAGCCTCCAGGTGGGGCCTGGGGATCCCCCGGAATTCCAGCTTATCTCCAGACTGCGGAGATCAGTTCCCCTGAAGGAAATGGCTGCTTTGGAAGGGGGACTCTGTGGCCTTGTGCCCCACTGAGGTCCAGGGATGCCAGCCTCCAGGTGGGGCCTGGGGATCCCCCGGAATTCCAGCTCATCTCCAGATGACAGAGATCAGTTCCCCTGGAGGAAATGGATATTTTAGAGGAGGAATGCTAGGGAATTGTACCCCACTGGGGTTCAGGGATGCCAGCCTCCAGGTGGGGCCTGGGGATCCCCCGGAATTCCAGCTCATCCCCAGACTGCAGAGGTCAGTTCCCCTGGAGAAAATGGCTGCTTTGGAGGGGGGACTCTGTGGCCTTGTGCCCCACTGAGGTTCAGGGATGCCAGCCTCCAGGTGGGGCCTGGGGATCCCCCGGAATTCCAGCTCATCCCCAGGCTGCAGAGATCAGTTCCCCTGGAGGAAACGGCTGCTTTGGAGGGGGGACTCTGTGGCCTTGTGCCCCCACTGAGGTCCAGGGATGCCAGCCTCCAGGTGGGGCCTGGGGATCCCCCGGAATTCCAGCTCATCCCCAGACTGCAGAGATCAGTTCCCCTGGAGGAAACGGCTGCTTTGGAGGCGGGACTCTGTGGCCTTGTGCCCCGCTGAGGTCCAGGGATGCCAGCCTCCAGGTGGGGCCTGGTGATCCCCTGGAATTCCAGCTCATCTCCAGGCTGCAGAGATCAGTTCCCCTGGAGGAAACAGCTGCTTTGGAGGGGGACTCTGTGGCCTTGTGCCCCACTGAGGTTCAGGGATGCCAGCCTTCAGGAAGGACCTGGGGATCCCCCAGAATGACAGCTCATCTCCAGATGACAAAGATCAGTTCCCCTCGAGAAAATGGATATTTTAGAGGAGGGATGCTAGGGAATTGTACCCCACTGAGGTCCAGGGATGCCAGCCTCCAGGTGGGGCCTGGGGATCCCCAGAATTCCAGCTCATCTCCAGACTACAGAGATCAGTTCCCCTGGAGGAAATGGCTGCTTTGGAGGGGGACTCTGTGGCCTTGTGCCCCGCTGAGGTCCAGGGATGCCAGCCTCCAGGTGGGGCCTGGGGATCTCCCGGAATTCCAGCTCATCCCCAGGCTGCAGAGATCAGTTCCCCCAGAGAAAATTGATATTTTGGAGGGGGGACGCTAGGGAATTGTACCCCGCTGGGGTTCAGGGATGCCAGCCTCCAGGTGAGACCTGGAGATCCCCTGGAATGACAGCTCATCTCCAGACTACTGAGCTCAGTTCCCCTGGAGGAAATGGCTGCTTTGGAGGGGGGCTCTGTGGCCTTGTGCCCCACTGAGGTCCCTGTCCCCCCAGGCTCCATCTCCACATCTCCAGGAGTTTCCCAACCTGGACTGGGCTGGAAAGCTTTCCTGTCCTTTGCCACCGGTGGCCACCTGGCAACCCAAACGGATGGCTGCTGTTCATAGTACCCCACTTGCGGAGGGGGGGCAGTAAAGGAAGCAGATTGTCCAACTGAATTTGACCAGAGGATGGAACAGTCTGCGTCTGGGAACCAGCTGTCAAGAAGCGACCCTTTGGAGATCGAGGATTTGGAGTTGCTTTTTTGGGGGAGGGCGCCTGCTTGGGAGTGGCAGCTAAGTGTTGGTGCTGATAGTGTTGCCAACCTCCAGGTGGCACCCAGAGACCTCCCACTATTACACTTGCTCTCCAGACGGCCAAGATTGGTTCGCCTGGAGAAAATGGCTTCTTTGGAGGGTGGTCTCTGTGGCCTTGTGCCCCACTGAGGTCCCTGGCCTCCCCAAGCTCCATCCCCAAATCTCCAGGAATTTCCCAATTGATAGTTGGCAATCCTAGGGGAGGGGATATGGGGCTAGCTGGGGTTGCCAGCCTCCAGACGGTGCCCAAATATCTCCCAGAAGGACCACTGACCTGCAGACCAATAAAATCAGTTTCTTTGGAGAAAATGGCTGCCGTGGAGGGTGGGCTCTGGCACATTAGACCCTGCTGAGGTCCCCCCTTTTCCCTCAGCCCCACCCCCAAATCTCCAGGAATCTCCAGCCTGGAGATGGCAACCCTACCAAGAGGCACTACGAAGGAGCGTGCAGATGCTGTTTTGTACATCTGAGGTACATTTCTGCACACACCTGCATTGAAGCAACCTTAAAAGGCTCCGGGGGCAGTGGTGACCAGCTCCTAATAGGTCATTTCAGTGGTGAATGTGGGAACTCTTTTCAGTGCAAAGCTCGCTGGGTGGCCTCGGGCCAGCCACACCCTCTCAGCCTAACCTACCTCACAGGGTCGTTGTGAGGATAAAATGGAGGAAAGGAGAATGATGTCGGGATAATATAGGTCCTCACTGGGGGTGAAAGGTGGGTATAAAATCAATCAATCAATCAATCAATCAATCAATGTTTCTGTGAGAAAAGCAAAACCAGAGCCAGTTTGGTGTAGTGGTTAGAAGCACAGACCCTAATCTGGGAGAACCGGGCTTGATTCCCCACTCCTCCACATGCGGCTGCTGGGGTGACCTGGGGTCAGTCACAAGTTCTCTCAGAGCTCTCTCAGCCCCACCTCCCTCACAGGGTGTCTGTTGTGGGGAGGGGGAGGGGGAAGGGAGTTTGTAAGCCGCTCTGAGACTTCTTCAGGGAGTGAAGGGCAGGGTATAAACCCAATCAATTCTTCTTCATCATCTGGGAGAACTGGGTCTGAGCCTCCATTCCTCCATATGCAGCTGCTGGTGTGACCTTGGGTCAGTGACAAGTTCTCTCAGAGCTGTTGCCACAAGAGCCGTTCTCCAGAGAGCTCTCTCAGCCCCACCTGCCCCACAGGGTGTCTGTTGTGGGGAGGGGAAGGGAAAGGAGTTTGTAAGCCGCTCTGAGACTCCTTCGGGTAGTGAAGGGCAGGGAATAAATCCAATCTCCTCTTCGTCCACTGTCAGTTCAGACTTTAACTTTCCACAGCTGTACATACCCTGAGACCAACCACAGCTGCACCTGTTGAATTTCTCCCTGTTCCATTTGTCTCTCTTCAAGGGACAGCACCTCTCAGGGTTAAAGGGCCGTAGCACCATTAAACGCATGACTGCCACGGCAAGAGGGTCACCTGTTGAACTTCTGCCATTTCTGCTTCTGCTCTGTGTGAGAGGACTTTTCTTTAACTTACTTCAGTTAAGTTAAGCTCTGCACAAAGCTGTGACCGAAGGAACTTCCGGCATTTGGAAACCCGTAACCAGTTCGATCATTACAACAACACTAACGCCTAAAATCACTTGTTATTTCAACCACGGCTGACAAAAGGAAACGCATTTAAAATAGAATGTTTAGAAAGAGCTACATAAAAAAGAGAAGTCACCCAAGAATAAACAACTCAGATGATTTAACGTGGAAATTTATCTTGACTCATGGGACTTTGTTTACGTTTGCCTCCCTTTTAGAGAAAACCTGTTGAAAATGATTTACAGGTGGCATCTAACTGCTTTAAGGCTGGCAGAGATCTATAAGACTGGTACCGACTTATGCTGATTCTGTAAAGAAGACAAGGCAGATTTCTTTCACGTGCCCTGGGCATGCATACAGGCCTCTTGTTATTGGAAGCAAGTGGCGAGAATTATATCACTTGGGTTGGAAAAAACAAATCCCCTGTAAACCAGAGACACTGCTGCTGAATTACCTACCTGAAATCCCCAGAAATCATCAAATGGTGCCTTATATATAACTAGCAATAAGGCCTGTTGTAGACACAATACAACGAACTCTAGAAGGAAGGAAGGAAGGAGGGAGAAGGAAGGAAGGAAGGAAAGAAAAATAAATAAATAAATAAATAAATAAATAAAGAAAGAAAGAAAGAAAGAAAGAAAGAAAGAAAGAAAGAAAGAAAGAAAGAAAGAGGGAGGAAGGGAGGGAGGAGAAGAGAGATGAAAGAGGAAGGGAGGAGAAGAGGATGAAAGAGGGAGGGGAAGAATTCAAAGACATGGGGCATAAGGAAGGGAAAAAGAGGGAGGGAGGAAAAGAAAGGGGGGAAGGAGGGAGGGAGGGAGGGTAGGAATGCAAAGAGATGGGGAGGAAGGAAGGAGGGGAGGGGAAGAATGCAAAGAGAGAGTGAGGAAGGAAGGAAAGAAGAGAAAGGGGAGGGAGGGATAGAAGGCAAAGGGAGGAAGGGAAAGAGGAGAGAGAGAAGAGCAAGAGCTATGGAGAAGAGACAGAGGGAGGGTGAGGGAACGAGGGGCCCTCCAGGTCTTACCCGTCTGGCACAGGGACCTCAGTAGGCCTTTCCCCGGCTGTCCACCACGGTAGGCGAGCAGGGAAAGGTGGCGCGGGGTCTTCAGTGGGCCCCTCTCCGCCCGCCTGCCATGGCGGGCAAGAGGGGAAAGCAGGCATGGGGGCCTCAGTAGACCTTTCTCCACATGTCCGCTGCAGCGGGCAAGCAGGGAAGGTGGTGCAGGGTCCGGAAAGGTGGCACGGGGCCTCAGAAGGCGCGGGGAGATACCATGGGCCCTCTGGATCATTGGGCCTGGACGTCGGCCGAGGGACACCAAGGGTGAGAGGGTGGGAGGCGGTTTCCTCCTCTTGCAGCTCAGCTGGCTCCTGCCGTGGCCACGGATGAGCGTTGTGGCACTGCCATGGTCGTCCTCGGTGTTGCAAGCATCCTGGCCACGGGGCGTCCATTGTCTTCAGTGGCTGTGTGTGAATTGAGCACAACAGGCCGGCTGCCAGCTGCGTGGGCGGGACTGAGGCCACAGGGCCACCCAGCAATTGGCAGGGGTTTGGAGTGGCAGGTCATGTGGCCAACTGATTTTGCTGCGCATTGAACCTTGCGAGACCACTACTCTTTTATATAATAGGGAAGGATGCATGGGGTGGAGAGAGCAGACCAGGACAACTTTTCCTTCCTCCCCCAAGATACTAGAACTCGAGGGCATCCAATGTAGCTGATGAGCTGTAGGTTCAGGACGGACAAAACGAAACACTACTTTACACAGAAAGTGATTAAAATGTGGGATTTTTGTGAGAGGATGTAGTGACGTCCACAGGAATAAACAGAGTTAAAGGGGGATTAGATAGGTTTATGGAGGATAAGTCTATCAACGGCTACCGGTCATGATGACTCCACATTCAGAGGCACTAATCCTCAGAGCCAGGAGGCAACATCAGAAGAAGGCCTCAGCTTCTATGTCCTGTTGCTGGCCCTCCAGAGGAACTGGCCGGCCCCTGTGTGAGACAGGATGCTGGACTGGATGGACCCTCCCTGGTCTGATCCTGCAGGGCTCTTCTGGTGTTCTTATCAGGGGCTCTCCACCCTGTTGCTGGCCCTCCAAAGGAACTGGTTGTCCACTGTGTGACACAGGATGCTGGACTAGATGGACTCTCACTGGTCTGATCCTGCAGGGCTCTTCTGGTGTTCTTCTCAGGGGAAGGCCTCAGCCTCTCTGCCCTCTTGCTGGCCCTCCAGAGGAACTGGTTGGCCACTGTGTGAGACGGGAGGCTGGACTAGATGGACCCTCAGTGGTCTGACCCAGCAGGGCTCTTCCGATATTCCTATCAGGGGAAGGCCTCGGCCTCTCTGCCCTGTTGTTGGCCCTCCAGAGGAACTGGCTGGCCCCTGTGTGAGATGGGAGGCTGGACTAGATGAACCCTCAGTGGTCTGACCCACCAGGGCTCTTCTGATGTTCCTATCAGGGGAAGGTCTCGGCCTCTCTGCCCTGTTGCTGGCCCTCCAGAGGAACTGGCTGGCCACTGTGTGAGACCGGATGCTGGACTAGATGGACCCTCCCTGGTCTGACCCAGCAGGGCTCTTCTGGTGTTCTTTTGTCTGGAGATCAACAGTGGGAGGTCTAGGTGCCACCTGGAGGTTGGCAACCCCATGAGCACCGACCCTTTGGACTGGGCCTGGAAACAAGCCAATGGGCAGTACAGGGCTGTCTGACCTTTCCAAACTCTTGCTGGGGTCCCCACATTCTCCTAGTTCTTTGCCCCCACCATTCAAGGGAAAACAAGAATTTGCTTTTTCTTCACAGCAGCAAAACCTCTTGGCAGGGACCTTGGGAAAGCAGCTGAGCCAACTCCAAACATCTTTAAACACTGAGACAAGCCTTGGCACAGCCGGGGTGTTTGTGCGGATGCAGCCAATGGGCCAGAAGGCTCTGCCGCTGAGGTTCCCAACTTCCAGGTGAGGCCTGGAGATATGCCGGAATGACAACGGATCTCCAGATACAGAGATCAGCTCCCCTGTAGAAAAATGGCTGGTGGGGGTGGAACTCTGTGACTTTATACCAGGGCTGGCCAAACTTGCTTGACATAAGAGCCACACAGAATAAACATCTGATGTCTTGAGAGCTGCAGGACGTGAACAGATATTCCAAACACGTTTTTAATTGAAAAAATATGCAAATCAGCTTTTTATTAACATGAAACGAGACAGCTGGAAATAAAAGCGAAAGGGGTAAAAACAGATATTGGCAATGATAGTTATTTGCCCAATGATATTTGTTTGCTAAGGATATTTATTTGTCTAAGGGACAGAGAGAGGGGGAAGGGAAGGAAGGAAGGAAGGAAGGAAGGAAGGAAGGAAGAGGAAGGAAGGAAGAAGGAAGAAGGAAGAAGGAAGAAGGAAGGAAGGAAGGAAGAGAAAGAAAGAAAGAAAGAAAGAAAGAAAGAAAGAAAGAAAGAAAGAAAGAAAGAAAGAAAAAGAAAGAAAGAAAGAAAAAGAAAGGAAGAGAGGGAGGGAGGGAGAGATGGGAAGGAAGGAATAGAGAGAAGAGAGAGAGAGGTAGGAATAAAGAAAGAGAGAGGGTGTGTAGGAAGGAAGGAAGGAAGGAAGAGAGAGGTGGGAAGGAAGGAAGGAATAGAGAGAGAAAGAAGTGGATAGAAAGAAAGAGAGAGAGAGAGGTGGGAAGGAAGGACTAGAGAGAAAGAGAGAGAGGTGGGAAGAAAGGAAGGAAGGAAGAGAGAGAGGTGGGAAGAAAGGGAAAGAAAGAGAGGGAGAGAGAGAGGTGGGAAGGAAAGAAGGAATAGAGAGAGAGAGAGTGGGAAGAAAGAAAGAAAGAAAGAAAGAAAGAAAGAAAGAAAGAAAGAAAGAAAGAAAGAAAGAAAGAAAGAAAGAAAGAAAGAAAGAAAGAAAGAAAGAAAGAAAGAAAGAAAAAGATGAGGTGGAAAGGGAGGGAGAGGTGGAAAGAAAGCAACTCTGACTTTAAATATGTCCTCCAAGACACAACCATACACCCCACGCTGGCTGCCTTGGCTTGAAGAACGAATTTAAGGAGAAAAATGCCTTCTCCACGCCAGCAAGGTGGGGGTGGGGGGCCCCCTTTGAGAACGCATTTAAATTTAAAGTTGCTTTCTTTCTCTGCTCCCCCACACCTCAAGCCTACCCAGGGGGTGAACGCTGGCTGGGGAAGGGAAGACCGATCAGAGAGGCATGTCCCCCACCTCGCTTCACCAGCTGCCCTACCGGGAGCCCCACAATGTGTGTGAAAGAACCACATGCGGCTCCCGAGCCACAGTCTGGCCAACCAGGAGTTCATGACTCTACTGGAGTTGGCAATGTAATGCCTAGAACACAGGGTCACCAGCTGTGTGTTAGGAAATATCAGGAGATTCGGGGGTAGAGCCCAGGAGGGGCAGGGTTTGAGGACAGGAGGAACCTCAGTGGGGTACAATGCCTCAAGAGCCCACCCTCCGAAGCCACCATTTCCTCCAGAAGAAATGATTTCGGTCATCTGGTGATCAATTGTAATAGTGGGAGATCTCCAGGTACCAAGTGGAGGTTGGCAACCTTGCTGGAACAGGAGGAAGAGCCAAGAAGGACTGATGCCTTCTCTATACAGGGACAGACTAACCAGACAACTCCATTTTTACCCTGACCTGCCAGGGAGTTTGTGGTTCCCTTCCCCATTTTCTATTATAACCATGAAAATAGATTCAGGCAGGTAGTGTGTGGATCTGAAGCAGCAGTTTGGTGTAGCGGTTAGGAGTGCGGACTTTAATCTGGGAGAACGCCTTCACATGCAGCTGCTGGTGTGACCTTGGGTCAGTCACAAGTTCTCTCAGAGCTCTCTCAGCCCCACCTACCTCACAGGGTGACTGTTGTGGGGAGGGGAAGGGAAAGGGAAAGGAGACTGTAAGCCGCTCTGATACTCCTTCAGGTAGTGAAGGGTGGGGTATGAACCCAATCTCCTCCTCCTCCTCCTCCAGATTGGAGCCAGTTTGGTGTAGTGGTTAAGAAAGCAGACTCTAACCTGGGAGAACTGGGTTTGATTCCCCACTCCTCCACATGCAGCTGCTGGTGTGACCTCGGGTCAGTCACAAGTTATTTCAGAGCTGTTCTCTCAAGGGCAGTCCTCCAGAGAGCTCTCTCAGCCCCACCTACCTCACAGGGTGACTGAAGTGGGGAGGGGGAGGGAAAGGGGCTGAAGAAGACCACATACACACAAAAGCTTATATCTTGAATAAAACTTTGGCCCTAGTCACACGGAGCATTTGCCCCACGGAAGGCACGATAGTCCGGCGGATTTTCCAGGCGCAATCACACCGGAACATCTGGGAGGCGTAGCGCACCCATGGCCAACCCATGGCGTGCCGCCAAAGACGCGCATTTAAAAGGTACCTGGATCAACCTACTGGCAAACGGTTTGCCATGGGCTGCCTACGGACTCCCGCGGTGTGATCACACCGGTCCGTGGCTATTCCCCTGGGTCGTCCTCTTTGCTGCATGCACTGACGGAGGAAACCCCGGTGTGCCGCCGGCGCGTCTGATCACCTGATGGCGGATCAGATTGCGAGGGCGCAAATAGCCACGCCTCCCCCCTCCCCAGGTTATCTGGCCCGTGTGACCGGGGCCTTTGTTGGTTTTAAAGGTGCCACGCTGACTTGAACTTCGTTCTGTTATAACCATGTTATGACTCAGATACCGCCGGAAACCCTTGGTCTATAGATAGGCATCCGTGCCTCATTTAGAGAGTCAATCTCTAGAGACCGAAAACTTCCAAGAGCGACAGCTCTCCTGAATATTAGGATTAGCCAGTTTGGTGTAGTAGTTAAGTGCGCGGCCTCTAATCTGGGAGAACTGGGTTTGATTCCCCACTCCTCCACTTGCACCTGCTGGATGACCTTGGGCAAGCCATAGTTCTGATGAGAGCTGTTCTTGAAAAACAGCAGTTTCTGTCAGAGCTCTCTCAGCCCGGCCTACCTCCCAGGGTGTCTGTTGTGAGGAGGGGAAGGGAAGGGAGTTTGTAAGCCGCTCTGAGACACTTTTGGGTAGTGAAGGGTGGGGTATAAATCCAATCTCTTCTCCACTTCTTCCAGTTCTGTCAGAGCTGTTCTCTCAAGAGCAGTTTCTGTCAGAGCTCTCTCAGCCCGGCCTACCTCCCAGGGTGTCTGTTGTGAGGAGGAGAAGGGAAGGGAGTTTGTAAGCCGCTCTGAGACACTTTTGGGTAGTGAAGGGCGGGGTATAAATCCAAGCTCTTCTCCACTTCTTCCAGTTCTGTCAGAGCTGTTCTCTCAAGAGCAGTTTCTGTCAGAGCTCTCTCAGCCCGGCCTACCTCCCAGGGTGTCTGTTGTGGGGAGAAGGGAAGGGAGTTTGTAAGCCGCTCTGAGACACTTTTGGGTAGTGAAGGGCGGGGTATAAACCCAATCTCTTCTTCACTTCTTCCAGTTCTGTCAGAGCTGTTCTCTCAAGAGCAGTTTCTGTCAGAGCTCTCTCAGCCCAGCCTACCTCCCAGGGTGTCTGTTGTGGGGAGGAGAAGGGAAGGGAGTTTGTAAGCCGCTCTGAGACACTTTTGGGTAGTGAAGGGCGGGGGATAAATCCCATTTCTTCTTCTTCTTCTTCTAGCTAGTCAAAAGAAGAAAACAAAGGCCTGTTCCTTGAACGGAGGGTTAATATAGGATTGCCAATTCTGGGTTGGGCAATTCCTTGTGGTTTGGGGCTGGAACCCAGGTAGGGCGGGGTTTGGACAGAGTAGGGACCTCCACCAGGTATAACGCCAGACAGTCCACCCACTGGAGAAGCGATCTCTGGAGTCTGGAGCAGTGTTCCCTCTAAGCTGAGTCAGCGTGCGCTAGCTCACAAATTTTAGCCTCCGGCTCACACATATTTTTTTTTAATAATTTTTTTTTTTGTTTTCTATAACACAAACCAAACATCCACAAAAACATACAGAAAAAACATAAAACTGGGGGTCCTTTGCTTATAGAAACATCTTGTCGCCGGGCATCTAACCATTTAGAATACAACCTTGAAATAATCATTCCTTTTCTGCAATCTTTGAAACATAGAACAGCTTCATCTCAGCCTATGCCTTTTCTTCATCTTGCTTAAATCCCTTAACCTGACATAGTGAATATATAGTTCCCGTAACATCTGTAGAACCTTGACCACGTGTTTTCGAATGTCTCTTCGGCGCAGCGCTTCAAAATTAAAGTGAGTTTGTCCGTCTCTGCTGCTTCTAGTATTTTATTAACACATTCTTCTTTCTTTGGATTATCTCGGCTCCAGTGTTCCCTCTAAGCTGTGGAGTCTTGTGAGCAAAAATTCTACTTCGTGAGCTACTGGCGTGAAAGTTGTAAGCAAGTGATTTGGCTACTGCACAAAATTAGTTTGCTCTGGAGCCATCCCTCCTGAGCAAAGACAAAAATGTGTGAGCCAGAGGCTAAAACACTGTGAGCCAGCTCACACTAGCTCAGCTTAGAGGGAACACTGCTTGGCTCCCCCAGTATTCTGCAAATAGTATTCTAGCAGACGTAGTTATACACATTGTGAGGTAAATATCCTCTCTTCTAACGTTCTCTGGTAAAATGTTTAACAATAACGCCTCTGGGGTAAACGGTGCTGTACATTTCAGTATGCTCTGTAAAGTTTCATGTATCCATGTCCAATATTTCTTAGCTCTATCACATAGCCACCACATATGATAAAATGATCCTGTCTTAGTTCAGGAAGGAAGGCTCCAGGGCAAACTACTTTATGCAGCAGCCAAATTGCTCGCTCTTAACTTTTAACGTCAGTAACTCACAAAGAAGGGGTTTTGCTCACAAGATTCCACAGCTTAGAGGGAGTGTTGGTCTGGAGATCAGGTGTAACGCTGAGAAATCTACAGCCCCCACCAGGAGGCTGGCAACCCTCGATCAATGGTAGGTTATTTACCCCACTCTGTGCTGTTAGGAGCTGCGGTGGCTCAAGTGGTTAAGACTCTGAACTGCAGGCTGTGGAAGGTCAGTAGTTCAGCAGTTCGAGACCCGAGAGTGCCGCACGACGGAGTGAGCTCCCGTCTCTAGTTCCAGCTCCTGCCAACCTAGCAGTTCGAAAGCAAGAAATTGCAAGTAGATAAATAGGTACCACTTCGGTGGGAAGGGAACAGTGTTCTGTGCGCCTTGGTGTTTAGTCATGCTAGCCACATGACCACGGAAATGTCTTCGGACAGCGCTGGCTCTTTGGCTTTGAAAGGGAGATGAGCACCGCAACCCTAGAGTCGGATTCGACTGGCTTTCGAGCAAGGGAACCTTTATATTTACCTTTACCGTGCTGTTATTTACTACCATGCCAAAAAAAACCACCTTTCACTGCTCATTTTCACACAATCAGCCTCTATTTAAGGGACAGAAAGTTTTTCTCTTGGCCTCTCTATAGAGTACAGGTATGCACACTTCCAAAGGGCATTCCTACGCTGCCCAAACACAAAATGGAGATAGCAGACAGGCCAAAAACAGTGGCAGAGTCTGTGCGCTTCCTGCTTCTTAGGAAATAGCTCACTTGAACTAGAGTTGCCAGCTCAAGGAGGGAAGATTTCTAGAGATTGGGGGGGTGGAGCCGGGGGAGGGACCGCACGAGGGCACAAGGCCACAGAGCCCCCCTCCAAAGCAGCCATTTCCTCCAGGGGAACTGATCTCTGTTGTCTGGAGATGAGCTGGAATTCCGGGGGATCCCCAGGCCCCACCTGGAGGCTGGCATCCCTGAACCTCAGTGGGGCACAAGGCCACAGAGTCCCCCCTCCAAAGCAGCCGTTTCCTCCAGGGGAACTGATCTCTGTAGTCTGGAGATGAGCTGGAATTTCGGGGGATCCCCAGGCCCCACCTGGAGGCTGGCATCCCTGGACCTCAGTGGGGCACAAGGCCACAGAGTCCCCCCTCCAAAGCAGCCGTTTCCTCCAGGGAACTGATCTCTGTAGTCTGGAGATGAGCTGGAATTCCGGGGGATCCCCAGGCCCCACCTGGAGGCTGGCATCCCTGGACCTCAGTGGGGCACAAGGCCACAGTGTCCCCCTCCAAAGCAGCCATTTCCTCCAGGGGATCTGATCTCTGCAGTCTGGAGAGGAGATGGAATTCCGGGGGATCCCCAGGCCCCACCTGGAGGCTGGCATCCCTGAACCTCAGTGGGGCACAAGGCCACAGAGTCCCCCCTCCAAAGCAGCCGTTTCCTCCAGGGGAACTGATCTCTGTAGTCTGGAGATGAGCTGGAATTCCGGGGGATCCCCAGGCCCCACCTGGAGGCTGGCATCCCTGGACCTCAGTGGGGCACAAGGCCACAGAGTCCCCCCTCCAAAGCAGCCATTTCCTCCAGGGGAACTAACCTCTGCTGCCTGGAGATGAGCTGGAATTCTGGGGATCCCCAGGCCCCACCTGGAGGCTGGCATCCCAGAACCTCAGTGGGGCACAAGGCCACAGAGTCCCCCTTCAAAGCAGCCATTTCCTCCAGGGAGAACTGATCTCTGCAGTCTGGAAATCAGATCCCCAGGGCACATCGGGTGACTGCGAACCCTATCTAAAACTCATCTCCCTGACCTGTTAGATTTCTGGGTGCAGGGAGATGTTTATATACGAGAAAAATTGCTATGTAAACCGCTCAGAGCCTCCGGGATTGAGCGGTATAGAAATCGAAATAATAAATAATAATAAATAATAAATAAAAAGCATTCGGTTGTGCAATCTCCATTGGCAACCTGAAGAGGGCCCATCTGCTAACAGTTAGCAGTAATCTGTTGTTTGGAGAGGGGAGGCCTCCGAGATGGAAGCGAAGGCACGCAGGGTCTTGAGAAAGGATAATCGCTTTGCTCTGTTTTTACCCAACTAGGGTTGCAAAAGAGTTGTAAACTCCCTGCCTCACCCTGGGTAAAAAGCAGCCCGGTTTACTCAGGTCGAGGGTCCCAGATTAGAATCTGTACTTCTAATCACTGCACCACAGTAGCTCAGGAACATAACTGGGAACGAAGAAGAAGAAGAAGAGGAGATTGGATCGATACCCCGCCCTTCACTTGGAGTCTCAGAGCAGCTTACAAACTCCTCTCCCTTCTCCTCCCCACAACAGGCACCCTGGGAGGCGGGTGGGGCCTACCTCACAGGGTGTCTGTTGCGGGGAGGGGAAGGGAAAGGAGTTTGTAAGCCGCTCTGTCACTCCGAGTGAATGGTCGAGGTATAAATCCAGTCTCCTCCTCCTCCTCCTCCTCCTCTTCTTCTTCTTCCATTTAGGTAGAGGGACTGAGGAAGTCTGTTTCAATGTATCTGAAGAAGTGGGCCTACCCACGAAAGCTCATGCCCAAAATTAAGATCTGTTGGCCTTAAAGGTGCTGCCGGACTCAGAAGAACAGAAGAACATAAGAGAAGCCAATGTTGAATCAGGCCAGTGGCCCATCCAGCCCAACACTCTGTGTTCACACAGTGGCCAGAAATACCAGGTGCCCTCAGGAGGTCCAGCAGTGGGGCCAGGACACTAGAAGCCCTCCCACTGTTGCCCCTCCAAGAATACAGAGCACCACTTGCTGAGAATTCCCATCTATACCCTGTGGCTAATAGCCACTGATGGACTTCTGCTCCAGATGTTTATCTAATTCCCTCTTGAAACTGTCCATGCTTGTAGCTGCCACCACCTCCTGTGGCAGTGAATTCCACGTGTTAATCATTCTTTGGGTGAAGAAGGACTTCCTTTTATCCGTTCTAACCCAACCGCTCAGCAATTTCAATGAATGCCCACCATTTCTTGTATTGTGAGAAAGGGAGAAAAGGACTTCTTTCTCAACCTGCTCAATCCCAGGCATAATCCTGTAAACCTCGATCATGTCACCCCTCAGCCGTCGTTTCTCCAAGCTAAAGAGCCCCAAGCGTTTTCACCTTTCTTCATAGGGAAGGTGTTCCAACCTTGACTCAAACTTTGTCCTGTTGCTGTAGACCGACAGGGCCACCCACCTGAATCTGAAGATGCGCTGTAATTCCGGGAGATACTCAGGCCCCAACAGGAGGTTGGCAACCTAACCGTGGGGAAATGAGGTATGCAGACAAGGAGCTTGTTGTGGCTGGAGGGAAACAACATCACATTCCTTTCAGCCTCCATTAAAGGGGCAGGTAAAGTAAAGGTAAAGGTTCCCTTGCTCAAAAGCCAGTTGAATCCGACTCTAGGGTTGCGGTGCTCATCTCTGTTTCAAAGCCGAAGAGGCAGCGCTGTCTGAAGACGTTTCCGTGGTCATGTGGCCGGCATGACTAAACACCAAGGCGCACGGAACGCTGTTACCTTCCCATCGAAGTGGTACCTATTTATCTACTTGCAATTTCTTGCTTTCGAACTGCTAGGTTGGCAGGAGCTGGAACTAGAGACGGGAGCTCACTCCGTCATGTGGCACCTGGGTCTTGAACTGCTGAACTACTGACCTTCCACAGCCTGCAGTTCAGCGTCTCAACCACTTAATTTAATGTAATTTAGTTTAGTTTAATTTAATGTGTACCCTGCCCTTCCCCAAGCAGACTCAGGGCGGCTTACGTTGGTTGGTACATGGAAAACCATTAAAATCCACATAAAATCATTTAAACAATTCAGTTACAAGTAAGATCGTAAAAACCAGGGCTATTTTGGGGCAGGAACACACAGGAACGGAGTTCCGGCTAGCTAAGTCCTGAGTTGGCCACTCCCAGCAGGAACTCATTAGCATAACAGGCCACACACCCAACAGCAGAAACTCATTAGGATTGGCTATATTAGGGGTGTGTGGCCTAACATGCAAAAGGAGTTCCCGCTACCAAAAAAAAAAGCCCTGGGTTTTGACAACAAACAAGGTAAACAGAATAAGAAGCAAAAGGTGGGTGTGGCCGGATGACCCCACTTCTGGTAACATGGGGGTGTGGCCTAGTATGCTAATGAGCTGTGCTGTCAGGGGTGTGGCCTGATGTGCTAATGAGTCTCCTGCTGTTGGGTGTGGCCTATTATGCAAATGAGTTCCTGCTGGGCTTTTTCTGCCAAAAAAGCCCTGCGTAAAACCATAAAATCATAAAGTTCTGGCAATATTTCATTAATTACTTCCTTAAGATGGTATACTAAAGAGTGCGTACGAAGAGACAGTTTTCCAGCTCAGCGATCTTCCGAAGTCACGCGGCGGCACAGGCCAGATGTCAAAATTAAGGGCCCGGATCTATAACTACGATTGTTGGTGGTAGTAGTGAAGGCAGCTCCTTAGTCAAAGGCCTGGCGGAAGAGCTCCGTCTTCCAGGCCCTGCAGAACTGTAAAAGATCCCGCAGGGCCCTGATCTCTTCCGGGAGCTCATTCCACCAGTACGGAGCCACCACTGAGAAGGCCCTGGCCCTTGTCTCAGCCAGCCTGGCATCCTTGGGACCTGGGAGAGTCAATCGATTCTGAGACCCCGACCGTAGTGCTCTCTGGGGTATGTATGGGGAAAGGCGGTCCCTCAGGTATGTCCCTCTCCATCCTTATTGCCCCTGGCATCATCCAGCCTTGTCCAACTGTTGTATAGTGGGTTAGACGCATAAAGAAACCACAGACAGCGATGTAGTGATCAGCATGGTTCGCTATTATACAACACGAGACACTGGTAACTGGCCCGGAGGCCAACTATATACATTAGGGAGGGGCCGCCCCCTGGTACCATTGGCGGGTTTGAATTCCCGCCGCCGTTCCCATTGGTCCCCCTACGCGGGAGCCAGGAACCTCAGTCCCATTGTTCTCAGGTACTCAAGCTCTGGCTCTTCGTTGATGGCACGATGTTGTCTCCAGACACAACACCCCTCCCCCCATAGTCCCGATCCTGTCTAGGTGACATAGTCCTTCAGGTATGCGGGGGCTCTGCGTTCCCTGGTGGACCGTCGTGGTGTAGGCGTTGGGGTTTCTCCGCAGCCAAGTCTTGGTGGTGTGGTGGGGCCTGCCCCCTCACCTCCTTCCGCTGGGGAAGGGTGCGCCGTCTGGCCCTCGGCTGATGAGGCCTCGGGCATACTGAGCTGCCCGTCGCTGGGGTCCGCCTCTCTGTGGTCTCGTTCCGCCTCGGGCTCTCCCTCAGCTTCTCGTGGGGCCTGCTCCACCTCCCCTTGGTTTCCCCGGTCTCCTACCGTTGGAAGTAGGCGCCGCCTTAGCTGGTCCACGTGGCGCCGCAGAACCTGCCCGTCATTTGTCGACACCTCATAGGAGACAGGGCCGGTGGGGCGGATTACCTTTCCTGCTATCCACTCCGGGCCTCGGGCATAGTTCCTTGCGAACACCGGGTCCTCTGGGAAGAAACCCCGTGGTGCCTCCCGGTCCTCGACCCAGTTCCGTCCTGTTGGAGCCCTGTCGGGGTGCAGGCGGTCCAGGAGGATGGCGGGTCGCCGGCCCATGAGAAGCTCCGCGGGGCAGTGGCCACTGACCGGGTTGGGTGTTGTCCGGTTCGCCAGGAAGAACCGGGCTATGCGTGACTCCCAGTCCCCCTCGGTCAGGCGGCTTAAAGCTTCCTTAGCCGTGCAGACCATGCATTCCGCTTGGCCGTTCGTGGCAGGGTGGAAGGGCGCTGACCTGATATGCCGGATCAAGTTGTCCCGCAGGAACCGCTGGAATTCCTCGGATGTGAACGCCGGGCCGTTGTCGGAGACGATGGTGTCCGGCAAGCCATGCGTGGCAAATATCTTCCGGAGGGCTCGGATGGTGGCGCTTGCGGAGGTGGAGGAGACTGGACTCACCTCCAGCCACTTGGAGTACGCGTCCACGGTGACCAGGAATGTTAACCCGTGGAAGGGCCCGGCGAAGTCGATGTGGAGCCGGGACCACGGGGTCCTTGTTGACTCCCATGCCTGGGTGGGTGCACATGGTGGGCTTGGCCGGACTTCTTGACAGATCTGGCAACGCTTCACCCAGGCCTCTATTTCCCCATCGATGCCTGGCCACCAGACGTAGCTCCGGGCGAGGGCTTTCATCCGCACGATGCCGGGGTGTGCCTCGTGCAGAGCCTGCAGGACCTGTTGCTGGAGTGCGCTGGGGACTACGACCCGGTCCCCCCACAGCAGGCAGCCCTTGTGTGCCGATAGTTCCTCGCGCCGCATTGTAAATGCGCTGAACTCCGGGCCCGCCGAGGCCGTAGGCCACCCCTCACCACCCAGCCGAGAACCCGGGATATGATGGGGTCACGGGCTGAGCGGCGGGCGATGTCCGTGGCCTGGAGGGGGCGTCTGGAAGACCCTCCAACTGGAGGACATGATGAGCTGGGGCCGGGTCCGCCCTTCGTCTGGCAGGGGAGGCGGCTCAGCGCGTCTGCATGTCCCATTGCCTTGCCTGGCCGGTGCTGGAGCGTGTAGTTGTAGCCCGCCAAGAAGATGGACCACCGCAAGACCCGAGGGGATAGTACCTGTGGCGTCCGGCGGTCCGCCGCGAAGAGGCCCAGCAGCGGCCGGTGGTCTGTGACGACTGTGAAGGGACGGCCATAGACGAAGTCGTGGAACTTCTTCACCCCGGCCACGACTGCCAGTCCCTCGTGGTCTATCTGGGCGTAGTTCCGCTCGGCCGCAGACAGGGTCCGCGAGTAGTACGCGACCGGGACCTCCCGGCCGTCCGGGAGACGGTGCGCCAGCACGGCTCCCACCCCATATGGAGACGCATCGCAAGCCAAGACCACGGGCAGGGTCTCGTCGAAATGTGCCAGGACCGCGTTCGAGATGAGCAGGGCCTTGACGGCCCGGAACGCAGCAGCCTGATGCGGGCCCCAGACCCAGGGTGCCTTTTTGTCGAGCAACCTGTGGAGGGGCTCGGCTACTGCCGCCTTGTGGGGGAGAAAGGCGTGGTAAAAGTTCAAGAGTCCGAGAAAAGCCTGGAGCTTGGCTTTGGAGGTCGGGGGCGGCGCTTCCACGATGGCCTTCACCTTGTCCCGGGCCGGGTGGAGTCCCTCTGCGTTCACCGTGAAGCCCAAGAAGTCGACGGATGATACCCCGAGCTGGCACTTCTGCGCTTGACCTTGAGGCCGGCGTCCCGGAAACGGCTGAGGACCATGCGGAGGCGGGAGGCGAACTCATCAGGCGTGGCGCCGGGGATCCCTTTGAGGAGAGAGTCCATCAGTTGCTGGAAAATTCCGGGTGCCACGCTCACCCCGAATTGCAGGCGATTGACCCTGAAGGCCCCCCGGTGCGTTACAATTGTTTGGGCCTCTGCTGTCGGCCCATCGACAGGCAGCTGCTGGTAAACTTGGGCCAGATCTAGTTTGCCGAAGATCTTGGCCCCTGCCAAGGTGGCCAGAACATGGCTCACCACTGGGACCGGGTAGGCATGGTCCTGCAATGCCCGATTTATCGTGCATTTATAATCCGCGCAGATGCGGACATCCCCGTTCGGTTTAATGGGGGTCACGATCGGGGTTTCCCACACTGCGTGAGAGACCGGCTCCAACACCCCTTGCGCCACCAGTCGGTCCAGTTCCGCGTCTATTTTGGGTTTTAAGGCAAACGGAACGGACCTGGCACGCATGCGGATAGGGGCCACTGTGGGGTTGAGTTGTAGCGAAACCGGGGGGCCCGTGTATCGGCCCAGGGACCCGTCGAAAACGGATGGGAACTAATTGCGCCCGACATTTTGGGGAGGACTAAAATTTAAAATGTTATTTTCAAGCCGAAAAAGCGCTTAAACAAGTTCTAAAGGTGGCGATTTGGCTTGAAGATTGTTAATATAAAGTCTGATTAACATTGAAGTGGCCTCCAAGACGGATTTGAGAACAAGACCTAGAGCTGCTTCATCACCCAGTCCAAGAATGACTGCAAAGGAAAAAAAGAGTGGCAAGCAGCTATAGAAGCGATGGAGAAACGGATGACGGAGAATCTTGGAAAACAAATAGAATCACAGTTGCAACAACAATTGGAGCAAATAGAGCAAGTGCAAATCCAAGTACAGAAAAAAATATGGAAGAATTGAAAGAACTGGTACTTGCAGAAGTGTCAGGGATTAAAAAAGATACAGAAGAACTTAAAAAGGAAGTCAAAAGTCTGGTGACAAAATCTGAAGATATGGAACAAAAGGTTAAAAAAACCTTGTCAGAGAATGCAAGGTTGGAGACCATGATGGATTACAGGGCTACTCAGAATCACTTGAGATTGAGAGGGATAGAAGAGGAGGAAGATCAAGATCTACGGGCCCTAGTAATTAAGACAGTGACAACTTACATAGGGGAAGATGAAGGAGATTTGGATGCAGACTTTGACTTGATTTACAGAGTAAATTCGGCTTATGCCAAAAGAAAGCAATTACCCAGAGATGTAATTGTTCAATTTGTGACAACAAAGATGAAGGAAGACGTTTTCAAGAAACAATTTTCACAACCGTTGGAAATTAATGGAAAGAAAATAATAATCTTGAGAGAAATTCCGAGATCAATTCTACAAGATAGAAAGAAATTCAAGAAATTGACAGACAGGCTAAAAGAAATGAATATTAGGTTCAGATGGGAGATTCCATATGGACTTACATTCATGTACAACTCGGTGAGATCAACTCTTAAAACTGAAGGAGATTTATATAGATTCAAAGCGAACAATCTGGACGATTTTAAAGATATTTAATTTAACACCATTATGGATTACAAATTTTTATCTTGGAACGTAAATGGATTAAATTCACCAGGTAAAAGAAGACTGGTGAATCATTGGCTGGAAAAACAAAAATGTAATATAATTTGTTTACAAGAAACACACATAAGAAAACAAGACGACAAATATCTGACTAATAAAAAATTGGGAGAAGAATTTCATTCTTCAGCAGTTAACAAGAAAAAAGGAACAGTGATTTATATTTCAAAAGATTTGGATCCTAAGCAAATTTTTTCCGACAAAGAAGGAAGGTATGTTGGCGTGGAAATCTGTATGGATAGAAAAAAGACATTGCTTGTTAATATATATGCACCCAATGGTGCAAAAGAGACCTTTTTCAGTGATTTGACTAAAGAGTTGGAATGTTTAAATTATGACCAAATTGTTCTTGCGGGAGACTTTAATGGTACAGTGAACAACACATTGGATAGAAAGTCCAAAGCAAGTGGAGAGACAGTTGGAAAGTTACCAAAAAATTTCTTTCAATTGATGAAGCAAGAAAAATTAGAAGATGTTTGGAGGAAGTGGAATCCTAAGACTAAGGATTACACGTTTTATTCGAATAGACATAATTCTTTTTCTCGAATTGACATGATTTGGATGTCAGAGGAGATGGCGCAAAAAACTTATAAAATACAAATTTTACCGAAAACTAACTCTGATCATAATCCCCTACTTTGGATATCTAAAGCAAAACCTAAACAGCTATTCTGGAGAATTAATGAAGATTTACTGGATCAAAAACAAATTAATGAAATCTTAAAAAAGGAAACGAAAAGTTTTTTTGAACTGAATTTGAATAAAGGCACGGACATACAAGTTGTATGGGATACATACAAAGCAGTAATCAGAGGCATGCTTATCTCTCTGAACTCCAAAGATAAAAAGCAAAAGATTCAGCAACAGAAAGATCTTCATGAAAAAATTCGACAAAAGAAAAGGAACTAAAAAAAAGACCAGGGAAGAAGAAAATTGTTAAAGAGATCCACTTCCTGCAAGATCAGCTGAATGTTCTTTTAAACAGAGAATTATATTGGAACTTAAAAAAATTACAACAAAAAGCATTTGAGGGTGCAAATAAACCAGGAAAGTTTTTGGCATGGCAATTGAAAAATAGAAAAGATAGGAACTTTATATCCAAGATTGTTGAAGATGGAAAGGAGGTGATGAGCCTGAATGGTATAAAAAGAGCTTTTTTTAAATACTACGCCAAACTATTCCAAAAGAAAGGAATTGACCAACAGAGAATCAAGAAATACTTGGAGACGATTGAAGTTCCAGAGCTGGGAAAACAAATTAAAGAACTATTAAATGGTTTAGTAACGAAAGAAGAAGTGACAATGGCGATAGAAGATGCAAAGTTGGGCAAAGCTCCAGGACCAGATGGCTTTACAGCAAAATTTTATAAGAAATTTAAAGAGGAGCTAACCCCTATTTTAGTACTTCTGTCAAATGAGATAAGACAGACCAAGCGGATCCCAGATTCATGGAAGGAAGCAAATATTTCATTGATACCTAAAGAAGGTTTGGATTTGACTCAAGTAAAGAACTATAGACCAATATCGCTATTAAATAATGACTACAAATTATTTGCAAAAATAATTTCAGAGAGACTGAAAAAATATTTGAAAGATACGATAGCGGAAGAACAAGCGGGATTTTTACCAAATAGACAAATTAGAGATAATCTAAGAGTGGTGATAGACGCAATTGAATATTATGACAAGCATCCTGAAAAAGAAGTTGGATTCCTCTTCTTAGATGCGGAAAAAGCTTTTGATAATTTAAATTGGGAGTTTATGCTGCAAGTTATTGAAAAAATGAATATTGGACAGTCCTTTTTAAACATGATTGTGGCAATATATTCAGAACAAAAAGCGGCTTTGAATATAAACAAAGAAAAGACGGACTTCTTCCGAGTCCAAAAGGGAACACGTCAAGGCTGCCCGTTATCCCCGTTGCTGTTTATTTGGATATTGGAAATATTACTGACAGCGATAAGAAAAGATGACAGTATTGAAGGACTTACAGTGAAAGGTTTCGCCTATAAGTATAGGGCATTTGCAGATGATGTAATGTTTATGATTCAAGACCCAATTGAGAAAATACCACAATTGATGGAAAAAATTGAAGAATTTGGTTCAGTTATGGGATTTTATGTTAATAAAAATAAAACTAAAGTGATGTGCAAAAATATGACGAAACAAAGACAGACAGAACTTCAAGAGAAAATACAATGTGAAGTAGTCACAAAGACTAAATATCTTGGAATTGATTTAACTATGAAAAATATTGACTTGTTTAAAAACAATTATGAAAAGGTGTGGCATAAGATTCAGCAAGATATGAAGAAATGGGATACTTTGAATTTATCATTGATGGGAAGAATCGCGACTGTAAAAATGAATATCTTGCCGCGTTTGATGTTTTTGTTTCAGACTATTCCAATACTAAAACAAAGGAAAATACTGGATTCGTGGCAGAAAGAATTATCCAAATTTGTATGGGCAGGAAGAAAGCCAAGGATTAAAATGAAAATTTTATGTGATGCAAGAGAGAGAGGAGGCTTACAACTACCAAATTTAAGACTGTATTATGATGCCGTCTGTTTAACATGGTTGCAACAGTGGATTAATTTGGAGAATAAGAAGTTATTGGCTCTTGAAGGACATGATAATAAATTCGGATGGCATGCATATTTATGGTATGGAAAAGTAAAAATGGATAAATTTTTTAAACACCACTTTGTAAGACAATCACTGTTCGAGACATGGACGAGATATAGAAAATTCTTCTCAGAAGAAAGACCACTTTGGATTGTACCAGCTGAAGTGATTAATCCATATTCAAGAAACCAAGGACTAGACTGGCTACCTTATAAAAATCTTTTAAAATCTGAAGGGAAAAATTTTGTGTTAAAAGACAGATTTGATGTTGAATTTGAATATGATTGGTTGAAGTATAGACAGATTTATGATTTATTTAAGACCGATAAAAGAGAACATGGTTTTAGAGAAAAGAATATTGAAATTGAAACTATATGGCTTGAGAAAGATAAAAAAATGATTTCTAAAATGTACAAGGTTTTATTGAAATGGTATACTGAGGATGAAACTGTAAAAGAGCAAATGATAAAATGGGCTGTAAATGTTAATAATGAGATATTAATGACATCTTGGGAATATTTGTGGAAAAAGTCAATGAAAATTTCAACTTGTGTAAATGTTAAAGAGAATTGTTATAAAATGATGTACAGATGGTATATGACGCCTAAAAAAATTGCTATTATAAATGAAAGTATGTCTAACAAATGTTGGAAATGCAAGAAACATGAAGGGTCTTTTTACCATATGTGGTGGACATGTGATAAAGCAGTAAAGTATTGGACAGAGATCCACAATGAGATACAAAAAATTTTGAATTGTACTTTTAAGAAAGACCCACAGATGTTATTGTTAGGTCTTAAAATGGAAGAAATAAATGTAGCCAAGAGAACATTACTATGGTACTTGACTACAGCAGCAAGACTGACTTTTGCTCAATGTTGGAAACAAGATAAAGTACCTGAAACATGGGAATGGATTAAAAAGACGTTGTTCTTAGCAGAAATGGATAAATTAACAAGAAAATTAAACAACGAAGAAGATGAAACTTTTTTTGAAGACTGGAAAGACTTTCAAAAATACTTGTTGAAAAATTGGGACATTAAGCGTGGTTTGGTTTGTTTTGATAGTTATTAAGTGGAAAATGAAATAGAATTAGTTTTTTGAATTGTTACCGTTTGATAGAGAAAATAAGTTTAGAAATAATTGTAACAGAATAAGAGAGATATTAATGGGGTTGGAGCGGTGCGGGAAGTCCTGTTTGGGGGGGGGGAGGAAAATTAGAGAAATGGGTATGTAGGTTGATTGAAAATGTTTGAACGTATGATATATCCAATAATAAATTGTATTTACCAAAAGAAAACGGATGGGAACTCGCGGCACACTTCCTGGAAGTCGCGGGTTGCGCAATGCTGGACCCCCTCGATCGCGATTCCTAGGGGTCCAAACCAGGCCCTCCCCAGGAGGCTAACTAGGTCGCCCTCGACTATGAGCAAGTCCAAGTGACCCTTGAAGCCCCGGTACTGCACCCTGAAACTCCCGACCCCCTTCACTGGCACTCGGTTTCTCTGAAAGTCCATGAGCGTCACGGGTGATGGCCGCAAGCGGGGGCCCCCTTTGGGCAAATCTGTCTTAATGTGGCCTCCGAAATGATGGAACAGGCGGAGCCCAAATCGAGTTCCATTTGTAAGGGGGCCCCCTCTACTTTGATCCGGACGTATATTTTTGGGGTAGAGGCCTGACTGGGGAGTTTCAGTACCTGTGTTCGGGCGGCCGGGGCGTTGGTCAGCTGGTATAGGTCCTCCTCCGGGGCGCGCAGTCCTCGAAGTGCGCCTCAGACCTGCGGCGGGGCGGTTTTGCGCTGCGCGTGATGGCTTGGACCGGCAAACCCTTGCGATGTGGCCCGTGCGGCCGCAGTCCCGACATGTGGCGTCCCGGAACCGGCACGATCTCCTCTCATGCTGCCCTCCGCAGCTGGCACACTCCTGCGCCGCCGAGCCGGGTTGCTTGCGTGCGGAGCTAGCGGACGGTGCTGGCGGGCGATGCTGGGCTAGTGTGCGGTGTACCTCGGGGTCGTCGATGTCGCTGTTCCCGGGGGAGGCCACACGATGCGTCGCGGTGGTGGTGGTCGGGTGTGACCTCTCCCATGCCGTGGCGGTGGCTAACGCTGAGGTGATGGTCACCTTCTCGCCCTCCATTATTCGGCGCCGGAGTTTCTCCTCCCTGAGGCCTGCGACGAAATGGTTGCGGAGAGCCATCTCCAAGTGCTCTCCGAAGGCGCAGTCAGCCGCCAGGCGGCGGAGCTCTCCGAGGAACTCCGCGGCGGTTTCTTTGCCCTGCTGGTTCCGATGCTGGAAAACCACGTGGCATGTCATCTCCGACGGCTTTGGGGAGTAGTAGTTCTGCACGGCCTTTACAATCTCGTCGACCGTGCACCCCTCCACCTTCTTGGGAGAGAGAAGGTATTGGGCCAGATCCACGATCACGGGGCCGCAAGAGCAGAGCAGCAGTCCTCTCTTTCGGTCTTCGTCCGTGATCTGATAGAACACGAAGGCTTGCCGCAAACCCGTGACCCAGGCTCCCCATCGTTGGGGCTGGGAAGCGTCGAACGGCGGTAGCAGCCCGGATCCTGGAGCGATGGCCATTGTGCTAGTCGGCGGCAGCGACACGGCTCTGGATTCACCCTCGGAGGCGCTCATGGAGGATGCCCGTGGAGCGTTGGAGCGAGTCTTCGGTAGCGTTGTCCGACAGCCCGGCTGGAGCGCTCAACAGGATCCCACCTTCGTCGCCATTGTTGTATAGTGGGTTAGACGCATAAAGAAACCACAGACAGCGATGTAGTGATCAGCATGGTTCGCTATTATACAACACGAGACACTGGTAACTGGCCCGGAGGCCAACTATATACATTAGGGAGAGGCCGCCCCCTGGTACCATTGGCGGGTTTGAATTCCCGCCGCCGTTCCCATTGGTCCCCCTACGCGGGAGCCAGGAACCTCAGTCCCATTGTTCTCAGGTACTCAAGCTCTGGCTCTTCGTTGATGGCACGATGTTGTCTCCAGACACAACACCAACCGTTTGGGTTGCCAGCTCTGGGTAGGGAGAAATGTGGAGATTTGGGGAGTGGAGCCTGAAGAGGGCGGGGTTTGGGGAGGGGCGGGGCCTCAGTGGCCATTTTCTCCGGGGGAACTGATCTCAGTCGCCTGGAAATCAGCTGTACTCCCAGGAGTCCTCCAGCCGCCACCTGGAGGCTGGCAACCCTATACCCCTGAAATACCAAAAGTTTGCATCGCGAGTTTTACTTTGCAAAGCGATGCGATTCGTTTTCTTCTTCTCTAATGACTCCGAAAAAACTTCAGCTGCAGCCCCGGGGCTACGCTCACCCAGTTATTCCGCTTCTGACAAACACAAGTCTTTAAAAAACAATTTGCATCCAACCCGAGGCCGCCGGGCATCTTGCTTTCAGTCCCCTAGGTAGCTGAGGGAAAACAGAACATGCGATCTGGCCTGATGTAAGACTTCCCCTTCCTTCCTGCCCAGAGTCAGCGGCTCTGCTCCGTGGCACCAGACGGGCCGCCTACACTCGCTTTTCAGGAAGTGTGTATTTTTGTACGAGTTCGAAACACATCAGGTCTGAGCCTGACACCCTCTCCTGAGCGGTTCCCTCACCCTTCCGGATCCCGGGGTCGCCAGTAGCCTAGGAGGAAAAACGTCCTGTCCCTTTAATAGAGGCTTAATGAGATGCAGGGATTTTTTTTTGGTAGAAAAAGCCCAGAAGGAACTCATCAGCACAATAGGCTACACACAACAGCAGGAACTCATTAGCCTATTAGGCCACACCCATGACAGCACAGCTCATTCGCATATTGGTCAGCTCTGCCTTCCCACCACTTGGGAACAGTGACCATAATGTCACTGAGTTTAACATCTGTACAGATAGGGAGTTGCCCAAAAAGACTGATGCAACCACTTTTAACTTTAAAAGGGGTAACTTCTCTGGTATGAGGGGACATGTGAGGAAGAAATTGAAAGGAAGAGTGGAGAAGGTCAAAACCATTGGGGAAGCTTGGAGACTATTCAAAAATACAGTCCTAGAAGCTCAGAAAAAATATATACTGCAAGTTAGGAAAGGCACAAATAGGTATAGAAAAAAGCCTGCATGGTTAACAAATAAAGTAATGGAAACTGTAAAAGGTAAGAAGGATCCCTTTAAGCGGTGGAAAGCTAGTCTTAGTGAGGTTGATAAAAGGGAACACAGACTATGGCAAATAAAATGCAAGTCTGTGATCAGGCAAGCAAAAAGGGAATATGAGGAGCATATCGCAAAAAACATAAAGGCCAACAATAAAACTTTCTTCAAATACATTAGAAGTAGGAAGCCAGCCAGGGAGGCAGTGGGGCCCTTGGATGACCAAGGGGTAAAAGGAGCAGTGAAGGATGACAGGGAAATGGCTGAGAAGCTGAATGCATTTTTTGCCTCTGTCTTCACTGTGGAAGAGGAGAAGTGTTTGCCCACTCCAGAAGCACCAATTTTGGGAGGGGGTTTGGAAGACCTGAATCAGATTGCGGTGACAAGAGAGGAAGTCCTCCGACTGATGGACAATTTAAAAACTAATAAATCACCAGGCCCGGATGGCATTCATCCGAGAGTTCTGAAAGAACTCAAATGTGAACTTGTGGATCTCCTGACAAAAATATGTAATCTTTCTTTAAAATCTGCCTCCATTCCTGAGGACTGGAAGGTAGCTAATGTCACTCCCATCTTTAAAAAGGGCTCCAGGGGAGATCCGGAAAATTACAGGCCAGTCAGTCTGACATCGATACCGGGTAAGTTGGTGGAAACTGTTATTAAGGAAAGAATTAGTAGGCACATTGATGAACAAAAACTATTGAGGCAGACTCAGCATGGGTTCTGTAAGGGAAGATCTTGTCTCACTAACCTGTTAGTGTTTTTTTGAGGGAGTGAACAAACATGTGGACAAGGGGGACCCAATAGATATTATTTACCTTGACTTCCGGAAAGCTTTTGATACAGTTCCTCATCAAAGGCTCTTAAGTAAGCTCAATAGTCATGGGATAAAAGGACAAGTCCTCTTGTGGATCAAAAACTGGCTTATAAATAGGAAACAGAGAGTGAGTATAAATGGGAAACTTTCTCAGTGGAGGGTGGTAAGCAGTGGGGTACCACAGGGATCAGTACTCGGTCCGATGCTTTTTAACTTGTTTATTAATGATTTGGAATTGGGAGTAAGCAGTGAAGTGGCTAAATTTGCAGATGACACGAAGTTGTTCCTGGTGGTGAAAACCAAGGAGGAGTGTGAGGCACTCCAAAGGGATCTGTCGAGGATGGGTGAGTGGGCGTCAACGTGGCAAATGAGGTTCAATGTGGCCAAGTGCAAAGTGATGCACATTGGAGCCAAAAATCCTAAATATAAATACACGTTGATGGGGTCTGAACTGGCAGAGACGGACCAAGAGAGAGATCTTGGAGTCGTAGTGGATAACTCAATGAAAATGTCTAGACAGTGTGTAGCTGCAATAAAGAAGGCCAACGCTATGCTGGGGGTTATTAGGAAGGGAATTGAAAACAAATCAGCCAGTATCATCATGCCCCTGTATAAATCATTGGTGCGACCTCATTTGGAATACTGTGTACAGTTCTGGTCGCCACATCTCAAAAAGGATATTATAGCATTGGAAAAAGTGCAGAGAAGGGCAACTAGAATGATAAAAGGGGTGGAACACCTTCCCTCTGAAGAAAGGTTAAAATGCTTGGGGCTCTTTAGCTTGGAGAAGCGACGGCTGAGGGGTGACATGATTGAGGTTTATAAGATTATGAATGGGATAGAGCAGGTTGAGAAAGAAGTCCTTTTCTCCCTTTCTCACAATACAAGAACTCGTGGGCACTCCATGAAATTGCTGAGCAGTCGGGTTAGAACAGATAAAAGGAAATACTTCTTCACCCAAAGAGTGATTAACATGGAATTCACTGCCACAGGAGGTGGCAGCTGCAAGCATGGACAGTTTCAAGAGGGAATTAGATAAACATATGGAGCAGAAGTCCATCAGTGGCTATGAGCCACAGGGTATAGATGGGAACTCTCAGTCTGGGGCAGGTGCTGCACTCTATTCTTGGTGCTGGAGGGGGCAGCAGTGGGAGGGCTTCTACTGTCCTGGCCCCACTGCTGGACCTCCTGATGGCACCTGGTATATTTTGGCCGCTGTGTGACACAGAGTGTTGGACTAGATGGGCCGTTGGCCTGATTCAACATTGGCTTCTCTTATGTTCTTATGTTCTTATGTAGGCCACACCCCGTGTCTTCCCTCGACTTGCCTAGGTATCCCACAGCTGCGGGGAGCCCGGGCAAGCCGGCCCTTGCACAGGCTGGGGAAGGCACGGGGAGGCATTTAAATGTTGCAGATTATCTAGTCTACTTGGGAAATACATATGTACTCTCAACAAGGAGGACTATAAATCCTCTGTATTTAAGGGTGCGTTCATACGGGCAGCTAATCCCGCCATTATGGAGGCTCAAATTTGATCCCGATCTTTCTAATCTGTCTTCGCACGATCAGACATCTCCCGTGGGAATCGCCTTACTGCCTGCTGCTTCCGCTGCGGATGGTCTAGACGGCGTCCACTGAAGGAGGTGCACATGGTGGGGTTTTTTAGAAGAAGAAGAAGAGAAGAGATTGGATTTATACCCCGCCCTTCACTACCCAAGGGAGTCTCAGAGCAGCTTACAAACTCCTTTCCCTTCCCCTCCCCACAACAGACACCCTGTGAGGTCGGTGGGGCTGAGAGAACTTCTGACAGAAACTGTCCTTGAGAGAACAGCTGTGCCAGAGCTTGTGACTGACCCAAGGTCACATCAGCAGGCGCAAGTGGAGGAGTGGGGAATCAAACCCGGTTCTCCCGGATTAGAGTCCACGCACTTAACCACTACACCAAACAAAACTTTTTGTGCATGCGCATGGGCGTGACTGCGCGTCCTTGTAGATCCGGGGAACACACAGAGGTTTTTTAAAAAACTTTTTGCACATGCACATGGGCATGACGGCATGTCCTTGTAGATCCACGCATACGTGGATCTACTGTTCAAAACACCGCGTTAGGGGCGCGTGGCAGAAATTCCAGGATATATGACCAGAATGGATCTTTTATTTATTTATTTTATTTACTGCAGCCCCTGCTGAGTACTCTCAACCCAGACCAGTAGCTCATCC
>JAPDNY010000278.1:0-59099 GCA_029375565.1 Gekko gecko | reverse complement strand
CACTACCCAAAGGAGACTCACAAGAGCGGCTTGCAATCTCCTTTCCCTTCCCCTCCCCACAACAGACACCCTGTGAGGTTGGTGGGGCTGAGAGAACTGCTGACAGAAACTGTCCTTGAGAGAACAGCTGTGCCAGAGCTTGTGACTGACCCAAGGTCACATCAGCAGCTGCGAGCGGAGGAGTGGGAAATCAAACCCGGTTCTCCCAGATTAGAGTCCGCGCACTTAACCACTAGGGTTGGCATGGCAGCTCTGGGTAAGGAAATACCTGGAGATATGGGGCATAAAGCCTGGAGAGAGGTGGGTGGAGCTTGGAGGGGGGGGAACGTCAGCATGGTGCAGTACCATAGAGAGTCTGTCTCCAAAGCAGCCATTTACTCCAGGGGAACTAATCTCTGAGATCAGTTGTAGTTACAGGCGATTTCTAGCCACCACTTGGAGGTAGAAGGAGGAGGAGGAGGAGGAGAAGGAGAAGGAGAAGAAGGAGAAGAAGAAGAAGAGGAGGAGAAGGAGAAAAAGGAGAAGAAGAAGAAGAAGAAGAAGAAGAAGAAGAAGAAGAGGAGGAGGAGGAGAAGAAGAAGGAGAAGAAGAGGAGGAGGAGGAGGAGGAGGAAGAGCAGATCAGATTTAGACCACTACCCAAAGGAGTCTCAGACTGGCTTACAATCTCCTTTCCCTTCCCCTCCCCACAGACACCCTGTGAGGTAGGTGGGGCTGAGAGAGCTCTCTCGAGAACTGCTCCTGAGAGAACAGCTCTGAATGAACTTGTGACTGACCCAAGGTCACCCAGCCGGCTGTATGTGGAGGAGCGGGGGAATCAAACCCGGTTCTCCCAGATTAGCGTCTGCGCACTTAACCACTACACCAAAGGGTTGGAACACTTTCTCTATGAAGAAAGGTTAACGCGCTTGGGGATCTTTAGTTTGGAGAAACGACGGCTGAGGGGTGACATGATTGAGGTTTATGGGCTTATGCATGGGATAGAAAGAGATACTTTTCTCCCTTTCTCACAATACAAGAACTCAAGGAAATTTCTGAGCAGTCAGGTTAGAATGGATAAAAGGAAATCCTTCTTCACCCAAAGAGTGATTAACACATGGAATTCACTGCCACAGGAGGTGGTGGCAGTGGCTACAAGCATGGACAGCCAAGAGGGAATTGGATAAACATACAGAGCAGAGGTCCATCAGTGGCTATTAGCCACAAGGTATAGATAGGGACTCTCAGCCTGGGGCAAGGGATGCTCTGTATCCTTGGTGCTGGAGGGGGGCAACAGTGGGAGGGCTTCTAGTGTCTTGGCCCCACTGCTGGACCTCCTGATGGCACCTGGTATTTTTGGCCACTGTGTGACCCAGAGTGTTGGACTGGATGGGCCATTGGCCTGACCCAACATTGGCTTCTCTTACGTTCTTATGAAGGTGGGCACTATGGCATTGTACCCCACTGAGGCCCCTTTCCTCCCCAGGCTCCATCCCCAAATCTCCAGGGACTGCCATCGTCCAGGTGGTAGCTGGAGACCTCGTGCTATTACAAGTGATCTCCAGGGGACGGAGATCCCTTTGCCTGGAGAAAATGGCTGCCCGGGAGGGTGGACTCGATGGCATCAGACCCCACTGAAGGCCCTCTCCTCCCCAAACCCCACCCTCCCCAGGCTCCACCCCCAAAATCTCCAGGTATTTCCGAACCCAGAGCCGGCAATCCTCTCCCCAGCCAGTGGCCGGGGGTGTGTGACCTGGTAGAGTTGCCAACCTCCAGGAAGCACCTGGAGATCACTAGTTGATCTCCACCAGATGATCAAGATCGGTTCCCTTGGAGACAATGGCTGCTTTGGGGGAGGCTTCTATGGCCCCTCCCCTCCCCAAACCCCGCTCTCTCCAGCTCTATTCCCAAAGTCTCCAGATATTTCCCAGCCCAAAGCTGGTAACCCTAGGACCTGGCCACCGTAGCGAGAAATAAACTGACCTCCCAGCGTCATTTTTAGGCCTACGTGTCAAGTCCCAGATGCAAATCACTCTCCCGGCACTCTTGCAGCAGAAAGATTTGTTTGGTGTAGTGGTTAAGCAAACCCATGCCGTCTACAAGGGAAAAATACACAGAGACAAGATCCTATGGAGGAGAAGATACCAGACAAAAAGGGGGGGGAAACAGCTTTATGTATAAAATGTTATTAAGAAATCTTAACCTCTCTCCCTATAAGAGTGGCCTAGGGAGCTCTTATTAAAGAGTAAACAAACAGAACGGCTTGTATTGTTAAGAAATCAACTGAGAGAGGTGACGGTGTAAGGATTTTTTAGTAAAATATTAGATAAGATAGATTAATATGCAAACTCAAACCATAAAGAAAGGTCTTTCATCTTTAATTTTTAATCAAAAATAAGGCAGCAAGGGCACTACGGTCGGGGTCGAGACATCTCCTGATGGTTCCAGGCCCAAAGGACGCCAGGCTTGCTGGGACCAGGGCCAGGGCCTTTTCGGTGGCGGCCCCTACCTGGTGGAACAAGCTCCCGGAGGAGATCCGGGCCCTGCGGGACCTTGTGCAGTTCCGCAGAGTCTGCAAGACGGAGCTCTTCCGCCAGGCCTTCCGCCATTGCACCTGTGCTACCATCGTGCTACATTGGCCCTGGCACCCGTCCTACGGTTGTTTGCGTGGTATCAATGCTGCTGAATGAGTCCATCTTCCCGATGAGTACCACGCCGTCGTGTACTGAAGATTCTGAACGTCGAGAGGACATCTACTTTTGTATTCTGTCTCTGTATGTTATGGATTTTACTTGTTTTATCGTTTTATCTTAGCGTAATTGCCCTCGTGAGCCACCCTCAGCCCATTCTGGGGGAGGGCGGCCTGTAAATTTGAGCAAATAAATAAATAAATTTAGAATAAAAAATAGGTGTATATGTGCTTTGCAGGGAAAACTGAACTTGCAAGGAAAATTAGAAGGGAAATGGCTTTATTAAAGATAAGAACAGGCTGGGAAAATATGAAATTTTACAGTAAGAGCCCTTGAATATATATGACCAAAAGAAAATAATAGTAGAATGTTCAGACAACTGTTAAAATGAAATCATTTTATGTATCGCTTGACACTTGCCGTCTGAGCTATTATTATTAGATAAATTCTCTGTTTCAAGCGACAGAGGAGAGATTTAAACCGAATGTATCACAAGGTACTACTCTCATTCTTTGTTTGCAATTTTTCTTTTTTTCCCCTGGAAAATCAATAAAATCCTATTATTAGAAAAGAAAGAACTTGCGCACCTGCGGCAGGAAACAGGCCAGCTTCCCCGGGGTCCCATCAAAAGTCGCTTCCAGGGCATCCCTGGAGGGTGCCGGAACAGGGTGCTGAGGGGTGCTGCCCCGGCGGGGGAGATAGCTGCGCGGAGACACCTGGGCTGCCCTGGACGGCCTTCCCGATGCCATGCGCTATGTCCTGCAGCAAGAGCTCTGGGGCTTGGGACTACAAGGGAGGAAGGCGCACCCAGTTCCTGCACCCCCCAGGGATGCACTGGAAGCTACTTTCTATGGGACCCCCGGGGGAAGCTGGCCTTCCCCTGAAATCCTGTAGCCTAGGAAGTCCGACTCGTCCTTACAAAATTCGCATTTTTGACACGACAGCGGCTTCCCTTCCCCCTTCCAAAGCGCTTGCTTTTAAACCCCCTACCAATATTCTTGCAATCAGAATCCCAAAGGGCAGAATACGGACGATGAGAGCGAGACGCTCATTAGGACCGTGTGCTGGTTAGAACAGGTCGAGAAGCAGGCTCCTGCTGGAGTGGGGGGGTCTCCTGGTGCTGCCGAGAGACAGACAGCTCGGCTGGACCCTCTTTTTATTAGAGCCGCTCGATCCGGCCTGGGCCTGGAAAGCTGGTCGCCTGGCTCCACCTGCTGAGGGCAGAGAAAGGAGCAGGCGCTGCTGGCAGTCGGGAATTCATCCCTCAAGTCGGGAGGGTCCCCCACCTTTCGGAGCCCACCACGGGCACCTTTTGGAATTCTGGCACAAGGCGGTGGGCACAACGACAAACGAGCACGGTGGGAGGCAGGAAGTAGGCTTGCCAAACTCCAGGTGGTGGCTGGAGATCTCCTAGGAATAGAGACCTGGAGACAACGGCTGTTTCGGAAGGAGGACTCCGCGGCATTATACCTAGGGTTGCCGGTGTCAACCAAAACACCTGTCTGGAGTTTGGTTGCCATGGAGAGGTGGGGGTGTGTGTGAACTGGAATGCATACTTTCATTTCTGGCCATTATCTGTCTGATGTCTGGTGTAGCCATGTAACCGTGAGACCTGCACTATTTTCAGTATCCCTTTCCCCTGGGAATCTTAGAGCATTAATTCGGCGGGCTTTTAGCTCAGAGGCAATTGGCCAAGAGCCACTAATGTCTATTTGATTACGTTCTAATTGCTGGCTTCACGTGCTTGACCGCAGTCCTAACAAACAACATCATGAGTCTGGATCCTATCAATGGCTCAATAAACTTTACTGCTTCTGAAGGAGTGTTATTGGGAACTATTTCTCCAGGGGCTCTGACAGCCGGATCTGGGTTGGTAAATACCTGGAGATTTTGTGGGTGGTGCCTGGGGAGGGTGGGGTTTGGGGAGGGGAGGGGCCTCAGCGGGGTACCATGTCATACAGTCTGCCCTCGAAGGCAACCATTTTCTTCAGGGGAACTGATCTTGGTTATCTGGAGGTCAATGGTAATAGTGGGAGATCTCTGGGTGCCACTTGGAGGTTGACATCCCTGATTTGATTGCAAGAGTTAGTTTGGTGTAGTGGTTAGGAGCGCAGACTATGATCTGGGAGAACCGGGTTTGATTCCCCACTCCTCCATGTGCAGCTGCTGGTATAACTTGGGTCAATGAAAAGTTCTTCCAGAGCTTTTTCTCTCAAGGGCAGTCCTCAAGGGAGCTCTCTCAGCCCCACCCACCTCACAGGGTGTCTGTTATGGGGAGGGGAAGGGAAAGGAGATTGTGAGCTGCTCTGAGACTCCTTTGGGTAGTGAAGGGCGGGGTATAAATCCAATCACTTCTTCTCTTCTTACACCCCACTGAAGTCCCTTCCCTACCTAAATGTCACCCTGATCCGGCTCCAGACCCCAAATCTTCTGGCATTTCCCAACTCAAAGCCAACCACAAAATGTCAGGGATTGAGATTATGCATAACTCCCGTAAGCAACTCTCCAACATTCCAGGCAGAGGCTCTGTTTAACAGGATAGCTTTTAAAATGAAGAGTTTCCTACATATGCACAGTGTACCTTCGCCCACACCATGAAGATGTGAAGAGGCTACACTCCTGCAGAGTGGGGGGTTGGACTAGATGACCCGTAAGGTCCCTTCCAACTCTAACATTCTAGGATTCTATGATTCTAAGATCCTAGTGGCCAATCAGAACTAGGGGTTGTTGGGGGGGGGGGGGTTTGCGCTTTGCGTACATTCTTTTTTTAAAAAATTAAATTTTATTGTCGACTGGCAAAAACAAAGTGACATACGAATCGACATATAGAACAGTTTACATATGACAACAACGGTAACAGAAAATGCGAAAATGCAAAGATGCCGTTAATCCTGTTATCTAAGATTGAATCACATTCCGCTTTAGCAGATACGTATACCAGGAAGGGAAACCAGGTCGAAGTGAAAGTTTGAATCAGAAATCTGAAATCTCACAAAGGGAATCACGATCTTCTTATAAGCATCTCCTCTCCATTTTGTACTTGTTGAGTATGGAGCAGCCTAATGCTCTCCTTCCACCTTATACTGAATATTGCCAAAAAGATGGTACGATGACTTTCGCTTATTCACACTGGCCGTCTCTCTGGCATTCTATTTTGGGCCGACCTAAACGGGTCGTTATCAGCACTAGGGTTGCCAGCTCTGGGTTGAAAACTACCTGGAGATTTTTTTTGGGGGGGGGATGGAGCCTACGACTGGTGGGACACCTTCCCTATGAAGAAAGGTTAAAGTGCTTGGGGCTCTTCAGCTTGGAGAAACGACGGCTGAGAGGTGACATGATTGAGGTTTATAAGATTATGAATGGGATTGAGCAGGTTGAGAAAGAAGTCCTTTTCTCCCTTTCTCACAATACAAGAACTCGTGGGCACTCCATGAAATTGCTGAGCAGCCGGGTTAGAACAGATAAAAGGAAGTCCCTTCTTCACCCAAAGAGTGATTAACATATGGAATTCACTGCCACAGGAGGTCGTGGCAGCTGCAAGCATAGACAGTTTCAAGAGGAAATTAGATAAACATATGGAGCAGAAGTCCACCAGTGGCTATTAGCCACAGGGTATAGATGGGAACTCTCAGTCTGGGGCAGGTGATGCACTCTATTCTTGGTGCTGGCAGCAGTGGGAGGGCTTCTGGTGTCCTGGCCCCACTGCTGGACCTCCTGATGGCACCTGGGATATTTTGGCCGCTGTGTGACAGACTGTGGGACTCGATGGGCCATTGGCCTGATTCAACATTGGCTTCTCTTATGTTCTTATGAGATCTCCAGGTCGGGGGGGGGGGCAAAAGGCCCATCAGGCCCCACACTTTCTAAAACACTTAGACCCCAGGAAAGGTGTGGGTGGGCCCCACAGCACTCACAGGTGCCACATTGGGGACTACTGCCTGAAGTCCTCATCCGCAATTATTATATCAGTCCTGCGCATAAACCGATGTCAATGCTTCCTTCTCCATTTTTCGAGGAGGAGGAGGAGGAGATTGGATTTATACCCCACCCTTCACTACTCAAAGGAGTCTCAGAGCGGCTTACATACTCCTTTCCTCCCCCTCCTCACAATGGATGCCCTGTGAGGTAGGTGGGGCTGAGAGAGCTCTGACAGAAACTGCCCTTTCCTAAGAACAGCTCTGACAGAACTATGGCTTGCCCAAGGTCATCCAGCAGCTGCAAGTGGACGAGTGGGGAATCAAACCCAGTTCTCCCAGATTAGAGTCCGCGCACTTAACCACTACACCAAACTGGTGTACAGGTTTGGGTCTTCCGCGTCTGAGCTTTCTCGAATGCATTTCCACCCTGAACATCAGGTCTCTTCTCTGTTCATCGCCGTGGAATTTTCCCTGCTGCCCATCTCCTCTCCCATTTTCGCCCTTGCGTCGCCTTGTCTCCAAAGACAGAGCCCCGGGGATCGGTTTTTGACTCAGAAAACCAGCGAAAGGGGTTGCTGACTCTCCTCCGTGACTCATTTGCATGCAACAGTTCTTTGACTTGTTACACTTCACTTATCTCTGGGAACAGAGGAGATCTCTTGGCAGCATCCTTTTCGATGGGCACGATTTCATTAAAATGCTAATTTGATTGCATCCAACACAGAGAAATATCACTGAGGTTAGCCCAGGGCTAATTAATTCCCCAAAGCTGCAGTAAGGCTCTTTTTAACAGTTGTTGTCTAATACACGTTGCAGGGACCTGAGTAATTTCTCCCCCCCTTTCCCCCAAGCTCTCGCCATACAGCCCCTTGAGCGGCACTATTTATAGGCATGCCTGTTCCGAGAGAATCACACCAGGGCTGCGTTTAATGAGGACCTCCGCAGTTTCATCCTTCGGCTTCAAAGGGCCTCTTCCACACTCCATTTACTGGCGTTTTGAGTTTTAGAAAAGTTCGCCCTAGATATCTCGAATGTGTTTGGCACCAAGCCGTCCCGATGTTGCATCCGATCTTTTGCTCTTTCTTTTCCCGGGGTTTATGGCCTGCCCTTCTCAAATGAACCAGAACTTATTCCAGCAGTGGGTTCCCTGTGCTTCGACTTCGGTCGCCAGCTCCAGTTTGAGAGATTCTTGGAGATTTGGGGGCGGCGCCTGTGGGAAGGGCAGAGGCCGGAGAAGGGAGAGAGTTCAGCACACAAGTGATGCTAATGCAGTCCACCCTCAAAGGCTGCCATTTCCTTCCTTCCCATCTATTTCCTTCCTTCCTTCTTCCTTCCTTCCCATCTATTTCCTTCCTTCCTTCTTCCTTCCTTCCCTCCCATCTATTTCCTTCCTTCCTTCTTCCTTCCCATCTATTTCCTTCCTTCCTTCTTCCTTCCTTCCCTCCCATCTATTTCCTTCCTTCCTCCCCATCTATTTCCTTCCCATCTATTTCCTTTCTTCCTTCTTCCTTCCTCCCCATCTATTTCCTTCCTTCCTCCCCATCTATTTCCTTCCCTCCCATCTATTTCCTTCCTTCCTCCCCATCTATTTCCTTCCCATCTATTTCCTTTCTTCCTTCTTCCTTCCTCCCCATCTATTTCCTTCCTTCCCATCTATTTCCTTCCTTCCTTCTTCCTTCCCATCTATTTTCTTCCTTCCTTCCTTCCTTCCTTCCTTCCCATCTATTTCCTTCCTTCCTTCCTATCTTTTTTCTTCCTTGTCCCCATCTACTTCCTTCCTTCCTCCCCATCTATTTTTTTTAATTTTATTTTTGGATTTATATCCCGCCATCCCCTGAGGCTCAGGGCGGCTAACAAAGAGGCATAAATGCCACAGTTAAAACAGATAAAACAGAATAAGACCATATAATACAATATACTAAAATGTCGGTGCTCTCGATGTCAATACTCTCAAAGATGGGTTTCTAAGAAAAGTTGTTAATTTCAGTCCAGCAACGTACCACCCCATGGTTCAACCATCCCATCTTCATCTTCATCCAGGGACGTCTCGCACCCCGACAAAGCCCACACAATGGTGGTAGGGGAGCAATGGTGGAAAATAATGATGGTAAAAAGTCCTTCCTTCCTTCCTCCCCATCTATTTCCTCCCTCCCTCCCTTGGGAAATGATCTCAGCAGCCTGGAGATCAACTGTAATTCTGAGAGAACTCCAGGCCCCACCTAGAGGCCGGCAACTTTAGCGACAACTTGTTGTGTCCGCTGACCGCCACAGGGCGACAGAGCGGGAGCTTGAGTTCCAGATAACAATAGGGACTAGGCTCCTGAACCTTCCTGTGGGGAACCAACAGGAACAGTGGCGGGAAGTTTAAACCTGCCAATGGGACCTAGGGGTGTCTCCCCTGGTCTGTATATAGTTGGCCACCCAGCCGGGATTCTGTGTTTTTGTTGTGTCTAGTAAATGACTATGCTTCACATCACACTGTCTCGTCATCTTTAATGCGTCGAACCCACTACACGACATGACCCTTCTTATTTTGCAACAAAGCTAAGGGAGATGTTATACAAAGCGTATCGGGATCTTTGGTTAATACAGCAGAGTTCTGCCCAGTCGTAGAAGCATAAGACTGAGCACAGCAAATAATTCTCCCCAGAGGTATATTGCAAAAAAGGGAAACTCAACATTTATTCAAGATCTCGTTCACATTCAGGCTGCAGTCAAAAGAAGAGGAAGAGGCCTAATCTAAATAGTACCTTCCCTGTCGCAAATGGCCAGCTTGTTCCGCATCACGTGTATGAGACTATGAAGGCATGATCTCTATAGGAGATGTATCTCCATGGAAGGCCATGTTGAGAGAGGGAGAGAGTCAGACTGCAGCTCCCAAGTTAAGACTAAGGCACTTTCACACATACTAAATAGTGTACTTTCAATCCACTTTGCAACTGGATCTTACCGTGTCAAATGGCAAAATCCAGTTGCAAACGTTAGCTGAAGTAGATTGAAACGGCATTATTTTAACACGTGTGAAAGCGCCAAAGAGAGGCATCCCATTCAAGGAGATAACACCTACACACACTTAAGAGTGATGTGGAGCCCCCCCAGTGTCCATGCATGCTAAATCGCTCACTCCAACATTGGACGCTGGAGAAAGGCCTTCTTATGTGGCTATAAAGCAGTGGGATGGCAAGTGAAGCTTTCCGAAATAAGAGATATTACAGAGTTGTAGGATATATAGTGAATTCCTGAAGATACGGGTGTTTGTTCATTTTTTAAAGGAGGGATGATCTCCCCAATGCTAAAGGTAAAGGTTTCCCTTGCTCGAAAGCCAGTCGAATCCGACTCTAGGGGTGGTGCTCATCTGCATTTCCAAGCCGAAGAGCCAGCGCTATCCAAAGACGTTTCCGTGGTCATGTGGCCAGCATGACTGAACGCCGAGGTACACAGAACACGGTTACCTCCCCATCAATGCGGTACCTATTTTTCTACTTGCAATTTCTTGCTTTCGAACTGCTAGATTGGCAGGAGCTGGGACCAGAGACGGGAGCTCACTCTGACATGTGGTACCAGGGTCTCGAACTGCCGAACTACAGACTGGGAAGGACTGAAGGTCAAAGAAGAAGGGGACGGCAAAGGATGAGACGGTTAGACAGTGTTATCGATGCAATGAACATGAAATTAAGCAAACTCCGGAGGCATGGCGGAAGACAGGAGGGCCCAGCATGACGTGGTCCGTGGGGCCGTGAAGAGTCAAGACTCGACTCTGCGACTGAATGAGAACACTAACCCAGTGATACTTTGGAGAACAGAGGTACACAGAGTCCATATCTCCCTACCTTCATCCATGACTGGAGGCAAAAATAACTGGTGATGCCCCAAAGTGGTGACAGTCCCCGCTTCGCCCCTACCCCGACATCCCACTATGCAAGCCCTCTATTGACATCTCTCCCCTTGAACAAAGACACACCAGTTGGCAGGGCTTTATTTGTAGAAAAAGCCCAGCAGGAACTCACTAGCTTAATAGGCCACACCCATCAGCAGAAACTCATTAGCATATTAGGCCACACCCCCATGTTACCGGAAGTGTGGTCATCCAGCCACACCCACCTTTTGCTTCTTATTCTGTCTACCTTGTTTGTTGTCAAAACCGGCCAGGGCTTTTTTTGGAGCGGGAACTCCTTTGCATGTTAGGCCACACACTCCTAACATAGCCAATCCCAATGAGTTCTGCTGTTGGGTGTGGCCTGTTATGCTAATGAGTTCTTGCTGGGTGTGGCCAACTCGGGAGCCAGCCAGAACTCCGTTCCTGTGCGTTCCTGCTCAAAAATAGCCCTGCCAGTTGGGAATTGAAAGCCAAACTGGCCAACAGTCTCTGGACATCGACAGCAGACTTGCCAGCCTCCAGGAAGGGTCTGGTTACAGCTGATCTCCAGACTACAAAAATCAGTTCCCCTGGAGGAAACGACAGCTTCGGAAGGTGTGCTCTTTAGCGTCACACATCACACCTGAGCTCCCTCCCCTTCCCAGACTTTGCCCTCCCCAGGAACAGTGTTCCCTCTAAGCTGAGTTAGTGTGAGCTAGCTCACAGTTCTTTAGCCTCCGGCTCACACATTTTTGTCTCAGCTCGGGGAGGATGGCTCCAGAGCAAACTAATTTACACAGCAGCCAAATCATTTGCTCACAACTTTAATGCCAGTAGCTCACAGAGCAGAAATTTTGTTCACAAGACTCCACAGCTGAGAGGGAGCCTTGCCCAGGAACATCCTCCAGATCTCCAGAAATTCCCATCCTGTAGTTGGCAACCCTACTCAACAATCTGCAGGTCAGACACACATCATGTTATCCCAAGCAACTTTCCAAAAATGGATCTGCGACTCCAGAAGATTATTCTAATTGAGAGCCAGTTTGGTATAGTGGTTAAGAGCGGCAGACTCTAATCTGGAGTACCGGGTTTGATTCCCCAGTCCTCCACATGCAGCCAGCTGGGTGACCATAGGTCAGTCACAACTCTCTCAGAGCACTCTCAGACCCACTTATCTCACAGGGTGTCTGTTGTGGGGAGAAGAAGAGAGGAGAGATTATAAACTGCTCTGAGACTCTGAGTGTAGAAGAAGAAGAGATTGGATTCATATGCCGCCCTTCAGGGCTAGTTGCACTCTCTCAGCCTAACCTGTTTTACAGGACAAAGTCTGAGTCCAATGGCACCTTTAAGACTGACAAAGTTTAATTCTGGGTATAACACTGCACAACCAATCACCCCACCTCAAAGAAAAGGATTCTGTTAGTTACCTCCATGCTTGAGAGGAGACGGATGGAGCGCAACAACAAAGTCTCAGTTAATTACTCTTAGCATTGCACAATTTTATTTATTTATTAAATTTCTGAATCGCCCCATCCCTGAGTACACAGAGCTCTGGGCGATTTACAATAAATTAGGGATACATTTACACATCAGTCTCCAATTCTGACATATTTATTTGCTTCACTGTGTTTCCCCCTGGAATTAAATCCAAACAAATGGTGGCCATATAAATTTAGCTTGTTATTCCTGTTTGGTCTTTGCATCAGTTAAAACATCTTCATTATATTGTATGTTAATTTGCTGCTCACCCTCTACATACATACATATACACACATATGTATATATGTATATATATGTGTGTGTGTGTATGTATATATATATGCGTGCAAGGGAAACCTTTACCTTTACTATGTATTTGTTGTTGTTGTTGTTCAGTCGCACAGTCGAGTCCGACTCTTCGCGACCCCATGGACCAGATTACGCCAGGCCCTCCTGTCTTCCGCTGTCCGCTGAAGTTTGCTCAATTTCATGTTCGTTGCATCGATGACACTGTCTAACCATCTCATTCTTTGCCGTCCCCTTCTTCTTTGACCTTCAATCTTTCCCAGCATCAGGGTCTTCTCCAGTGAATGCTCCCTTCTCATTTGGTGGCCAAAGTATTTGAGCTTCAGCTTCAGGATCTGGCCTTCCAGGGAACAGTCAGGGTTGATTTCTTTTAGGATATGTATATATGTATGTATATGTATGTATACAGACTGGTAACTTCCATAAGAACGTAAGAACATAAGAGAAGCCAATGTTGAATCAGGCCGTTGGCCCATCTAGTCCAACACTCTGTCACACAGCGGCCAAAATATACCAGGTGCCATCAGGAGGTCCAGCAGTGGGGCCAGGACACTAGAAGCCCTCCCACTGCTGCCCCCTCCAGCACCAAGAACAGAGTGCATCACCTGCCCAGACTGAGAGTTCCCATCTATACCCTGTGGCTAATAGCCACTGATGGACTTCTGCTCCATGTGTTTATCTAATTCCCTCTTGAAACTGCCCATGCTTGTAGCTGCCACCACCATTTCGATGTATCTAAAGTATGCATGAAGTGTGCATGCGCACGAAAGCTCATACCTTGCATAAAACTTTATTGGACTTAAAGGTGCACTAGACTCAAACTCTGCCCGAAAGAGAGAGATTCCTTCGCCATCACACCCTTCCAGTCCACAACGGAACTTGCCGCCCTTTCCCTCTAACTTGCAATGCAAACCATCTGCGAGCGTTCAACCGGAAAGACGCCGGGGCGCCTTTCGGGTGGCCACGAAAGGTTTACCAAAGGGCTCCTAACTCTATATCCTCTTTACCGGAAGTCGTGTGCCACTCTAGCCTTTCCTTTTTGTATACTCTTCTTTTCCCGGTGGGGGAGCCGGAAGCTGTCGGAGGGAAGCGTGGAGTGTTGAGAATTGTGCGGGGAAGCGGATGCTGGAAGGGGTCGCGGAGGGCCAGTGCGCGGGGTCTGGGTAAGGGGGATGTGGAGGTGGAGGGGGGAGGATAGTCGGTTTGGCTTGGAAGGGCGGAATGAGCTGCGGAATAAGCTCAGGCGTACCCGGTAGAGGGGAACAAGAACATTAGGAGAGTAAAGTTGGGAGTCCAGTGGCGCCTTTAAGACCGACTTAGTTTAATTCTGGGTTAAAGCTGAAGAAGCGTGCATGCGCACCACCTCTTTCCACTCCCCCTTTTTTTTACCAGTTCGATTTTTATTTTTCAACCACAAACGAGAATGCAGTATTCCAAAACGCCTTGACAAGACTCTTTATCAAAAACAAATACAGTCTATGACCTGTGTTCCCTCTAAGCTGAGGGAGTGCGAGCTGGCTCACAGTTTTTTTAGCCTCCGGCTCACACATTTTTGTGGTGGCTCAGGAAGGACGGGTCCAGAGCAAACTGATTTACGCAGCAGCCAAATCGCTCGCTCACAACTCTTAACGCCAGTAGCTCACAAAGTAGAATTTCGGCTCACAAGACTCCACAGCTTAGAGGGTGTATTGTTTATGACTACAAACATTATGACGGTAACCCTTGACAAACTTTTAAGGCTTTTCAAAAATATAACGAGTCTCAGTAATGCGGATTTTGGGGGATTATTGCCGTATCTGCCAAATACTATGCTATGGGAGACCAGAAACCTTGAAATGTTTTTTTGATGATGGTGTGTGACATCATCTGTAGGTTGGCTCATGATTTTGCTTAATAGGAAATGTTCACAGAGCTTATATGCCCACCGCCTCTTCAGATACATGGAAGAAGTTTGCCTGCAAACGAAAGCTTGTACCCAGCCTTAAAAGTGCCCCTGAACTCCCAACTTGGTCCTGTTGCTTCAGACCAACATGGCAACCTGCCTGAATCTATTATGTGAGTAACTCCAGGTTAAGGATCAGTGTGGGAGAGGGTTAAATAGTGTTGCCAATCTCCCGGTGGGGGCTTGTGAACTCCTGGAACTGTAGCTGGTTTCCAGGCGGCGGGAATCAGTTTCCTTGGCTGCTTTGGAGAGCAGATTGTTTGGTGTTAGACCTGGCCGAGGTCACTGCCCTCCAAAGGCTCCACCCCTCCAAAATGCCAGGAATTTCGCAATCTGGAGTTGGCAACCCTGGGGATGAATAAGTGACCTGCCAGGGGCGGGGCGGGCGGCGGGTACTCTTTCAGCCAGCGTGTCAGTAATAAAGTTCAAGAATGTGGGATGGTGGCGCAGGTAAGGATAAAGTCTTCCCTTGCTCGAAAGCCAGTTGGATCCAACTCTAGGGGGTGGCACTCATCTCAGTTTCCAAGCCGGAGAGCCAGCGCTGTCCAAAGACGTTTCCGTGGTCGTGTGGCTGGCATGACTAGACACCGAGGCACGTGGAATGCTGTTACCTTCCCACCGAAGTGGTACCTCTTAATCTGCTTGCAATTTCTTGCTTTCAAACTGCTAGGCTGGCAGGAGCTGGGGCCACTGGTGGGAGCTCACTCCGTCATGTGGCACTCGGGTCTCGAACTGCTGAGCTACCAACCTTCCGGTCTGTAGCTAAGCGTCTTAACTACTGAGCCACTGCAGCCCACAGGTGGTGCAGGTAGGAAGGCAAATAGGTGGCTCCTCGGCCCTTCTCCGTACACTCACAAACGCAGAGCATTTACATCTCGCCTTTCTGCAAAAATGTACTTGTGGCCATCAGTGTTCCCTCTAAGCTATGGAGTCTGGTGAGCAAAAATTCTACTTTGTGAGCCACTGGCATCAAAATTGTGAGCGAGCGATTTGGCTACTGCAAAAACTAGTTTGCTTTGGAGCCGTCCTTCCTGAGCTAAGGCAAAAATGTGTGAGCCGGAAGCTAAAAAACTGTGTGCTAGCTCATACTAACTCAGCTTAGAGGGAACACTGGTGGCCACTTAAGAGACATCAATATGTGGAGTTTAAAATGGATACATTGTTAAAAAAACTGCAGGTTGCTTAACTGTAAAAGGCCCTGCTTTAGGGTAATGTTGTGCCTCGTCTCCTGAGCCAGAGACTGTAAATGGCTGGGCGGGGGGCCCCTAGGAGAATCAACAGAAGCACAGATTGAGGTGTTCTGGGGTGTCACAAACTCCCACTCCTTGTGGCACCTGTGGCTCATGCTAGATTGTGTATAATAGAGAACGTAAAGAAGAGGAGATTGGGTTTATACCCCGCCCTTCACTACCTGAAGGAGTCTCAGAGCGGCTTACAATCTCCTTTCCCTTCCCCTCCCCACAACGGACACCCTGTGAGGGAGGTGGGGGCTGAGAGAGCTCTTTCAAGGACTGCTCTTGAGAGAACAGCTCAGAATGAACTTGTGACCAATGCTCCCTCTAAGCTGTGGAGTCCTGTGAGCGAAAATTCTATTTTGTGAGTTGCTGGCATTAAAGTTGTGAGCGAGCGATTTTGGCTACTGCCTAAATTAGTTTGCTCTGGAGCCCTCCTTCCTGAGCTGAGACAACAATCTGAGCTGGAGGCTAAAAAACTGTGAGCGAGCTCACACTAACTCAGCTTGGAGGGAACGCTGCTTGTGACTGACCCAAGGTCACATCAGCAGCTACACGTGGAGGAGTGGGGAATCAAACCCATTTCTCCCAGATTAGAGTCTGCACTGCTTGGAGAAGATGGACTTGAATTAGGAGCAATGCACCACAGAAGTAATTTCCGAAGTCTTCCATCTATGTAGAATTTATGTGTGAGGTTTCTTTGATAAAGACAAATGGGCTGGAAGTAAACTGGGACCCTGGCACAATCTTTCACATGCTACATTGTGTAACAGAGCATGCTGTTGTTTTGTGTTGATGGGTTATCGTAAGAAGTAGACAGTATTGTCTTTCGTAGGACTTGTGTTGATACAAATAGCAAGGGTTGTATGCAATAGAAGTTCTATTGAGCACCATTACATTATTCATAAGTAAATTCCAAGAAGAGTCTGTGCATATTCGTTGCCATCTTATGGGTATATATTTTGTTCATATTAGATAACATTATATGTCCAGGAGCCTGGAATTTGGTGTCCTGCTGCTAACCACTACGCCAAACTGGGTCTCCAAAGGAGGCCTTGTGTTTTTCAACCTGAGGAGGGTTTTTTCCCTCCCAACTGTCTCATGGGGAGAGACTCTTGATCCTGTAGCAGTAGAAACGAGCAAGAGAGTCCAGGACCACCTTAGAAACTAACCACATTTGTGGCAGGGGGAGGAGCTCTCGTGAGTCACTGGCTCACTTCTTCAGAGCCGTGACTCACGAGAGCTCCTCCCCTGCCACAAATGCTGTTAGTTTTTAAGGTGGTCTTGGACTCTCTTGCTCCTTTCTACTGCTACAGGCAGACTAACATGGCTTCCTGGCTCGATTTAGAGTTTAGACTGTAGAGAGCTTTTTTCCAGGCTGAAAGAGTAATTAGATGTTGTAGATTTTCCGGGCTGTACGGCTGTAGTCTTGGCATTGTAGGACCTGACGTTTCGGCAACAGCTGTGACTGGCACCCTCAGAGGTAGATCACTGAAAGATGGAGTACTCTCTATGTCAAGGTGAGAAGAGAAATAATAGGCAGGCGGTGGGCTCAAGTGGCTAAGACGCTGACCCGCAGACCGGAAGGTCGGTAGTCAGCAGTTTGAGACCCGAGTGCCGTGTGATGGAGTGAGCTCCCGTCTCTGGTCCCAGCTCCTGCCAACCTAGCAGTTCAAAAGCAAGAAATTGCAAGTAGATAAAGAGGTTCCATTTTGGTGGGGAGGTAACAGCGTTCCGTGTGCCTCAGCGTTTAGTCATGCTGGCCACATGACCATGGAAACTTCTTTGGACAGCGCTGGCTCTTCGGCTTGGAAACGCAGACAAGCACCGCATCCGTAGAGTCGGATTCGACTGGCTTTTGAGCAAGGGAAAACTTTACCTAATTTATATCTACTCAGGAAGGTGGGGTAGGGCTGAGTCATTATCTTGTAGGAGTTTTTGTGTTCTGCCTCTGAGGACGCCAGTCACAACTGCTGGCAAAACAGCAGGTCCTACAATGCCAAGACCACGGCCATACAGCCCGGAAAATCTACAACGACTAATGAACTCCGGCCGTGAAAGCCTTCGACAACGTATTGAGAGAGGGGGCAATGTTTTAGCTGTCCGCCCCACGTCCTTTCATTGTGCTCTCCCCCCTATACATCACACAGCGTTAATGAGAAGACCAGCACTTTGGAAGACAAGGGTGAAGAGAAGCAGCAATTGACCCCGATGTGTGAAGTCGTGGACAGTAATGAAGGAGAAGGGGTGGAAAACAAGGAAGAAGAAGAAGAAGAAGGTGATGCGGAGCTGGCCCTTTCTAGCCAAGGTGTCGCCAAAAAGGCTGTGCCTGGGATCATCTACCTGGGTCACATCCCTCCTCGCTTCAGGCCCCGGCACGTCCGCAACCTCCTGAGCGGCTACGGTGAGGTGGGACGTATCTTCCTGCAGCCTGAAGGTGAGTCTGTGTTCCTTAAGGGGAGGGAGGGACGGATGGACAGAGGGAGGGGGTGTGGTGGTGACGGGTTGTTGTTGTTCAGTCGCACAGTCAAGTCTGACTCTTCGTGACCCCACAGACCACATCACGCCAGGCGCTCCTGCCTTCCATCGTGCTCCAGAGTTTGCTTAATTTCATGTTTGTTGCCTCAATCACACTGTCCAACCATCTCATCCTTTGCCGTCCCCTTCTTCTTTGACCTTCAGTCTTTCCCAGCATCAGGGTCTTCTCCAGTGAGTGCTCCCTTCTCAGTTGGTGGCCAAAGTATTTGAGCTTCGGCTTCAGGATCTGGCCTTCCAGGGAACAGTCAGGGTTGATTTCTTTTAGGATTGACTGATTTGATCTCCTTGCAGTCCAAGGGACTCTCAAGAGTCTTCTCCAGCACCATAGTTCAAACGAATCTATTCTTCGGCGCTCGGCCTTCCTTATAGTCCAGCTCTCGCAGCCATACGTGACTACTGGGAATACCATTGCTTCGACCTTAAGGACTTTCATTGGCAGGGTGATGTCTCTACTTTTTATTATGCTATCTAGGTTTGCCACCGCTTTCCTCCCAAGGAGCAGGTGTCTTTTAATTTCATGGCTGCAGTCACCATCTGCAGTGATCTGGGATCCCAGGAACATGATGTTTGTCACTGCTTCCACGACTTCCCCTTCTGTTGCCAAGGAGTGGTGGGGCCGGATGCCGTGATCATAGTTTTTTTGATTTTGAGTTTCAAACCAACTTTTGCGCTCTCTTCTTTGACCCATAGCAAGAGGCTCTTTAGGTCCTCTTCACTTTCTGCCATTAGGGTGGCATCGTCTGCATATCTGGTTGTGACGGTACCTCTCTCTTATTTTCTGTGCTTAGGTGTGACGTAGTTTTAAATTTCTTGTTGTTTCTTTCTCTCACTCAAAGTATCTATCGCTGCCACCAGGAATTTAGTTCTAGTCTTTTTAATTAACCTTCCCCACAGTATTGTGCCCAAGCTCTAAGACTCCTTTGTTGGACTATATGGTTCTGAGGATAAGGCTCTGGGTTAACACTAAACAAGATAAAACTTTATTGGTAAAAGAAGCGTATTGGTTACAAGAATGTTTTCTTAAGCTGCTTAGTAGAATCTTTCCCTTTTACTCAGGTCTCTGCCAGCTTTTCACCACACACTCTTAAAATACTCTGTTAAGGTAAAAGTTCCCTTGCTCGGAAGTCAGTCGAATCCGACTCTAGAGTTGCGGTGCTCATCTCCGTTTCAAAGCCGAAGAGCCAGCGCTGTCCGAAGACGTTTCCGTGGTCATGTGGCCGGCACGACTAAACACCAAGGCGCACAGAACGCTGTTCCCTTCCCACCAAAGTGGTACCTATTTATCTACTTGCAGTTTCTTGCTTTCGAACTGCTAGGTTGGCAGGAGCTGGAACTAGAGACGGGAGCTCACCCCATCATGCGGCACTACTCGGGTCTCGAACTGCTGAACTACTGACCTTCCACAGCCTGCAGTTCAGCGTCTTAACCACTTGAGCCACCGCAGCTCCTAAAATACTCTGTTAGATTTTGCCTAATGTGACCCCTTAAATATATTTTCTTCTTCCTTTAGAATCTTAATGCCTTTCACGGCACTTCTCTATGATTCTAGTTAGACTACTTCTCAGACTCCGTGTAGATTGACCACACTTGACAACTGCTAACTTCAGACTGAACCCTCTGCCTTCTCCCTGTGTCACGAGGCAGGCATTTTGTGGCTGCGCCCACCACACTATGTTAGAATTCCAAAGGTGCCTGCAGGCTCAAGAAGGCCGGAGACCCCTTGTGTACATTCTTTATAAGACTGGTGCTGGCATAGGTAAGGGGAGAGGGATGAAGGACTGGGAGAGCCGCTCAGGAAAGCGCTCAGAATGAAATGTATTATCGGGACTGCAGAGGGCAGGGGATGTCAAATACGTGACAGAATTACCTGAGAGCGATAGCTATATTTGCCCTGAGGAATTATCAGTTATATAGGAAAACTGTAAGAAGAGCCCTGCTGGATCAGACCAGCGGTCCATCTAGTCCCGCATCCCGTCTCACACAATGGCCAACCAGTTCCTCTGGAGGGCCAACAACAGGGCAGAGAGGCTGAGGCCTTCATGAGAACATCAGAAGAGCCCTGCTGGATCAGACCAGTGGTCCATCTAGTCCAGCATCCCATCTCACACAGTGGCCAACCAGTTCCTCTGGAGGGCCAACAACAGGGCAGAGAGGCTGAGGCCTTCATGAGAACATCAGAAGAGCCCTGCTGGATCAGACCAGTGGTCCATCTAGTCCAGCATCCCATCTCACACAGTGGCCAACCAGTTCCTCTGGAGGGCCAACAACAGGGCAGAGAGGCTGAGGCCTTCCCCTGAGGTTGCCTCCTGGCCCTGGCATTCGGAAGCTGACTGATTTTGAACATGGCACTTCCCTTTGGTCCCCATGGCTAGTAGCCACTGATAGGCCTCTCTTCCATGAAGATACTGATGGGGGGTCTTTGACTCTTGGAAGCTCATTCCCTGAAAATCGTGTTTGTCTCTAAGGTGTTCCTGGCCCCAGATCTAGCTTTCCTCCAGGAATCTGTCTAATCCTCTTTTGCAGCCATCTGTGCCCTTCCCTGGCACCCTTGTCTGTTGTAAGCTCATGGGCAATCCTTTTATGGTTCTTAAAGTCCTCACATCCAGTTTCTAGAGAGCCAGTTTGGTGTAGTGGTTAAGTGCACGGACTCTAATCTGGGAGAACCGGGTTTGATTCCCCACTCCTCCCCTTGCAGCTGCTGGATGACCTTGGGCGAGCCATAGTTCTGTCAGAGCTGTTCTCTCAAGAGCAGTCCTTGAGAGAGCTCTCTCAGCCCTGCCTACCTCACAGGGCACCTGTTGTGGGGAGGGGAAGGGAAAGGAGATTGTAAGCCACTCTGAGACTCCGAGTGAAGGGCGGGGTATAAATCCAATCTCCTCCCCCTCTCCTCCTCCTCTTCTTCTCCTCCTCTTCCTCTTCTAGTATAATGCGTCTTTTTCTTAAAATGAGTGTCTTGCACAGCTGCCCAGATTGCAACACAGCTCCCGTTTTAGTACTCGACTAGTTGCCGAGATCCTGTGGAGTGCAGCCGTCTCTTTTCTGTGTCCTCCAGAGCGATTTATACGGAAGAAGAAGAAGAAAGCGGGAACCAATGCCAAAAACTTCACGGAAGGCTGGGTGGAATTCCGGGACAAGCGGGTGGCAAAGCTGGTGGCTGCCAGTCTGCACAACACGCCCATGGGGGTCCGCAAGAGGAGCCGGTTCCATCACGACCTGTGGAATATGAAGGTGGGTGATGGGGCAGTCAACGAGGTTTCCCTGCCGTCTGTCTTTTTTTATTGTTTATTTATCAGTTTTTCATTACAAAACTAAAAAGCTTGCACATAATACATAAAGATCACTTTTGGAGTTTAAGTTACACATTTTATCCATTTGTTGACTTTACACCATCTTTTTTGAAACACCTTATCCTCTTTCCCTGATAATATCATATTTAACTTATCCATTTCCACTATTTCACAGATTTTCATAATTTAACTCTTCTCTGCTAGGTATTGTATCCGTTTTCCAACATTTTGCAATGAGGATTCTAGATGCAGTAAGGATATATAGTCTTAAATGCCTGAGGCCTTGCCCATTGGCTGTAGGAAGGAAGGGGGAGAGGCGAGGCCCTGCCAGGCATGCTTCTCAAACCTCTTATCCCTGGTTGGATGGACTTGCAGGGATATGAAGGCAACCCCCCTCCTTCATAAAATGGAACAAGCTGAACTGTTTTAATAAGCTACTGGAACTGGGCAGGCACATCTTGTACCATATATCTAGAGGGGGATTACGTTACAGTTAAGAATATAAGAGAAGCCATGGTGGGTCTTGCTTGAGAACAATCATGAATACAGAGAAGCAATTGGAAAGCTCTTGTACCTAAGCTGAGTTACTCAACCAGACACCCATCGCGGCCAACACTCTGTGTCACACAGTGGCCAAAAGAGGGGACAGAACTCCAGAAGTCCTCCCACTGTTGCCCCCCCAAGCACCAAGAATATAACATAAGAGAAGCCATGTTGGATGAGGCCAATGGCCTGTCTAGTCCAACACTCTATGTCACATGGTGACCAAAACCCAGGTGCCACCAGGAGGTCCACCGGCAGGGCCAAAATCTCCAGAAGCCCTCCCACTGTTGCCCCCCCAAGCACCAAGAACATAACATAAGAGAAACCATGTTGGATCAGGCCCATCCAGTCCAACACTCTATCTGTCACATAGTGGCCAAAACCCAGGGGCCATCAGGAGGTCCACCAGTGGGGCTAGAACTCCAGAAGCCCTCCCATTGTTGCCCCCCAAGCACCAAGAACATAACATGAGAACATAAGAGAAGCCAATGTTGGATCAGGCCAATGGCCCGTCCAGTCCAACACTGAGTCACAAGGTGGCCAAAACCCAGGTGCCATCAGGAGGTCCACCAGCAGGGCCAAAATCTCCAGAAACCCTCCCATTGTTGCCCCCCAAGCACCAAGAACATAGCATAAGAGAAACCATGTTGGATCAGGCCAATGGCCCGTCCTGTTCAACACTCCCTAATTTTCTCATGATAGTAATGCTGACTAGCTAAGTGTGCCCTAGCAAACACTCCTTATAATCTGAACTGGTTACATAAACTTAAGATGTATTTTACCCTTTGTGTCAGGAGTACTTGCTGAATGTCTGCAGAACACCCTCAGCAACGAACCCAGAGACCAGAAAGCCTCAGACACAGGCCCAGAACCGTGTGAGGCTTCTACTGGTCTCGGGTGGCTGTGGTTTCAGCTTGCCTCTCCAACGTAGCTTCATGGCGTGATGTTCTCACCTGCAGGCTTAAGAGAGAAAGTCCATTCCATGCCCAACGCTCCTTGTCATCCCAACATGAAGGCGTGGAAACCGCCACCTCCTTCACACACCGGTGGAGGGGTCTCTCTAACTGCCAACGAGCATCATATTTTCAGCTGTCCTCGCTTCAGCCTGCATGCCCCTTAGCCAATAAGGGCGCACTTAGCTAATTAGCGTTATTATCATGTGAAAATTAGGGAGGGTCCCAAGCAGTGCTCCCTCTAAGCTGTGGAGTCCTGTGAGCAAAAATTCTACTTTGTGAGTTCCTGGCGTTAAAGCGGTGAGCGAGCGATTTGGCTAACTGCAGAAATTAGTTTGCTCTGGAACCATCCCCTTCCTGAGCAAAGACAAAAATGTGTGAGCCGGAGGCTAAAGAACTGTGAGCTAGCTCACACAGCTCAGAGGGAACACTGGGCCCAAGGATGGTTCTCTTGCAAGCCAAAAGGTAATTAAAGGCGAGCACATTGGCTTTGATAGCAGGCCGGACCAGGGCCGGCTGGAACTTTACAGCCTAAACCAAACCACTGACACCAAACAACATATAGGCCTAAATGGCCTCTATTCCTTACGGCCAGACTCTGATGATCCGTGGACTCGTGTCTGGGGGATAGCAAGGTCCCGGAAAACACGGAAGTTGGCCATCCCTGAATTATATGATAGTTGGGTCTTCTGAAGGTCTCTTTCTTTCTTTCTTTCTTTCTTTCTTTCTTTCTTTCTTTCTTTCTTTCTTTCTTTCTTTCTTTCTTTCTTTCTTTCTTTCTGTCTGTCTGTCTGTCTGTCTGTCTGTCTGTCTGTCTGTCTGTCTTTCTGTCTTCCTTCCTTCCTTCCTTCCTTCCTTCCTCTCTCTCTCTTTCTTTCTCTCTCTCTCTCTTTCTTTCTCTCTCTCTTTCCTTCCTTCTTTCTCTCTCTTTCTCTCTCTCTCTCTCTCTTTCTCTCTCTCTCTCTTTCTCTCTCTTTCTCTCTCTCTCTCTCTCTCTTTCTTTCTTTTTCTGTCTGTCTGTCTGTCTATCTGTCTGTCTTCCTTCCTTCCTTCCTTCCTTCCTCTCTTTCTCTCTCTTTCTCTCTCTTTCTCTCTCTTTCTTTCTTTCTTTCTTTCTTTCTTTCTTTCTTTCTTTCTTTCTTTCTTTCTTTCTTTCTTTCTTTCTTTCTTTCTTTCTTTCTTTTTAAGAAACACCAACACAATCACAATATAACAGCAATCATGACAGTACTTCTAAGGCATAAAAGCAGTCCTGACTTACTTAAAAAGAACTGAACGCTAAGAACATTACAGCATATCCATAATATCTTGAACATCAATTACCATAAAGAGTGTTTATTATATCCGGTATCGCTCCTTGAGAAGCAAGATAAGATAAAATAGGAATCCCAGGGCTAGTAAATTCACTATCCCCATCAGTATCGTTTGTTGGTTTCATTATTATGTCTACCTCTAAGGTACAGGGAAAGAGGAAACCAGGGCTGGTGTACTGATGTCTGGCGACGCATTAACCCGTTCCCTTGCCTTTTCGGTCCCCAGTATCTGCACCGCTTCAAGTGGACTCACCTGAGCGAGCGGCTGGCGTATGAGCGCCAGGTGCAGCAGCAACGCATGCGGGCCGAGGTCTCGCAGGCCAAACGGGAGACCAGTTTCTACCTGCAGAACGTGGAGAAGAGCAAACGCTTCTCCAAGAAGGACGGCCGGGGAGAGCCGGAGGACAAGAACTGGGGCTTCGTCCAGCGTCGCACCGAGGAGGAAATCCAGACCAGCAAGGGGAGCAGGCGTCTCCGGCACCAGCTGGCCCGGGCTGCTGAGATCCAGGAGAAATCCCAGTCCAACCGCTCTCTGCTAGCAAAGATCTTCAACGCCCCACAGTAGTTCACTGGGCCTGAGGAGTACAGAACTTGCACAGGATGCTGATCCAAGTGTTGTAGATCCAGAGGAGTTAGCCGCGTTGGTCCGTTGCTGCAAAATAGTAAAAAGCCCAAGACTAAGACTAAGAAACTTTTATTGCAGCATAAGCTTTCGAGAAACACAGCTTTCTTCGTCAGATGCATGGAGGGTATGAAGGAACTGGCCAGAGATATATAGGTGGTAAGGGGAGGGGGGAGAGGATGCTGAAAGTGCCATGTAAAGGCAAAGCAGTTGCAAGAGTCATGGGAAAGGGTGGTCTCAGTGTTGGTGTTCTTGCTCTTACGTGCCAAATTCGTGCAGGACACTGTCAGGGCCAGCGGAAGAAAAACAAACCGCTTCTGTTGTCATATTTTGCAGACAGGCTGGGGATATGGGACTTAACTGGGTTTTTTTGCTGCTGGGCAGAGTCGTGCCTCAGGGAGCTGTCCGATTTCACACGACCAGCATAAAATCTTTCTCCTGCGGGGATCTGGGAGGAGTGTGACTTTTCCACTTCTTCGCTTGGTCACCGAGGTTGGTGCCGACCGCATGGGGGAAGATGAGCCGGCATTCCCCAGAAGGCGGTTGCCGTGATTACATGCAAACTTTTCTCCTCTTTCCAAAGCGCGGCAATCTAGAGGCACAGGCCTCACTCTCTTTTCCAGAATTTTGTACAGTCTGTGAAGCGTCCAAAGTATTTGGGTCCCTTACCCTCACTTGCAGCATCGCTCCAAAGTGAGTAGTATCAAGTAAGAATCCTGGATTCTTCTGAGGGTGAAGTATACTTTTTAAGAAACTAGTGCTTGGCTGATATTTTAAACACTGGCTGGACTCCAATCTTCCCGGGTTTAAAAAAGAGACCTTTCCTAAAATGGTCGCGTTTGGAGTTGCTTAACATCTTAAGACCTTGTCCAAATCTTGTACTAAGCACCAAGCCATAAATAAAAATCATTTGTCCGTTATCCAGAAAGACTGGAAATTAAGCAAAAGATGGGAAATGGGACAGTCTATGATTCTGGGACTCTGATTCTGGGACTCTATGATTCTATGTGGATCAAGCCTGCTCCTCTCTGCCACGGTTGGAGCACTCTTCTGTTAAGAAACAGGTATGCCAAGGGGGTGTTACGTATTGTAGAAGCAATAGAAACCTGTGTGTCTCCCTGACCTGGATAGCCCAGGCAAGCCTGATCTTATCAGATCTTGGAAGCTAAGCAGGGCCGACCCTGGCAGGTACTTGGAAGGGAGACCTCCAAGGAATACCAGGGCCGGGACGCAGAGGCAGATGATAGCAAGCCGCTTCTATGAACGTCCAAGCCCCGCTTGGAGTCGCCAGAGGTTACCCAAGACTTTCAGGCATGCAAGCACATACACACACAGAAAAAAAATACACACACCAACTAGTGTGTCAAGGATGACCGCATCTTGGTGAGGTAACATAACCAAGCTTATTCTAGATCTGGTTAAGATCACTCCTTTGCAACCCACACTATGAAGCAAAAAAGCGTTTCTTGAAGAAATCCAAGAAAATGTTTTTTAAAAAGTTCACCCGTTTCAGCGGCCGTCATGATGCACAGAAAAGAACAAAGCTTAAACTGGCTAACTAGTTATTCACTTCTTACAGCAGAGATGTCGGTTCTTATCACTAAAGCCTGGGGTTCCAGAGCACACAAGGGATATGTTCAGGTAGCACATGAAGAAAGGTTAAAGAGGTCGGAGCTCTTTGCCTTGGAGAAATGACGATTAAGGGGTAACATGACGGAGCTTTACAAAATTATGCACGGGATAGAGAAGGTAGAAAAGAAAATAATCTTCTCCCTTTCTTACGATAAAAGAACAGGTGGGCGCCCCATGAAATTAATGAACAGTAGGCTTAGAACAGATCACAGGAAGTAGTTCGTCACCCCAAGAGTAATGAACACGTGGAATTCACGGCCACAGGAAGTGGTGGCAGCTACAAGCACTGACAGCTTCAAGAAGTGATTGGATAAACATATGGAGCAGAGGTCTATCAATGGCTATTAGCCAGAAAGTATAGATGGAACACTCTGTCTGGGGCAGTGATGCTCCGTACTCTTGGTGCTTGGGGGGCCACAGCGGGAGGGCTTCTGGAGTTCTGGCCCCACCCTGGTGGACCTCCTGATGGCCCCTGGGTTTTGGCCACTGTGACACAGAGTGTTGGCCTGGATGGGCCACTGGCCTGATCCAACATGGCTTCTCTTATGTTCTTACACCAAGACTCAGATAAAGAATACAAACACTTGTAATAGTAACAATGGTCTCCTGGAAGCAGGATGTCATGGAGATTGGTGGGTTGAAACAGGACTAGGATGGGGAGAGGCAGGAAAGTACTATTCTGCCACTGGGAAATTTAGTCTCGATTTAACAAAATGATTCACAAAATGAAACACACAAAGTTGAATAAGATATCTGTGCTGTGCACACTGCGCACCTCTTAATCTTTAATGGACAGATGCATATATGGACATTCTGATGCACTGAAGGCAAAATAGCACCAGGGATTTTTCCGTTTCACCCATGTTCTAGTGAGGGGGCTGCATATGTACAAGAATAGTTCTAGGAGCTCGTTGTAACATATTAAAAAGCATCCCTGGAGCCATTCCTAAATGACAAAGTAGGAACCAAACAGGAGAGTGACTTACCTGGAAGGGAGCAATGCGTTCCACCCAAGAATTCATCCTGAGATTTTAATTACTGTGGCTGCTGTCTGTCCATGTACAGGAACCCAGTTGCAGACTAGTAGCTGACAGAAAGGAGGGCTGAAGAAAGCAGCCATCGAGTTAAATTCTTCCTTTTGAGGCAGGAAGATTCCAATGAGCCCCAGGTGGGACAGACTCCTCAATAAACTGTACATTTTCAGGGCACGAGGGAGAATTGCTCTTGATGTTACACTTGTATCCTGCTCTTGGGAGCACAAGCCAGGAGGGACTACGCTTTAACCTCAGAACTCTGTTTTGTCCGTGCTGCTAGAGACAATGGGGAGAACAGCTAACTAGGCCATTGAAGGCAATTACAAACGTTCAACTACTGCAACCTCAAGTAAAGCTCACCTGTCCCAAATGAAACATCATTTAGAAAGTACCTAGTGTAAGGAAAGAGGATTGCATTTTTTCCCCACCTTTTCTTTGTTCCCTTGCTCAGCCTGAAATGCTTGAACACAACACGTGTAACCTTTTTATTCATTTATCAAACTTCCTTACATTTTGAATGTTCTAAGTCTGAGGTTTGGAGAAACACCACCTCTGTTTGGTCTTCCTGTCTGAAGTGTGGTAACGGGAGGCAGCAGAGAAGCTCACCACTGCCCCCCAGTGTCCAGGTCACTCACAGCAACACAAACTTTACAAAGTGAGCCTGCAGGAGAAAGTAGAGTGGAACCAGAAGAGGAGGAGACTGGATTTATACCCCACCCTTCACTACCCAAAGGAGTCTGAGTGGCTTACAATCTCCTTTCCCTTCCCCTTCCCACAGCAGACACCCTGTGAGGTAGGTGGGGCTGAGAGAGCTCTTTCCAGAACTGCTCTTGAAAGAACTGCTCTGAGACAAGTTCGGAGTGACCCAAGGTCATACCAGCAGCTGCATGTGGAAGAGTGGGGAATTAAACCCGGGTCTCCCAGGTTAGAGTCCGCACTTCTAGTAACCACTACATCAAACTGGCTCTGACACCAAATGTCACAAGCAAATGTGACTGGATATTGTTTAGCTCTGGTTAGATCTGGACCTTTTCCACATGGCAACCCTTCCCTGTGGTTGCCTGACAATGCATCACAGTGGCAATAGGGCGTCCACATACATTTTCCTTACCCCAGAGAGAACAGCTCTGACAGAACTTGTGACTGACCCAAGGTCACACCAGCAGCTGCATGCGAAGGAGTGGAGAATCAAACCCGGTTCTCCCAGATTAGAGTCCCCACTCTTAACTGCTGCACCAAACTGGCTCCTCCAGTGGCACACACAGGGTGGGGGAATGGCTGCCACAGGGACAGAGGGAAAATGGCTGCCGTGTGGGCAGAACCAGGAAAATCGAGACTTTCCCACCCACATAGCAGACCTCCAGTCTTAGTTGTGACTGGAACAGGTTTGGTAAAGATTACAGAAAAGCAAAGAGAGGTGCCAGAAGACTCAATAATTCTGTGGGGAAGTTGAGGGGAAACCTGCTTCCCAGTAGCACCCAAACGCAGTTTTAAGTTGTGGGGTCTTATGAGCAAAAATTCTACTTTGTGAGCTACTGACATTATGGTTGTGAGCAATCGATTTGGCGACTGCATAAATTAGTTTATTCTGGAGCTATCCTTCCTGAGCTAGGACAAAAATGTGTGAGCTAGAGGCTAAAAACTGTGAGCTAGTTCACACTAACTCAGCTTAAAGGGAACACTGCCTGTGAGGTAGGTAGGGCTGAGAGAACTCTGACAGAAACTGCTCTTTCAACAACAGCTCTGACAGAACTATGGCTTGCCCAAGGTCATCCAGCCAGGTGTAAGTGGAGGAGTGGGGAATCAAACCCGGTTCTCCCAGATTAGAGTCCGCGCACTTAACCACTACCCCAAACTGGCTCTTCGAAACTTCGAAAGGGGAGTGGAGCCGGCACCCCATCCCATCAACATCTCTTTCCATCAACATCTCTCTGCTGAATCCCATGGAGTTTTACATCATCTCTCAGTAAATTACTGCCAAGTTGGATTTTTAAAGTATCAATTTATGGTGTAATTATTTGAACCGATCCTCTGTGATATGTGAATACCTCTAACTGATTTCTCATTTAGTATTTAATGTTTAGTGTCAGCACTGTGAAATAAATCTCCACAATCATGTAGATACTTTTTTACATTATACTCTGGAGTCGCACTGTTAGTCCTTTCGGCTGGATGGTCGTGCGGCTCGACTGCTGTCGTCTCCCCCAGAATTCCTTGCCTCCCCACAGGACACCTCCTTGCCAACTTTGATTTCCTAGCATGTTGATGGAAGTTCAGTGAAAACAGAGAGGGTAGGATCCCACAGCTAGGGCTGCCAACTTCCAGGCAAGGGCTGGAGATCTCCACACTACAGAGATCAGTTCCCCTGGAGAAAATGGCTGTTGTGGAGGGGTGACTCTATGACCTTATACACCACTTGAGGTCCCTCCTGTCACAAACCCCTCCCTGCAGGCATTTCTCAAGCAGGTGTGGGCAACCCTCTCCCGCACCCAGGCGCACTGTGGCCATATCACAGTATTCTAATCGGGGTGCTGATGATGCGTTGTCTTCTCTTGTGATGCGCCCATTGTTCTTGAGCTGGGGGAGGGCAGCACTGCAGCCCCTGAGAGCAGTTGGACAAGGCTGTGGGGAAGGAAACGGAGGGACTCGAGAGGAGGAGAGGACTCCTGCCGGAGAGTGGAAACTCTCCAAGATGAAAATGTCTGGCTGGCCCAAGACATTCTCTGCCGCACTGTGAGATCTGATAGGTGCGCCCCAAAATCCTTGTCAAGGCCCAAAGCAAGCGGGGTAGGAGGCCACCCCTCTCTGATCGCCCCAAAGCTTTGTTGACGCTCCTGTTGTTGTTGTGCCCAACGGCTTGGCTTGCGGAAACTGAAGAAGTGAGTAAAAAGCCTTTGAAAGGGATAGCGAATATGATGAGAAAGGTAAGGGGGGCGGGAAACAGAAACAGAATGGAAAGCGGATGAAGATCAAAGGTGGAGAAAGAAGGTGGAAACTGTGCATATGACAAGAAAGGTAAGGGAGAAAACCAAGAGAAAGGTAGGCAAAAAACCAGACACAGAATGGAAAGCAGATAAAGATCGAAGGTGGAGAAGAGGGTGGTAAACTGGCAGGAATACGTGAGTGAGAAAAGAAATTCTGATTAGGACAAGGACCAGTCTGTGCTTTCCGTGCGAGACTTCGGTTTGACTCTGGCTTCTCACAGGTCTTTGCGGATGGGACCCTGATTTGGTGGAACGGTCTTTCCGAGAACCTGTACTGGTCTTCCTGGAGCTTTGTCGGGCAGGGCTCCTTGACAGGGCATTTGGATGAACCTAAGATTCTTATATGCGGTTTAAGGTTTTAGAGGTCTTTTTTCCCTTTAACTCTCTGCCTCAGTTGCTGTTTTTATTATGGTTCTGCTTGTACATCCTTGTTTTATTGGTGCCTGGAGCAATGTTCCCTCTAAGCTGTGGAGTCTTGTGAGCAAAAATTCTGCTACTGGCATTAAAGTTGTGAGTGAGCAATTTGGCTACTGCAGAAATTAAGTTTGCTCTGGAGCCATCTTTCCTGAGCTGAAACAAAAATGTGTGAGCCGGAGGCTAAAGAACTGAGAGCTAGCTCACACTAACTCAGCTTAGAGGGAACACGGGCCTGGAGTTGTTCGATATTCTCTTTTTTTCAGCCACCTCATGTCTTAGGTGGGTTAAGAAGGAAGGTAAGGTAGGAAGAGGAAAAGGCAGATCATGGTAGGATTTGAGAGAGAAGAAAAACTGTTGGCCCAGCGTTTGGGAGTTGCTAGGGCAAAGATTCTCCTTCTAGAACTTTGGCAATCTGTCAGGGCTGGAAAACCAAATGGACGGTTCATCTCAAACGCCGTGAGGTGTTTGATTTACTGCGGCTGTGGTAGAAATCACCGGATTGGAGGCTCCTTTCTTTCACCGGGGGACCTTGGTATTCGGCCTGAGAAACCAGATAAACGTTTCTCAGGTTTTGGTAACTTCAACTGGTCTAAAGATCTACGTCGGATGAGAAACCAGATAAACGTTTCTCAGGTTTTGGTAACTTCAACTGCTCTAAAGATCTACGTCGGATGAGAAACCAGATAAATGTTTCTCAGGTTTTGGTAACTTCAACTGCTCTAGAGATCTACGTTGGACATCAGAAGGTGGGATGCATGCAGCTATGCTGTGTGAAAGCACCTTAGAACAAGAGAATTCGAAGAATCGGGTACAGTTGGAAGAGCCAGTGTCACAGTGAGTATACCTAAAGTGAGTATCTCTAATCCACCATTGCAGAAAGTACTGCAGGTGAATATTCCCAAGCCCAAACTTCCCCAGGCAGCTTCCCGCCATTTCTGTGCAATACAACCTCCGTGCAGGAGGTGACCAGATCGCCTCTGGCAGAGGTGGATGCTGAGAAGGGAATTTCTTCCATTGATTCACTTAATTCACTTAAACCACTTTTAATTCCACAACCTAAAAAGGCTCCCAAGAACAGCTGCCCAAAATTAAAACACCAAACACAAGGAAGACATAAATAAGAACAATTGCCAACAACTGGACACCCATAAAAACACTTGATAATCATTTCTAAAATGCTTATATACAAAAATCATAGATTTTGATAGAACCAGGACAATTGGCAAGAATGCCCTGGGAGCAGAAGACTCAAATGGCCGGCAGAAAGCCTCCCTCCCTCTCACCTAATGGCCAGAGGGAAAAGAAAGATCCTTCACCTTCTTGTGCCCCAAGGTAGGTTTGGCGGCAGGAAGAACAGCTACACAGAGGGAGTTGCAGAGACAGAAAAATCCCCACACTGCTGGCTCAGAGGTGAGGAGGACTTTGGGGAATTTCTAGAAGCCGTTCCTTTCATTTTCTAGTGACGACTTCACAACAACGGAGGCTAAACTTGTATAACAACTTTTATCATTGTAGAGAGTATCGATGTGTTCCGAGGAAATGAGGGGACACCGAGTGGCCGACCCAGCAGTGCGTCCAAAACCGACTGGCAGGAAGTAGAACATCTGTGCACATTTCATGGCTGGTGGTTCTAAGGGAGACCACGGCTCACCTTGCTAGGCCTACCCCTCCGGTAAGAGAGGAAGATGATGCTCCTGGTGACATCTGCCCAATTCCTGACTAGGTAGTGTCACGGAGAATCTGTAACATGGTAAGTCTTTTCAGAACAGGTGGGTACCTTTCCTCCCAGCACACACCCAGCACAGAGTGATCCAACACTGTGGATAGTGCAGCCCATATGAACCGGCAGAGGGCCAGTTCTGGAAGAAGCATTGAGCCCATCTTATGGCCCCCCGCCCACTGAAAGGCAGCTGTTGGGAGACACACTACGAATACACAAATAAATACATAAATAAAGATATAAATAAAAAATACGCTGGAATAGTATTCCATACAAAAACAAAAAGAACCCCTCCAAATATTAATCAGATTTCTAAAAATATCAAACCTCAATAAAATTTCATAATTTCACTTTTTAAGTGTAAAAGGTATTCTATAACAAACAAAAAAAATCTGTATTGGTCTTCTTGGAGCATTGCCCAGCAGGGCTCCTTAATAGGGCATTTGGATGAAGGCTAGCTGAGATTCCTATATGCAGTTTAAGGTTCCAGAAGTGTGTGGGCCTTTTTCTTCTTTTTAACTCTCTGCCTCAGTTGCTGTTTCTATTATGGTTCTGCTTGAACTTCCTTGTTTGACTGGTGCCTGGAATTGTTCAGTATTCTCTCTTTGTCAGTCACCTTGTGTCTTAGGTGGGTTAGGAAGGAAGGTAAGGTAGGACGAGGAAAAGACAGATTGTGGTAAGATTTGAGAGAGCAGAAAAACTGTTGGCCCAGCGTTTGGGAGTTGCTAAGGCAAAGATTCTCCTAGCAGTTTGGCAAACTGTCGGGGATGGAAAAACAAACGGATGGTTCACTTCAAATGTTGTGAGGTGTTTGATATACTGCAGCTGTGGTAGAAATCAACGGATTGGAGGCTCCTTTCTTTCATCGTGGGACCTTGGTATTCGGCCTGAGAAACCAGAGACACGTTTCTCGGTTTCGGTAACTTTAACTGCTCTAAAGATCTACGTCGGATGAGAAACCAGATAAATGTTTCTCAAGTATTGGTAACTAACTGCTCTAAAGATCTACGTCGGATGAGAAACCAGACAAACGTTTCTCAGGTTTTGGTAACTTCAACTGCTCTAAAGATCTACGTCGGACGTCAGAAGGTGGGATGCATGCAGCTATGCTGTGTGAAAGCACCTTAGAACAAGAGAATTTGAAGAATTGGGTACAATTGGAAGAGCCAGTGTCACAGTGAGTATCCCTAAGGTGAGTATCCCTAATCCACCGTTGCAGAAAGTACTGCAGGTGAATATTCCCAAGCCCAAACTTCCCGAGGCAGCTTCCCCCCATTTCTGTGCAATACAACCTCTGTGCAGGAGGCGGCCAGATCACCTCTGGCAGAGGTGGATTCTGAGAAGAGAATTTCTTCTACTGATGCACTTAATTCACTTAAACCACTTTTAATTCCACAACCTAAAAAGGCTCCCAAGAAGAGCTGCCCAAAATTAAAACACTAAACACAAGGAAGACATAAATAAGAACAATTGTCAACAACTGGACACTCATAAAAACACTTGATAATCATTTCTAAAATGCTTATAAACAGAAATCATAGATGATGATAGAACCAGGACAATTGGCAAGAATGCCCTGGGAGCAGAAGACTCAAATGGCCGGCAGAAAGCCTCCCTCCCTCTCACCCAATGGCCAGAGAGAAAAGAAAGAACCGTCACCTTCTTGTGCCTCAAGGTAGGTTCAGCGGCAGGAAGAACAGCTACAGAGCAGTAGTTGCAAAGACAGAAACATCCCCACACTGCTGGCTCAGAGGTGAGGAGGACTTTTGGGAATTTCTAGAAGCCCTTCCTTTCGTTGTCTAGTGACGACTTCTCAATAACAGAGGCTAAACTTGTATAACAACTTTTATCATTGTAGAGCATATCGATGTGTTCGGAGGAAATTAGGGGACATCGAGTGGACGGCCCAGCAGTACATTCAAAACAGACTGGCAGAAAGTAGAATATCTGTGCACATTTCATGGCTGGCGGTTCTAAGGGAGACCATGGCTCACCTTGCTAGGCCTACCCCTCAGGTAAGAGAGGATGATGATGCTCCAGGTGACATCTGCCCAATTCCTGACTAGGCAGTGTCACAGAGAATCTGTAACATGGTAAGTCTTTTCAGAACAGGTGGGTACCTTTCCTCCCAGCACACTCCAGCAGCTCCAACAGAGTGATCCAACACTGTGGATAGTGCAGCCCATATAAACTGGCAGAGGGTCAGTTCTGGCAGAAGCATCGAGCCCACCCTATGGCCCCCCGCCCACTGAAAGGCAGCTGTTGGGAGACGCACTCCGAATACACAAATAAATACATAAATAAATACATAAATAAAAACTACGCTGGAATAGTATTCCGCACAGAAACAAAAGAAACCCCTTCAAATATTAATCAGATTTCTAAAAATATCAAACCTCAATAAGATTTCATAATTTCACTTTTTAAGTGTAAAAGTATTCTATAACAAACAAAAAGAAGTCTGTATTGGTCTTCTTGGAGCACTGTCAAGCAGGGCTTCTTAATAGGGCATTTGGATGAAGGCTAGCTGAGATTCTTATATGCAGTTTAAGGTTTCAGAAGTGTGTGGGCCTTTTTCTTCTTTTTAACTCTCTGCCTCAGTTGCTGTTTCTATTATGGTTCTGCTTGAACTTCCTTGTTTGACTGGTGCCTGGAGTTGTTCACTATTCTCTGTTTGTCAGCCACTTTGTGCCTTAGGTGGGTTAGGAAGGAAGGTAAGATAGGAAGAGGAAAAGGCAGATCGTGGTAGGATTTGAGAGAGCAGAAAAACAGTTGGCCCAGGGTTTGGGAGTTGCTAAGGCAGATTCTCCTAGGAGTTTGGCAAACTGTTGGGGATGGAAAACCAAACGGATGGTTCACTTCAAACGTTGTGAGGTGTTTGATAGACTGCAGCTGTGGTAGAAATCACCGGATTGGAGGCTCCTTTCTTTCACCGGGGGACCTTGGTATTCAGCCTGAGAAACCAGAGACACGTTTCTCAGGTTTGGGTAACTTCAACTGGTCTAAAGATCTACGTCGGATGAGAAACCAGATAAATGTTTCTCAGGTATTGGTAACTTCAACTGCTCTAAAGATCTATGTCGGATGAGAAACCAGATAAATGTTTCTCATGTTATGGTAACTTCAACTGCTCTAAAGTTCTACGTCGGATGAGAAACCAGATAAATGTTTCTCAGGTTTTGGTAACTTCAACTGGTCTAAAGATCTACGTCGGATGAGAAACCAGATAAATGTTTCTCAGGTTTTGGTAACTTCAACTGGTCTAAAGATCTACGTCGGATGAGAAACCAGATAAACGTTTCTCAGGTTTTGGTAACTTCAACTGGTCTAAAGATCTACGTCGGATGAGAAACCAGATAAATGTTTCTCAGGTTTTGGTAACTTCAACTGGTCTAAAGATCTACGTCGGATGAGAAACCAGATAAATGTTTCTCAGGTTTTGGTAACTTCAACTGGTCTAAAGATCTACGTCGGATGAGAAACCAGATAAACGTTTCTCAGGTTTTGGTAACTTCAACTGGTCTAAAGATCTACGTCGGATGAGAAACCAGATAAACGTTTCTCAGGTTTTGGTAACTTCAACTGGTCTAAAGATCTACGTCGGATGAGAAACCAGATAAATGTTTCTCAGGTTTTGGTAACTTCAACTGGTCTAAAGATCTACGTCGGATGACAAACCAGATAAATGTTTCTCAGGTATTGATAACTTCAACTGGTCTAAAGATCTACGTCGGACATCAGAAGGTGGGATGCATGCAGCTAGGCTGTGTGAAAGCACCTTAGAACAAGAGAATTCGAAGAACTGGGTACAGTTGGATGAGCCAGTGTCACTGGCTCCACTGTGAGTATCCCTAAGGTGAGTATCCGTAAATCCACCGTTGCAGAAAGTACTGCAGATGAATATTCCCAAGCCCAAACTTCCCCAGGCAGCTTCTCCCATTTCTGCGCCATACAACCTCTGTGCAGGAGGTGGCCATATTGCCTCTGGCAGAGGTGGATGCTGAGAAGAGAATTTCTTCTATTGATTCACTTAATTCACTTAAACCACTTTTAATTCCACAACCTAAAAAGGCTCCCAAGAACAGCTGCCCAAAATTAAAACACCAAACACAAGGAAGACATAAATAAGAACAATTGTCAACAACTGGACACTCATAAAAACACTTGATAATCATTTCTAAAATGCTTATAAACAGAAATAATAGATGATTATAAAACCAGGACAATTTGCAGTAATGCACTGGGAGCGAAATACACAAACGGCGGGTGGAAAGCCTCCCTCCCTCTCACTGAATAGCCACAGAGAAAAGAAAGATCCTTCACCTTCTTATGCTTCAAGGTAGGTTCAGCGGCAGGAAGAACAGCTGCAGAGCGGGAGTTGCAGAGACAGAAGCATCCCCACGCTGCCGGCTCTGAGGTGAGGAGGACTTTTCTAGAACCCCTTCCTTTCGTTTTCTAGTGACGACTTCTCAATAACGGAGGCTAAACTTGTATAACAACTTTTTTCATTGTAGAGCGTATCGATCTGTTCCGAGGAAATGAGGGGACATCGAGTGGCCGGCCCAGCAGTGCATCCGAACCAGACTGGCAGGAAGTAGAACATCTGCACATTTCATGGCTGGCGGTTCTAAGGGAGACCACGGCCATATCTGCATTAGTCTTTCCCACCAGCGTCCCCGCCTTTTGACTCTGTCTTCAAAAAAGCTGTCCACATTTGGTGTCGTTTTCACACCTCAAAAGTGCTAGCATAGTTTCATACATCCACATATGTTTACCGTCCTTTGGGGCGGCTCCACTGTCATTGCATCTCCGCACTGCTTTAAAAGAATCTTCTCCAAACAACATTCACACAAGCATAGAGAAAGACGGTGTCTCAGCAGCACGCAACTGATTTAAAAATGCAAATGCAGGTTCGGTACACGGCTCACCTTGCTACGCCTACCCCTCAGAGAGGAAGGTGATATTCCAGGTGGCACCTGCCCAGCTCCTGACCAGGAACTGCTGTGGAGAATCGGTAAGTCTTTTCAGAACAGGTGGGTACCTTTCCCCCCAGCACACTCCAGCACCACCAGAGCAATCCAGCACTGTGGATAGTGCAGCCCATATGAACCGGCAGAGGGCCAATGCTGGAAGAAGCATCGAGCCCACCCTATGGCCCCCCCGCCCACTGAAAGGCAGCTGTTGGGAGACGCACTCCGAATACGCAGTAAAGACATAGATAAATACACAAATAAATACATAAATAAAAACCACGCTGGAATAGAATTCCACACAACAGCAAAAGAAACCCCTCCAAATATTAATCAGCTTTTTAATAATATCAAACCCAAATAAAATTTCATAATTTCATTTTTTTTAAGTGTTAAAGGTATTCTATAACAAACAAACAAACAGAAAGTCTCCCTAAGCTCTCACCCACAGATTCAGTCAAGGTTAAGTGTCAATATGTCCCCCCCCCTTTTTTTTTTAAATTCCATCTAGCATCCACAATATTGAAATCAGAATAAACATGAGAATTTTTTGCAAGCAGATGTGAACTGGGAGAGTTGGCCAGAAACACCCCCATCCCCCATTCATTCCAGCCCCAGAAGCCATCTCAGCTTTAGGACGCGCAGCCAGCAACAGAGTTTTTCGGAAGACGGCCCGATGAAGATGAAGCGTGACGGGGCTTTGTGTGTCAGCTGCGGGGAAGGAAAAAGGCAGCCACGGGCTCTTCAAGGAGGGCTCTTAGAAACCAGGGTGGGGGATGTCCGGAAGGAGAAGATGAGCTTGAACAAGCCACAGGCAACGGTGGGGCCCTCTCTGGTCTTTGCTCACATGCTCAGGGTCGCACTGACCGCCATTTTCTGGGGTCGGGAAGGAATTTTCCTCCAGGGCAGATTGGCCGGGGCTCCTGGAGGTTTTTCGCCTTCCTCTGGGCATCGAGCAGGGATCACCCGATAGGTGGCCGGGTTAAACAATACCATAATAAAGACATTCACATAATTAAACTAAATAGCCACCCAAAAAAACATTAATAAAATGCCTCAACATAAAACCTTCTTTGTTGTCTGTCTGTTGTTTGCTGAGCTCGCAAGTAGAAGGGTGGCGTCCCTCCCTGGGTTGGTCCCTCCCTGGGTTGGTACAGTTTGGCCAGTCTCTCCAGCCTCACCTGTCCTCACGGGAACAGCAGGAAATGTGTTCAGTTCCCTGCAACCCCTTGCTTGCTGCCGCCATTTTGTTCCCCAGGGGCTCCAAAATCAGAAATAAATCTAGCGGGGGGGGAGATTGGCGAGGTGGAGGCTGGGGAGGGCAGGGACCCACCTCAGTAGGGCACAATGCCACAGAGTCCACCCTCCAAAGCAGTCATTTGCTGCAAGGGAACTGACTTCTGTCGTCTGGGGATGAGCTCTAACTCCAGGTCTCACCTGGAGGCTGACATCCCTAGATGAGACCCCTAGATCTGAAATCAGGACTTCCACCATTTTGGCACCTCTCACAAGCTGTATTTTTAGGGTTGCCAGCTCTGTGTTGGGAAATGCCTGGAGATCTGGGGGGTGGAGACGAAGGAGGGTGGGTTTTGGGGAGGGGAGGGACTTCAGTGAGGTATAATACCCTTTGAAGCCGGCATTTTCTCCAGGTGAGCTGATCTCTGTTGCCTGGGGGTGTGAGCCAAGAAGGGTTTTGAACCATGTGTGGAAGGAGCAAAACGGCCACCCATTTACACCTGGGCCTCTAAATGCTTCTAATGAGGGAGGAAGAGGCCTAACTTTGCTGGGATCTTAATCCACACAATTGTACTCACTCTGCAGCTGGTGGAGAGCCACGTTTGCAATGCCCATCCACCAAAACAGCAGCCACCTTTGCCTTCCCTCCTGGGGAGGGGCCGTGGCTCAGTGGCACAGCAGCTGCTTGGCATGCGGAAGGTCCCAGGTTCAATCCCCGGCCTCTCCTGTTAAAATAAGCAGGCACGAGGTGACGTGAAAAACCTCCGCCTGGAGAGCTGCTGCCAGTCAGAGCAGTCAATACTGACCCTGAGGGGGCCAAGGGCCTGACTCAGTATCAAGAACAACTAGGGAGGAAGAAGAGGTCTCAAAAAGAGGAAGTCTCCGATGAGCCAATCAGGAGACGGGGCGGGGAGATTATTTGAAAATCTCAAGAAGTTCTTACTCTGACTTTGCCAGCTACTTCAATCCTCCGATGCCCCCTGTAGGATATCTTCCTTCTCCTCCTTGCTTCAGGCACCCAGCAGCAGATCTTGTATATTCAAACACCCTCAAGCAGTAGCTGTTTCAAGGTGAGACACCCCCACACACACACCCAAGCCCCACTGGGCAAGGGCTTTGCCCGCTTTCCTGAAATGTGGGGCAGGTGCCACGGAGGGGAGCAGTGCTCAGAAGAGCCACGCGTGACTCCCAGGGCACCATCACTATTTTAGCCAAATGGGTAAACCAGCCCTGGCTACGCTCGGAGTTCGTCCTGCCAGGATGACTTGAACGGAACTTTGGCGATGCATTAATTGACCACTTTCCAGAAGTGCCCAGTGCTTGGCATGAAGCCCCCGTGAATTCCTCAGACCCCCTGGTGACTCTTAGATTTTGCTTCGTTTCATTGCTACAGCCTGGCTTTTGGTGCCATCTTGTGGTTAGAACAACATTTGAGTCTCGTGGCACCTTTAAGACCAACAACGTTTAATGCTGTTTTGTTGGTCTTAAAGGTGCCCCTGGACTCCGACTTTGTTCTGTTGCATCAGACCAACATGGCTACCAACCTGGATCTATCTTGTGGTGACCATGTGTAAATCTCCCCCATGGTTGGTACCCACAGATGCTGGTGCTCTGACATGCATGTAGCTTGTGTTGCGATGCTCATTTCCGGGGTGACTGCCTTTTCTGCAGGAGACCACCGACTAGGACTGCAGTCCGAAAGCAGCCAAAGCAAAGATTTCGGTCTTCGGCTGCTCTGTGAGTCCAGCGAAGGACAGAAGGGAGACTGACCCTGCAAGGATGTTCTTAAGTCTCTACGCAAGCGTGCCTGTTCAGGATCACTGAACACAGACCAATTATGCCTTGTTGTCAAAAGATACCCTGAACATGCGCTCTCGCTTTGTACATTGAAAACCCAGTGGTAGACCCAGTGGAGATTGTATCCTAAAAAACCCAGTCTGTCCGAGTGCCCTGGGCAAGCACCTAGAAGCCCTGACGTGAAACTCAGCAGGGGATCTTGGGGCAGTCACACTCCCTCGGCCAAGCCCACCTCGCATGGTTGTGGTGAAGACAGAATCAGAACCACGCCTGCCCCCCTCCTTGGACGTAGAAAGGAGCAAGAGTCTGGCAGCACCTTAAAGACCGACAAAAATTTGTGGCAGGGGAGGCGCTTTCCTGCGCCACCGCTCACTTGTTCACATACCTGAGCAGTCACTCGGGGAAGCTCAAATTTTGTCGGTCTTTCAGGTGTCCCTGGACTCTTGCTCTTTGCTCCTGCTGCAGACAGACTGGCACGGCTGCCCATCTTGATCCACCCTCCTTGGACGAAGGGCTCGGATAAGAAAAATCGAATTGTGAGATAGAAATAGTAGTCCATGCAAGGTGACGGGCAGCCCAGCTTTATAGTCCCGGAGTCTACGATTTCCATTTCTGCAGCCATCCCATAACTTCCTGGGGGCGGGGGAATGAAAAAGTCTCCCTTTGACCCAGAAGCCAAGAGCCAGCCTTCGTTCCAGTCTTGCCTTGGGCCAGTTTTCTGGCCTTGTGCTGCTTCTGCCTGCCACTGATCTCTGTGCCAGGTGATGCTACCACAAAATTGAAGGAAACTCTCTGCCCACCGGTGAGCCACCCACGTCTGAGCAACCACAGCGGCACCAAGAAGGTTCCCGGCTTGACACAAATTGTGTGGAGGTGAGGACTGCAAACACAAGCCCGTTGGTGCAGAGCAGAGCATTTTCATGGCCCAACTGCAACACTGCAAGCTGGTACGTGCGTTGGGAAAGTGGGGCATGAATAAAGTAAATAAGACTTAGCCTTGAAGTTTGGACTGAAGCCAAAGTTGGACTAGCCAGAGAACCAGTTCAGGAGACTCAAGGGAGGAAAAAACAGTGAACCTTTCCATAACTTGCCACCAGAGACATTTTGCTCCAGAATTCCACTTGGAAATGTACCTATACAAACTTCTGCAAGTTGGAAAATAGCTGGAAGCTTTGGGGGTGGATCCAGGAGAGGGCGGGGGTTTGGGGAGGGAGGGGCCTCAGCATGGCACAGTGCCATGGAGTCCTCCCTTCAAAGCGGCCATTTTCTCCAGGGGACCTGATTTCTGTCAGCTGGAGGTCGGCTGGAAAATCGGGAGATCCCCAGGCCCCACCTGGAGGCTGGCAACCCTATACATGCGCCTCCAGCCTGCAGTATGGAGATGCCAGTGCTCCCAACTGGGGTTTCCGCGCAGTCCCTGCCAGAGTTCACCAGGAGGGCCTTTGTGGACCAAGCCTTACTTTCGAAACACTGACTCAGAAGAGGAGTCTATGTTACTCCCACCAGGTTAGATTTTAAGAGGCTAAATCGCTGCCTTCAGTTTCTTGGGGAGTTTAGCTAAACAGCAGGCCTCAGCAAGAAGCGGCGAATTAAGCGAGGATCTACTACCTACATCCAAGGGGATTTTTCCCTTTAAGGGAGCTCTCCGTAACCAGAGACTGTTTTATTAAATGGAAAATAAGGAAATGAATCTACAAGAAGCACACAGAGCGCATACACACATACGGGGTCTTTGGGAGAGAAAGGGCGGGGCGGGAGAATAGCGGGGAGTGAGGCAATAGCTACCTTTCCTGAAGAAGTCGAGGAGTCCGTGGAGGAGGAGAGATGGCGGAACGACCAGCGCCGCTTGAAGAGGAAGGACCCCGTATATTGGGGGTGCGCGTCTGTGGGCGCCCAAGGCAACACGAACACAGCAAAATGGGGCTGCGCTGGGCTAGTGATACCCAAAAATGTGTCCGGAGGGCTTGCTAATGTGAGGGTCCCTCACAGGCCCGTAGCTAGAATTTTTTAAGTCGAGGGGCATTAGCATTTCTTAGGGGTGCACTGGCTAATCGAATTAAAGGAATACCCGGCTTCTTCCCCACACCTGCCAGCACTCAGGGGGCCAGGCTAGATGGGAAGTTGTGGGGCCTGACCAGTGAGTGAGGGGGCCTAGCCCCAAAATGCCCCGCTGTAGCTACAGGCCTGGTCCCTCAGAACAATTGACGAGACTACCCAGGGGCGAGAAAGTTCCCAGGAAGGGACAGAAGAGACCAGAGCTTTTCTTCTAGATGCAAAGTAGAACTTGGGTTGGGTTCCTGGTTATTTCCTCCAGCGGTCCGAAGAACGAATGGATCGCTCATTTGAGCTAATCAAAAGGGAAACAAAACTGCTTGATGAGCCACCGAGGTTTGGGGTGCGGGAAAGGAGTAGAAGTCAGGAGTCTTTGCTATAAAGGAGAAGTGGGGAGGGAACGGTGAGGCGAGAATGACAGAACGGGCGACTGGCGCTGAAATGAAGTAGCTCTGGGGCGGGGCAAGCCCATTGTCCAGAGCATGAGATGTCAGCGGTGTGGAGGGGAGTCACAGCTGTCAGAACGAGATCTCATGGGCTTCCCGGGGTCACGGCCTAGGCATGATTATAGGGCCTGCTGGTTCTGGTGTCCATCTTTGTGTGGACTGATGTCAAGACGCCGGGTAGATAGACTCCTGGGGCAACCCGATGCGGTACGTTGCTGGCTGAAATGACCCCTCCTGAGAGACGGGGTGGGGAGGCATGCTCACACATCTACATCAGGTTGCCAACTCTCAGCTGGAAAATTCCTGGAGATTTGGGGGTGGGGAGAGTGGGGGCGGGGGAGAGCTTTGTGATGCCATAGAATCCACCCTCCAAAACAGCCCTTTTCTCCAGGGAAACTGATCTCTGTCATTGGGAGACCTGCAGTCGTAGTTCTGGGAGATCTCCAGGCCTCACCTGGAGGCTGGTAAGCCTATGAAAACAAGAGAGGCAGGTCTCCCTGCAGTTACCGTTTCCTTTCTTTGTTATTTCTGTAGCTGGGCCCACAACCTACCGAGTGGAATCGATCAGGCCCCCTAGGAAAAGCAGGGTTGACACCCAGTTCCCCCTGGCCACTGGTGGAGGGGAGGGTTGCCACATCCAGGTTGAGAAACTCCTGAAGATTTGGGGGTGGGGCCTGGGGAGGAAGGGGACCCACCTCAGTGTGGTACAATACCCTAGAGCCAGGCTTGTGGCCTCTGCTGCTCCCGCTGCTGAGCCGGACCCCTGCTGGCCTGTAGGTCCTTCCTTACAAGATTGGGTCTCAGCAAAGCCCCACCTGGCCAGAGCCCGGTTGCCCTCTCTTCCTTCCTGGGGATTTGGACTCCAGGTGGAGAAGTGGACCTTGCTGGTTCAGTTAGCTCCCACTGGCCAGTGTGCTGTTCCTCCAACAGGTTTTCCCCACACTCCCATGCTGAGAAAATAGTGCTGGGCGGGGGGGGGGACACCAGGTATGCAAAGGGGGGAAAGTGTCATTTCCCTTTGAACATCCTAGAACGGGGCATCCCCAGCAATGTTTCTCAGGCCCACACCGAGGGTTGCCAGGTCCAGCCTGGGAAACGTCTGGAGATTTAGGGATGGAGCCTGGAGAGGACAGAGATCTTAGTGCTGTACAATGCCATAGACAGGGATGCCAGCCTCCAGGGGGGACCTGGGGATCCCCTGGAATTACAGTTTATCTCCAGGCTACAGAAATCAGACCCCCTTGGAGAAAATGGATGCTTGGGAGGGTGGGCTCTGTGGCACTGTGCCCCTCTGAGGAGTCATTCTGCCAGCTGGTCTTTGTGAAATCAGTCGGCTTCTGACTGAGTCGGTTGGAGTCCGTGAGTCCGACAGGTTCACCTTTGGACTGAAGGGAAACGACTCCTTCCCTTAACTGTTTCCTATCGATTCTGAGGAAGAGTTCAGTATAAGAACAACTGCTAAGAGTCAGCTGAAGCCGAAGTCTATTTTACACAGGCACCAGAACTGGGAAAATAGAGATTTGGCGAGGGCAATTGGGTAGTGCGCTGAAAATCCCATTCAGGTGAAAAGAAAAGGGTTAAATCTTCTGAGGAGAAGAATCGTCATTCCTGCCCAGTTGCAAAGGGGGTTTTACCATGAGGAGAACCCTGGTCTGTTGTGAACGGAATCGGTTTTAACACCTCGGGATATGGAAATAAGCTGTGGTTTCCAAAAGGGAGAGAGCTGGGAACACAAATAAAGAGAACGTCTCCAAAAAACCTGAAGAGTCATGGAAAGTCCTGTGAAGAAACATTGTAGTAGCTGTAGCTAAAATACTCACACGCCTCTCACTGTTAAGATCCAAGGATATATGAAGATAACTTTCAACAACACTATTCTGGCCCCCGGTCACACTGGGGAAAAGGTGCGGCTGAAGTGCGGCTTTTTGAGCCGCATCAAAGAGAAGTGTGGCGGCATTAGATCAGACAGATCCCCCGGGCCGCCGCGCAGTTGCTCCCCGGCATGATCAGATGCCGTGTTAGCCAAATTGCTCTATTTTAAATATAGCAATTGGTATTATTATTATTATTATTATGGATTCTCGCCTGTATATACAGAGAATGCTGCTAGTCTGTAATGGTTCCCAGTAAAAGACACAGAGACCAGGTATAATTAATAAAATATTATTTTACTGAATATAATCCTTATTTATCCATTCACAAACACACAAACAGTATTCAAGCATTCACACACATAAAATAGAACTAAGAAAGCAGAGGGGATTGATGGCTTATGGAGAGGTGATACTACCTGTCAGATGTGCAGAAGTCCATGAAGAAGGATTGTGGCCTAAACCCAGAGGGTTCAGGGGTGGGCTGCCATTTTGGCTCATGGCAGAGACACACACACTAAGGCCATCTGTGTGCTGGGATATACCCACTGTAAGACAATGCAGCCCAATGGGTGGCCCAGGGGGCTGGTCTCAGGTGAGAACAAAGATTTCCTGGACCAATGATGAGTCCCAGGGGTGTGTGATGTCAGTAGAGGCAGACCTTAGGTATGACCAATCAGGTTCCAGAGGTGTTGGGTGGCTAGTTGAATGGATTATAGGGACTTGCTGGCCAGGTAAACAAAAGGTGGGAGACTGCCCTGATTGTCTCTGATTAGCATCAGGAAGGGTCGTTAACAATTTGAATGCTTGATTGGGTAATCCCTTCATGGACTGGCAGAGGAAAAGTCCTTTGTCTGCTGTATGGCCCTTAATCCATGTAGGTGACATGCAGCAGGTATGAAATGGAGTCCCTCAGAGTAAAAAGACAGCTTTTTCCTTTCTCTATGGGCTTCTACCTTGGCATCCATTTTACAGTCTAGACAGACCATGTGGCAACAGCAAACAGTCCATAGCAAAGCCCCATAATGGCGTCGGGGCTAACAGCCGGGGGAAGCCACAGATCGGTGAGCATGCGCAGTTCTACAGGGCCTCCGTATGCTGCAGTGAGACGGGCACATCAGCGATCAGACGCCCGCCCATGCTGTGCATCAACCGGCAGGTAGTACTGTTTCGGTGCTACCTTTTTGATGTGCAGTTTCACCCGGGAGGGACGGATCGGGGACGGGTGCGCTCCGCTTCCCAGATGTTGCGGTATGATCCCACCCTCTTGATGCGCCCCAGATCCGTCCCTCTCCACATGGCAAATCCTCCTGTGTGACCGGGGCCTCTGATCATTAAAAAAGAAGCACAATCTGTATTTACTCCAAATTTTTACCTCAGCATTTCCATCCCCGGACTACATCTGGTCAATCCCTGCCTGTTAAATAAAATCGTTATTTCCGTTTGAATGTTATACCGTCTCAAGTGCCACTGGAGAGGGAAAAACAAGAGGGCTTCTGCTTATCCCATCAAGAAACTGGGCTGGGCTAAGAGACACATTAGATCTTCCTGACAGGGTGGGACAGACAGACGTTTAAAACCATGGCTGCGTTCACACGGGCAATTTGATCCGTTCCCCTTGCTGTTCCCTTATGGATTTAAGGTGCACGATCAGACAGCAACATCAGTCTGTCTCCCTCCGGAGTCGTCTGAGTTCCATTCCCCCCTCCCCTTGCCCCTGTTTTTTTTGATACCTGATAAAGTCCGGGCCTGTTGGTCGGAGCCGCTTCAAAAATGGATTTCCTGTCGTCTAGTCACTCTGTTGTGCAGCCAAGCAGCCAGGCAGGTCTCACTGAGCCCTTGCTTTCCGGTCGCCATTCCCCCAGTTAGCGAGGATCGCATGACTGTATATATGCACCTCCGCCCCTGGGGGGCTGCTCAAAACCTCGTTTTCTTTTGAAAAACTCTTTAAAGAAAGACACCCCCCTTTCTGCAGCTTTTGAATATTGTTTGGGGAAGGGGTAAACGGAAAAGGTTACAGGGAGGACGGCAGTGGACTCCATTTCCCAGCAGTCTCTTCACCACTCGTGCGATTGCTCTGTGGACTTAATTTTAAAAGAAAATGGCCGGCAGCCCCACGGACTCCATATCCCAGCATGCTGAGTGCTTCTGGACATGCTCCTAAGGGCGAACTTCTAAAAAAATGGCTGACGGGCTGACTCCTGGTTCTGCCCTCTGGTCGTACAAGGAGGGGTAAAACGGCATTGAAGCTGTGCTAAAACGGGTGAGTCCGGTCAGGATTCTCTGCCACAAGATAACCTGGCTTGATCTGAGATGGCCAATAGAACAATCAATCACCATGTATAATTAAACCATTTTTGTTTGTTCTTTTATATATGCTATGTATGCATTTCAGTTATCAGCATGATTGCGACAATAATCCTCCAGAATGAGGTATACAGTTGAGCAGTACATTCAAAATAATACACCCCCTAATTACAGAAACAATCAAGACAAACATTTGAGGTGGGGCAACAGTGGATTAAACTGCCCGTGTGAGACGCAGCCCATAAATAAATCCACACTACTTGGGGCTAAGGAGCTGCGGTGGCTCAAGTGGTTAAGACGCTGAACTGCAGGCTGTGGACGGTCAGTAGTTCAGCAGTTCAAGACCCGTGAGTGCCGCATGACGGGGTGAGCTCCCGTCTCTAGTTCCAGCTCCTGCCAACCTAGCAGTTTGGAAGCAAGAAATTGCAAGTAGATAAATAGGTACCACTTCGGTGGGAAGGTAACAGCGTTCTGTGCGCCTTGGTGTTTATTCATGCCGGCCACATGACCACGGAAATGTCTTCGGACAGCGCTGGCTCTTCAGCTTTGAAACGGAGATGAGCACCGCAACCCTAGAGTCGGATTCGACTGGCTTTCGAGCAAGGGAACCTTTACCTTTACCTTACTTGGGGCTGTTCAGTAACACCGGGGGACCAGTTTTTGTTGGGAAAACCTGCCTGATAGTGGGGAAGGGCTAGGGGTCCATCATAGTCTCCAACTCCGGGTTGGGGAATTCCTGGAGATTTGGGGGGTGGAGTCTGGGGAGAGAGGGTTGTGAAGAGGAGGAGCCTTGGCAGGGTAGAATGCCATAGAGTTCGCCCTCCAGAGTAGCCATTTTCTCCAGCGGAACTGACCTCTGTCTTCTGAAGATCGGTTGCATTTCCAGGCGATCTCCAGGCCCAACCTGGGGGATGGCAACCCTGTGCTGTCCTGAAGGGCAAACATACAGCCCCAGCCTCCAGCTATTGTGTGGATCCCTGCTCCAGAGAGGACCTCAACCAGCTCCACATGGAGCTGATCACCCAATGCAGACTGCAGCTTGCTATGTGGAAGGATCACTGGTGTAAAGACAGGTGTGTTAATGGGTATGTTTGCACATTGTGTGGACAAGAAGGCCTTCCGAGAAGTCCTGAGGTATTGCCATTCTCTGCCTCCTCTTCCCGATCCCATAGATCTTGCACTGCTGCTGGCCCCCTTTCGACCAGATTCTCAAAGGCTGCCCAGGTTCTAGGGTTGCCAGCTCTGAGTTGGGAAATACCTGGAGATTTGGGGGGTGGAGCCTGAGGAGGGCGGGGCTGGGGGGGGAGCTTCAAAAGGGGAGTGATGCCACAGAGCCTCCCTCCCAGGGTGGCCATTTTCTCCGGGTGCAGTGGTCCCTTCCGCCTGGAGAGCAGTTGTAATCCCAGGAGACCTCCAGCTACCGCCTGGAGGCTGGTGACCCTATGCCCGGCCCCAGATAGAGCTCACATGTTGAGGCGCTGTAATAGATGACAGTTTATATTTGGTGCCTTTGTATGTGACAGAACGAATACACCCTGCCTACCCTGGTATCTTTGTTGGGAGATTTGGTTCATATAGCAGAGGTCTGCCCAGTCATAGAAGCATGAGACTTGAGTGCTGTAAATACATCCCTCATGAAGCAGGGCTATTTTGGGGCAGGAACTGCACAGGAACGGAGTTCCGGCTGGCTCCCGAGTTAGCCACGCCCGGCAGGAACTCATTAGCATAACAGGCCACACCCAACAGCAGAAACTCATTAGGACTGGCCATATGAGGGTTGTGTGGCCTAACATGCAAAGGAGTTCCTGCTCCCAAAAACAGCCCTGGGTTTTGACAATAAACAAGGTAAACAGAATAAGAAACAAAAGGTGGGTGTGGCTGGACGATCGCACTTCTGGTAACTTGGGGGTGTGGCCTAATAGGCTAGTGAGCTGTGCTGTCTGGGGTGTGGCCTAATATGCTAATAAGTTTTTGCTGTTGGGTGTGGCCTGTTATGCTAATGAGTTCCTGCTGGGCTTTTTCTACAAAAAAAGCCCTGTCAAGAAGTATAATGCAACAAAGGGAAACTTACACTGATTTAGGCAGATCCAGTCCACATTCAGGCTGCAGTCAAGAGGAGAGAGAGAAGCCTAATCTAAAGAATGCTTTCCCTGTCGCAAATGGCCAGCTTGTCCAGCATCACATGTGTGGGAGTATGAGGGCATTGTCTCTACAGGAGAGATCTGCAGAGACCTGTTTCTCCATGGAAGGCCATGTTGAGAGAGGGAGAGGACAAAGTGAGAGAGAGAGAGACGTCCGAAGGCAGCTCCCAGGTTAAGTCCGGCTTGATGTTACCAAATTTAAGAAGACTCAAGGGTAGCAGGCAGTAGAATCCTCAGACTATTATCTTCAGGTCTGATCTTACATTACAGGTACACCCTGTGAGGGTTCTACCGCCTGCTACCCTTCTCTCTTCCAAAATTTTGTAACATCGAGCCTGACGAAGAACTCTGGGTGACCTCGAAAGCTTGCAGAGTTTTGGACTAATGTGGTTGGTCAGAATTTCAGGATTTTATTACGGTCACTAGACCAGCCATATGCATATAGTCATAGTAAAAAATTTTACGAACATAAAACAGTAAAAGTAAAGGTTTCCCTTGCTCAAAAGCTAGTCAAATGTGACTCTAGGGGGCAGTGCTCATCTCCGTTTCCAAGCTGACGAGCCAGCACTGTCCGAAGACATTTTCCATGGTCACATGGCCAGCACAACTAAACACTGAGGTGCACAGAATGCTGTGACCTTCCCACTGAAGCGGTACCTCTTTATCTACTTGCAGTTTCTTGCTTTCGAACTGCTAGCCTGGCAGGAGCTGGGGCCAGAGATGGGAGCTCACTCCCTCACGTGACACTAAGGTCTCGAACTGCCAAATCCTGCTCAGCGTCTTAACCTCTTACGAACATACAGAATATAAAATATACAAAAATAAAAATATTAGAATTAAAAACCTAATTAAAATACAGTTTCCGTAACCTCGGTATCAGTGTACAAAATCTAGCTACTTGATAAGTATGTGGTTGGTCCAATGAAAGGGATTGCATGGATTCCGTTCTTCTTCTTTGGATTTTGCATGGGCCAATATGGCTCTACAACTTTTTCTAGCTTCAGCAAGACAGCTGGTACCTTAGGTACTCTGGGTAGGCTTGCCAGCCTCCAGGTGGAGCCTCGAGATCCCCTGGAATTACAACTGATTTCCGGATGACAGAGATAAATTCCCCTGGGGGAAAATGGCTGCTTTGTAGGGTGGCATTATACCCTGCTGAAGTCCCTCCTCTCTCCAAACCCTGCCCTTCACAGACTTCACCCACCCCAAATCTCCAGGAATTTCCCATCTTGGAGTTGGCAATCCATAGTAGTGGTGGTGGTGCAAAAACCTTCTCCTCCTTCTGGGATGCAGGCTTCTCCATTGATACAAAAGCTGGATTTTCTGGATTGCCACTTGCAAACGGCCCCGACCTTTGCAAACTGCCCCGACCGCTTATATCCACAAAAAGGGACTTGTGACAGAGAGCTCGGGATTTATATTGACTTTATCTGAACATCTGACTACCAGCGAGATCTTCCATCTGAAACAGGGATGCCAGCCTCCAGGTGGGACCTGTGGATCTCCAGGAATTAGACCTCATCTCCAGACTACGGAGATCAGTTCCCCTGGAGAAAATGTGTTGGAGGTACAAGTCACATCATTTCAGTCACTATGGGGTTAACTGATACTGATCGTTGTTGGTAAACAGGACATGAGATTATGTAACCTGTACCCACTTAGAGGCAGAAGAAATTTAGAGTCCATTGGCACCTTTAAGACCAACAAAGGATTATTCAAGGTATGAGCTTTCGTGTGCATGCACGCTATTTCAAATTTCAAATAAACCTTTGTTGATCTTAAAGGGGGCGCTGGACTCTAAATTTCTTCTACGGCTTCAGACTAACAGGGCTGGCCTCCTGGAAACACTTAGAAGGTAGTCTTTACTCTGCCTGGGAAAACTTTGTAGGGTGTTTAGCAGGGCTTTTTTGTAGAAAAAGCCCAGCAGGGAACTCATTAGCATAATAGACCACACCCAACAGCACACCTCATTAGCACATTAGGCCACACACCCCATGTTACCAGAAGTGTGGTCATCCAGCCACACCCTCTTTTTGCTTCTTATTCTGTTTACCTTGTTTGTTGTCAAAACCCAGGGCTTTTTTTGTAGCAGGAACTGCTTTGCATGTTAGGCCACACACCCCTAATGTAGCCAATCCCAATGAGTTTCTGCTGTTGGGTGTGGCCTATTATGCTAATGAGTTCCTGCTGGCGCGTGGCCAACTCAGGAGCCAGCCAGAACTCCGTTCCTGTGTGCTCCTGCCCCAAAATAGCCCTGGTGTTTAGACCTATAACCTTTCTATTGGTCAGTTAGCATCTTGTCGGCAGAAATTGCTTTGATCTCCTATGCATGTATTCACAATCTTTATTGTTTTACCTTTTTCTCTAGCAATGTGACTGTTAGCATTAGTTAGGTGCTAGGATGTATTGTCTACATCTCTTTTGTCTGAACGTTCCCTACCCTCTTTTTTTTTAGCATTTTTGTCAAGTCGCTGTTTGAATCTAACACGTGGAGTGTGCCTCTTAGTTTGCCCCAGCCTTATTCAAAGGCAAACATCTCAACAAAATGGCTGTTTTGGAGGGTGGGTTTTATGGCATTAGACCCTCCTTTCCCTGAACCCCGCCCTCCCCAGGCTCCGCCCCCAAATCTCCAAGAGCTTCCTAACCTGGAAATAGCAACCCTACCCCCCATCACCCACCGGTGCCCGGAGGGACCCAGCCAATGTTCCCCCTAAGCTGACAGTCCAGCGGCACCTTTAAGACCCACAAAGGTGTATTCAAGGTATGAGGTGTCATGTGCACGCACACTTTATCAAATACGTAGAATGGCAACAAAGGTTCAAACTCATAGCCAGAGAATGAACAGCAAATTAACATGCAACAGGATGATGGAGGAGGAGGAAGAGATTGGCTTTATACCCTGCCCTTCGCTACCCAAAGGTGTCTCAGAGCGGCTTACAAACTCCTTTCTCTTCCCCTCCCCACAACAGACATAATTGTGGGCAATGTTCCCTCTAAGCTGCGGAGTCTCAAGAGCAAAAATTCTATTTTGTGAGCTGCCGGCATTAAAGTTGTGAGCGAGCGATTTGGCTGCTGCATAAGCTAATTTACTCTGGAGCCATCCTCCGTGAGCGATGACAAAAATGTGTGAGCCGGAGTTTTAAAAACTGTGAGCTAGCTCACACTAACTCAGCTTAGAGGGAACACTGATTGTGGGAAGTGACTGAGAAACTCCAGAACCTTTTTTGCCATTCTACATATTTGATGGAGCTGCGGTGGCTCAAGTGGTTAAGACGCTGTACTGCAGGCTGTGGAAGGTCAGTAGTTCAGCAGTTCGAAACCCGAGTGGCCACATGACGGAGTGAGCTCCTGTCTCTAGTTCCAGCTCCTGCCAACCTAGCAGTTCGAAAGCAGAAAATTTCAAGTAGATAAATAGGCACCACTTCAGTGGGAAGGTAACAGCGTTCTGTGCGCCTTGGTGTTTAGTCATGCTGGCCACATGGCCATGGAAATGTCTTTGGACAGCACTGGCTCTTCGGCTTTGAAACGGAGATGAGCACCGCAACCCTAGAGTCGGATTCGACTGGCTTTTGAGCAAGGGAACCTTTACATATTTGATAAAGTGTGCGTGCAGACGAAAGCTCATACCTTGAATAAACCTTTGTGGGTCTTAAAGGTGCCACGGGACTCTTGAATCTGACGTGCTGCTTCAGACTAACACGGCTGACCAACTAGATCCCTCTAAGCTGAGTGAGTGTGAGCTAGCTCACAGGTTTCTTTAGCCTCCGGCTCACTCATTTTTGTCTCAGCTCAGGAAGGGTGGCTCCAGAGCAAATGAATCGATGAAGCAGCCAAATCGCTCGCTCGCAATGCTAATGCCGGTAGCCCACAAAGTAGGATTTTTGCTCACAAGACTCCACAGCTTAGAGGGAGCATTGCTCCGGAGCAAACGAATCGATGCAGTCGCCGAATGGCTCGCCCACAACTTTAATGCTCACAAAGTGGAAGTTTTGCTCACAAGACCCCACACCTTGGAGGGAACATAGCAACCCCCAGGAACTCCTTTGCATATTAGGTGACACACCTCTAATGTAGCCAATCCTCCAAGAACTTACAGAGTTCTTCTGCCACAGGAGGTGGTGGCAGCTACAAGCCACAGGAGGTGGTGGCAGCTACAAGCCACAGGAGGTGGTGGCAGCTAGAAGCATGGACAGTTTCAAGAGGGAATTAGATAAACAGATGGAGCAGAAGTCCATCAGTGGCTATTAGCCACAAGGTATAGATGGGAACTCTCAGTCTGGGGCAGGTGATGCACTCTATTCTTGGTGCTGGAGGGGGCAGCAGTGGGAGGGCTGCTAGTGTCCTGACCCCACTGCTGGACCTCCTGATAGCACCTGGTATATTTTGGCCGCTGTGTGACAGAGTGTTGGACTAGATGGGCCATCGGCCTGATTCAGCATTGGCTTCTCTTATGTTCTTATGGAAGTTACCAGTCTGTATACATACATATACATACATATATACATAGTAAAGGTTTCCCTTGCATATGTACAGGGGCTACTGTAAGCTCTTGGAGGATAGGCTACATTAGGGATGTGTCACCTAATACGCAAAGGAATTCCTGCCACAAAAAGAGCCTTGGCCCAATCTGTGGTCTCTGCTTTTTTCTGACCAGCAGTTAACTTTCCTCTCTTCCTTACTAATCCCCTCCGGCATCTGTTTTAGGAGGTCGGTTTGGTACCCGCTGCGGGAGAGTGAGCTCCAGCCCAGAAGAAGGGGAGCGGCATCAGCCAGTCCCCATTCCTTCCAGCCTCCCACTGCCTTTGAAACCCTGTTTCCCAGCCTCCGTGCCAGCCCCTTATCTTCAGGAGGGGATTGCGTGGGGAGCTGTGATCTCAGAATTGCGGCCCTCTGGGGGCTGTGGCTCGATGGGCTAGATAAAGACGTCTCGTCCCCCCATCCTTCCTTTGAAGGCTCCGACCGAAGGGTGTGGGAAAAGGGGAGGGAGAGATGTTGTTGGATGATACCGCCCCCACCAACAGCGCTGCAGGAAGGGACCAAAACCCCTATTGGTATATTTGGCTAACATAGCAGAGCTTTGCCCAGTCACAGAAGCGTGATACTGAAGGCAGTAAATGAATCTCCCGAGAAGTATATTGCAAAAAAGGTACACTTAACACTGCATCAAGTCGCTCCACATTCAGGTTGCAGTCGAAAGGAGAGAAAGACGCCTCAGCTAAAGAGGGCTTTCCCTGTCACAGTGGCCGGCTTTTCCAGCGTCACATGTACGGGAGTATGAAGGCATTGTCTGTACAAGAGAGACCTGCAGAGACATGTGTCTTCATGGAAGGCCATGTTGAGAGAGAGAGAACTAAGTCAGAGAGGGGAGGGGTCAGAAGGCAGCTCCCAGGTTAAGACAAAAAGGTCCTTTCTGCGTTGGCCTGCCACTCTGGATTTTCTCAGGTGTTCAAGTTGAGGCAATTTAAGTCCACAACAAAACAGCATCCAAATAACCCGGGGCGGCAGCAGGCTGAAACCGGACTGACCACTGAAGGGAGGTAAGAACATAAGAGAAGCCAGTGCTGGATCAGGCCAATGGCCCATCTAGTCCAACATGCTGTCACACAGTGGCCCAAAATGCCAGGTGCCATCAGGAGGTCCTCCAGTGGGGCCAGGACACTAGAAGCCCCTCTCACTGTTGCCCCTCCCAGGCACCAAGAATACAGAGCATCACTTGCCCCAGACTGAGAGTCCCTATCTATACCCTGTGGTTAATAGCCGCTGATGGACCTCTGCTCTGTCTGTTTATCTAATTCCCTCTTGAAGCCGTCCATGCTTGTAGCCGCCAACACCTCCTGTGGCAGTGAATTCCATGTGTTAATTGCTCTTTGGGTGAAGAAGGACTTCCTTTATCCATTCTAACCCAACTGCTCAGCAATTTCATGGAGTGTCCACGAGTTCTTGTATTGTGAGAAGGGGGGGAAGTGCCTCTTTCTCTACCTGCTCTATCCCATGCATAATCTCATAAACCTCGATCATGTCACCCCTCAGCCGTCGTTTCTCCAAGCTAAAGAGCCCCAAGCGCTTTAACCTTTCTTCATAGGGAAAGTGTTCCAACCCTTTTATCATTCTAATTGCCCTTTTCTGCACTTTTCCCGATCCTATAATATCCTTTCTGATGTGTGCTGACCAGAATTGCACACAGTGTTCCAAAGCCGCCATTTTCTCCAGAGGAATGGATCTCTCATCTGGAGATGAGCTGTAATTCTGGGAGATCCCTAGTTGGCATCCCTGTTTCTTGCTCGGGAAAGGAGTTCGCCTCTGGCTGGGCTGGCTCAAGAGCTGTCAGCGTGTGAAATGGGGAAACTGCAAGGTGTGCTTCTTGTGTGTGTGTGTGTTTTTTTAAATTACATTGAATGAAACAGCCAGGAATTGGCCATCTTTGAAAATGATCCCTCGAGGAAATGGCCTTCCTGTTACTCTCAGCTGGGCCAGCTCAGAATTTTCATGGAATGCTCACAAGTTCTGTGGCAGTGAATTCCATATGTTAATCGCTCTTTGGGTGAAGAAGGACTTCCTTTTATCCATTCTAACCCAGCTGCTCAGCAATTTCCTTGAGTGTCCACGAGTTCTTGTATTGTGAGAAAGGGAGAAAAAAGTACTTCTTTCTCTTTTTTTTGTTGTAAAACTCTCTTAAAGAAGAGAGAATTTTATTCTTTTTATAAGAAAGGGGAAGGGTAGACAGATGGAGAAAGAAAAGAGTGGAGTGAAATTTTTTCTGTTAGTGAGGGTTAGTTTAGGTTAATAACCAATACCAAGTTTTGGCATCAATCATGGTTAGAAGATCTTCTTTTTAACTAATTCAAAGTCCAAAGTCACTCTGTTAATACAGTTAGTAAAGTCCATTGGGGTTAGTAATTAAACAGCTCCTTCCAGATGCAACACGAACAGTCCTCAAAGTATCTTCTTCTTAATTTTCTTCCAATTATGGATTAAGTCCCTTTTAACTTTGAAGTCTTCCGTTCCATCACCTTCCCCTAGGCTGCTGTCTTCTGCACTTATCCCAATTTTAGGTGCTGCATCCTTCCTGCTGGTGTGTCTCTTCAGGCGTTTCCGTGTTTTAAAGATGGAATCCGTCTTCTTTCTTTTCTTTTTTTCTTAATCATCTGGCCTTCAAGCTTCCAGGGCTCCACAAACTCTTCAGATGAAATTAGATCTCTCGTCTGTCGCCTGCTATGTTCGACATCCCCTTCTACTGGCAGAGTACTTCTTTTTATAAAGGCGGAGTAGGCTTTGGGAGCCTTTTCCCCCTCTTCTTTTAACTTTATCGCTTCACTGCCAGTTAGGGGTGCCAAGACATTTGTCAAGGTAAATCCGAGATCTTCTTTCTCTTCCTCTTTAGCGCCCTGGAAACCTGGAATCAAATTCGATTTCTGTTCAATCTCCTTCATCCTACTAGTTGTTTCCAGTATCTGTTTCTGTCGACTGATGAGAACACTTTCCATTTTAAACAATGTTTGGTTGATCTTCTGCAATTCTTCCAGCAGGGGGCACAGCATCTCCTTTTTCTGTTGATTGACAGCAAGCTCTTGGGGGGGGCTGTCTGGACCGGAAGTCCCTCCTCTCTTCTCTTCCGGTAGCAGCAGGGCTTTTTCCATTATCGACATTATATTTTTTTGTTTACTTTTAAAAAGTTCGTGCCGCATCCCCCAGGAAGCTAAGATGATCACATTCTTCTATGCAGCCCCAACGGTACTTTCACCAACACTTTGTTTTCTTTCTGCCCCCCTTCGCGCTCCCTTTGTATAACTTGCTTCTCAAGGGGGTGGGGACTCCTCCCTCCTCCCAACGCTTATCCGCATATAGGGGGCTCCGATTTACGCTTCAAAATAGATCTTCAACTCACGATTCGATGCTACTTCTTCTTTTTATGTTGAACCATAGCGCTGTTTTCACTCCTGGAATTCGGTGGCGCCGCTAAGTCCCATTACGGGCACGCCGCAGCGGGGCCGATTGGGGCAGGGGGAAAGCCTCAATTTCCCGGCTGTCTGCCGGTAAAGAGGCTACTCCCCAAGCGCCCCCGGTTCGGAGCCTTAACCTAAGGCTCACTAGGGTCTTTCGCATAAGCGAAGACCCCCCTGACTGCGCGTGGGCTAACCGCCTCCGGGAGCGTCCCGAGAAGCGGCCGCCATTCGCGACGCCGAAACCGAAACCAAAAGTACTTCTTTCTCAACCTGCTCTATCCCACGCATAATCTCATAAGCCTCAATCACGTCACCCTTCAGCCGTCGTTTCTCCAAGCTAAAGAGCCCCAAGCGCTTTAATCTTTCTTCGCAGGGAAAGCGTTCCAACCCTTTTTATCATTCTAGTTGCCCTTTTCTGCACTATTTCAATGCTATAATTTCCTTTTTGAGGTGTGGCGACCAGAACTGTACACAGTACTCCAAATGTAATGCAATGCAGAACGGGGGGGGGGGGGGACGACCAGAATAAAAAGAAGATTGAATTCGATTTTAGTGCAGAATTGCTCAGAAGTCACCGCGATGAACATGGATTAAAAAGGAGAGTGCAACGAGAGGAATCCCGTTCAAGGAGATAACTCCTATACGCACTTAGAGTGATGTAGCAACCCCACACAGACCTGCTGAGTTGCTCAGTCTAACAAACCAGCCATTGAGGAATCTTCTGGATTCTTACCAGCTAAGCTTGGGTGGGGGACGGGGGGATGGAGATAAGGTTGCGAGTAATGGGATGGGCACTGTTATGTATTGGGATGTGAATCCTTGCTATACATTTCCATGTTAAGCTTGAGTTTGAATGTGGCTCTTCAGCTGTCACATTACCATTGGCTGGTTTCGGCAAAACCATTGTAAATACCCAATCACTGTGTGAGAATGTTGCAAAGAGGGAACAGTCCTGATTGGTCTTTATCTCTGTGTTGTGATTGGCCTTTATCCCTGTGTTATGATTGGCCTTTATCTCTGTGTTGTGATTGGCCTTTATCCCTGTGTTATGATTGGCCTTTATCTCTGTGTTGTGATTGGCCTTTAGCTAACTGTGGGTGTGGCTTTGACAGCCCCGGAGAGTTTAAAAAGGGAGCTGTGCTCCACTTGTTTGTTGTGTGTTATTGGGTGCGTTTAGACAGCGTGCTAGAGCGGTTTAAACTGCTCCGGCACGATGCGTTTTTTTAAACTGGAGAATCGCGATCACACTCACCTCCTCCTTCAGAGCTCCCCGCCGTCCTCCTGCAGGTGGGGGGGGTTTCCCCTCTCCTTTGAGCATGCGCACAGGCAGCCCTCTCCTGAACAGGAAGTTTGGCGCGTGCGCAGAAGAGCAATCTCGACAGGTCCCTTTAAAGTTTAAATGAAGACTCCTTTTTAAAATGGCCTCCCCGAGATCCCGGACTCGTCTAAATGCCTAAACTAGGCCCCAGTGAAGCTTTTCTTTTTTTAACTTAAGTGCGGAGCTCCGCTCAAGCGCACACCGCTAAGGGGAAAAAAAATGGCGGACTAAAAGCGGAAGCCGGAGGCAGCTTCCCAGAGGGGAGGGGGTTGAAGCACCCGGAAGTGGCTGGATGGAGCAATCAGACAGGGAAAAGTGCGGCTTGAAACGGAGAATCATGGAAAACACCACTTGGGTAAGTGGTGTCAAAATACTCAGTTTCAAAGGGGGTTTGTTCCAGAAAGCGACGGCTGGGGACGGTGGGCAGATGTTGGGTGTGTGAACGCGCAGGTAAAAGCCGTTTCTGAGCCGTGCCGAAAACGGCTCAAACGGCACGTCTGAACGCACCCCCTGACTAACAGTTTGCTGTTCAAATAAAGCTGAAATCACTTTTGAAGCTGAAATCGTTGTTGAGT
>JAPDNY010000277.1:0-59101 GCA_029375565.1 Gekko gecko | reverse complement strand
CTGACCCTGCTGAGCTTCCGACTTATGGAGAGTCCAGCAAGGGGCTCTCAAGGCTAGTGAGAGGCTGAAGTGGTTGGCCATGGCCTTCCTCTGCAGAGCCTTCCTTGGCAGTCTCCCATCCAAGTACCAACCCTGCTGAGCTTCCAACTTATGGAGAGTCCAGCATGGGGCTCTCAAGGCAAGTGAGAGGCTGAAGTGGTTGGCCATGGCCTTCCTCTGCAGAGCCTTCCTTGGCGGTCTCCCTTCCAAGTACTGACCCTGCTTAGCTTCCGACTTATGGAGAGTCCAGCAAGGGGCTCTCAAGGCAAGTGAGAGGCTGAAGTGGTTGGCCATGGCCTTCCTCTGCAGAGCCTTCCTTGGCGGTCTCCCATCCAAGTACCGACCCTCCATAGCTTCTGAGATCTTCTGAAAGAGGGCTATACCATTTCACTTTTCTTCTGCAAGAATGGGGCATACCACGGTGGAATACAAAAAACCCCACAAACCCTTGCAAGTTGAAAACAGAGCACAGAGGTCCGAACCCCTTCTCCTGCAAAACTAGAGTCAGCCTTGGATGGAACCTTCCACATAAAGAAGTAGTTTTGTTGTGGGGAAGAGAAAGGAATGAGATTGTAAGCCGTTTTGAGACTCCTTAGGGTACAGAAAAGCAGGGTATAAAAACCTGCTTCTTAATTTTACTGCTGAGAAAAGATCTCCCTTGGCCTGTCCTGAACCTATTTCCCAACAATGTCACTGAGTGCCCCTTAGAGGAAGAAAAGCTGTCTCCATCCACTTTCTTTACCCAATGAATAATTCCATAAAACTCTATCATGTCTCTGTATTTTAGAAACCTCTATTATGTTGCTGATGCACTGAATCAATGAAGGCAGCCAACAAAGGCCCTCTGTCTGCAAGACCTGAGCAAGACTGTTAATGAGAGGATGTTTTGGAAGCCATTCATTCATAGGGTTACCATAAGTTGGAAGCAACGTGGTGGTAGGGTTTGGGGACCGAAGGACCTCAGAAGGGTGTAATGTCATAGAAGGGTGTAACTCCATTTTAGGTCGCCCAGTAAAGATTTCTGTCAGATAACTGCCGTGTTTTCTGTATAACCTCATTCCTTGCTTACTCGCATGTGCATAGCTTTGCTTTGCTGAAGCAACCGTGGGAGACATTCCTCTGCTAGACACCACTATCAGTTGTAACCTTGACAGAAGGGAGGGCTTGGGTTCCCAGCTGGAGTGAATATATCAGCCCTATGCCGGGGGGGGGGATGGTCTCCCGTTCATGATGTAATGTCCCGCCGGGAGGTTTCCCGTGCATGCGCTTGGATTTCATTTGCTTGGCTAGTTGAAGCATCAGAGTATATACACAGCCCCCCATGCACTAACCGTTATTCCTGACAATGAATCTGTACTACTTGGCAACAGAATGGCATTCCAATAAAGCATAACTTTCTGAGTGAAGTGTGCCTGGACTTGCTTGCTGTTGAACCTGACAATTTCAGACTTGGGTGAGTCTGGGGTGAGGCCAGGCGGGTGCCGGGCTCAGGCTGGCAGCTGGGCAAGTCCTCTTCCTTCCCTCACAGCAATAAAACGATAGGGAGAGCAGAATCGGCGGCAAACAGCACACCACACACTTGTGTAGCCACAGCTATGGATGGGCATGAATCGGGAAAATGCAGTTCGTTTTGCATTGTGGCGTGTCCGGCTCTTGAGCCACAAACTGTCACGAACTTTTAGGCACAAAATTAACTGGTGAGGTTCATGAGGTTCTTGACACAGTAGAACACACACCCATGGCGTGGTAGACACCAAACTCGCAGGGGACCTCCAGCTGACTCTCCTCTACCTGTCCTCCAAGTTTGGTGAGGACTGGAGTAATGGGACCCATGTAACGGCGCCCTCAAAGAAGGCACCCCCAGGAACATGCTTTCTGGGGGAACAACAGGTAACAGGTTCAGAAGGTTCAGGACTGTATAGAATTGACCCTGTGCAAGCCAGAGAAATCAGGCTCACTGGGGATCAGATTGGACTTAGTGGGTCCAAGTTATGGCCTCCCAAGAAGATGCCCCCAGGAAAGTGCTTTGGGGGGAAATGTCAGGCGCAGGTTCAAAAGTGCAAGCTACACACACCAAATGCACAGGGGACCTCAGCCTGCTGCCCAGTCCTCTACAGTCTCTCTCCTGTTGCTTTGAAGTTTGCTAAACATTTTGATTGAGCGGACACAGTCTGTCTGGGAATGTAACCATTCACGAACCACCCCAAAAACCACTTGAAAGTTTGTGGGAGGTTCATGCTGGGACCACTGCCCAGAGTTGCTACAAACACAACAGGCTTTACCCAGGTCAGATACAGACCAAACATCGAGATCTGAAATCGATAGAAACAATGGCAGCTTTTTCCAAATGAACAGAAAAATTACTTACTGGGCTTGATAGCTGAATTTTAGTTCTGTGCATTTGATATACACACAAGGGCCTGCTGAAATCAACAGGTCTAACGTTATTGCTAATTAAAGGAGAGCAGTTTCCTGAGTCCATAAACGTATCTTACCCCAAAAGATAAGAAGGTTACCATCAAGGAGCCCCTTCTGAGAAGAAGCTCCCAATCGATTCAGCTTCCTATATTTATACGTTTTTACAATCATCTCCTAACAATAGCTAACTGCCTCACTTAATAAAGACGAACTTTATTGGCTAACTGATTATCTTATAATTTCAAACAACATACAAGTTTATCTGTGCTTAAGGAATATAACAACTGTGTACTCATTCTTGCTACTTTTTATCTTAACAAAGTCTATTTAAAATAGTGATTACAAGGTTCTCATACACATGAATATCTTTTGGCCCTCTTTGAACTGTATCTTCACTTCTGTGAAACTGTGTGTTCTTACCAATCTCTGACGCTTCTGAAACTGGGCCTCGGCACATAATACCTATTGGTAGTCTTAGAGAGCTATCAATAGAGCTGTCAATCTGCACAAGGCCATATAGTTGTGTTACTTCTATGCAGGGCCGGTGTGTCCATATAGGAAAGTTAGGCAGTTGCCTAGAGAACCACCTTCAGGAGAGTGCTGGCCTGTTGATACTCCCCCCCCCCCCGATTCTTGCCTCTCTCCAAGGCTAATCTATTCTGGGTCTCTTTAAACTCCCTTTTTGGCATGTTTAGCCAAGAGGCCAGGCTAGCTCGGTTTTTGTGTTCAGAAACATTGTCTGTGATCTTTTTGGTCAAGTCTGCTACATTTCTGGCCATATCTGTGACACAGGAAGGTTTCTTCAGTGAAAGCAGAAGAAAAACAGTAACATCAGGGGCATGATGAACAAATACAGAAGTATCATGCAAAATTAGATACAGTTCTGATGGATCTGAAGGTCGAAAATGCCAGTTTCATGGCATAGAACCAGTGCTACATGACTCGGAAATAGAAGCAAGCTAAATGACAGAGATATTGCTCTCTAAGCCATCCCTTCTGGTTGGTTCCTTGCAATCCCTTGAGTAAAATTCATGTTATTAATCTTATTTATGACAATTTTAGCACCTTTTTCTCCCCAAAGGATTCAAGACGGAGATGATTCTGAGGATCCTGCTGTAGATCTGCTTGGTTTTGATGCTGTAGATGATGGGGTTCATCAAAGGTGGGAGGAGGATGTAGATGTTGCCCATGACAACATGGAGAAGGGGAGAGGCATGCTGGCCAAACCGGTGCACGACGGAGAGCCCGAGCACCGGCACATAGAAGACCAAGACGGCGCAGATGTGGGAGATGCAGGTGCCCAGGGCCTTGTGGTGGCCTTTGTCCCCAGAGGTCATGCCCAGGACAGTCTTCAGGATCAGGCTGTAGGAGATGAGGATGAAGAGGAGGTCGGAGCCCATGGTGAGGAGGATGAGAATGAGAGCATAAAAGCTGTTGAAGGCTGTGTTGGCGCACACCAAGCGGATCAGGTCCTGGTGTAGACAGTAGGAGTGAGAAAGGACAGCCCCTGGGCAATACGGAAACCGCAACAGAAAAGGCACAGGGGGCAGCAAGAACACGGTGCTTCTCAGCAGGAGACCTAGACCCATCGTAGCCACCCTGGTGGGGGTCACGAGAGTTGTGTATCTCAGAGGGAAGCAGATGGCCAGGAAGCGGTCTGTCACCATGGCAAAGAGCACCGCTGACTCTATGAAGGAGAAGGAGTGGATGATAAAAAGTTGAGCAATGCAGGCTTGTTTGCTGATCTCCCTCAGCCGGAACCAGAGGACGCCCATGACGGTGGGCACCGTGGTGAGGCAGAGTCCCAGGTCGGTGGTGGCCAGCATGGCCAGGAAATGGTACATGGGCTGGTGCAGGCTGGGCTCTGCCCAGATGATGTACAGAATGGTGCAGTTGCCCAGCGCGGCGAACAGGTAGGCAGAAAAGATGGGGATGCCGATCCAGTGGTGAACCACCTCCAGCCCTGGGAAGCCGCTCAGGCCAAGCACGGGGCTGCTGACGTTGGCAGGGGTGAAGGGGGCCATGACGAGTCAGACGCAGCCCCTTCCAGTTCCTCTGCAGAATGCCGAAAAGGGATGGAGGGAAATGCCACCTTCGGAAACTGCTCTGGGCTCCAGCAAGGCAACCCACGGCCAGATTTCCAAGCTCCTGTCTGAGTGATCTCTAAAACCGCAGATCAGGTGGGCAGGACAGAGGAGCTGTTGACCTCGGGAGAGGCTGGTCATCAAATGCCAGAGAATCTAGACAGGATTTGAAAAGGCAGCAATGAACAGGCCGTGGAGACAGGCTCCCCTCTTGGCCAGCTGTTGGGGTTTACTGATGCATGTGGCTCAAAGGCAGCAATGCCAGGACACCTGCAGCCACACGGGGTTTTGTTTTCTTGGATGGGAATCACCTTTAAGTAGCATTCAGTTTTGCCCTCTCTCCAAGGAACCAAGTCTAGCCTATAGAAAACCTGCTGAGGGGCCTGAAAGATCCACCGGCTGACCGACCTGGAGCTCCAGGTACTTCACAGGCCTTTGCTTAGGTTCCTCTTGCTGGCAATGCCTGCTCAGCCTGACAGCCATCGTGGTGTCGTGGTTAAGAGCAGCGGGCCCTAACCTGGAGAGCCGGCTTTGATTCTCCACTCCCCCCCCCAGGAATCCTGCTGGGTGGCCTTGGGCCAGTCACGGTTCTCTCAGAGCCCTCTCAGCCCCACCTGCCTTCCTTACAAGGGGCCTGTGGTGGGGAGAGGAAAGGAAGCAGATTGCGAGCCGCCTCGAGACTCCTGAAAGTAGAGAAAAGCAGCATACAGAAATCAGCTCTTCCTCTTCTTAATGGAATGCAACGCGTTGAAAAGCAGCCAGCGTTCAGTGCAGTCCAGTTTATTGTTACCGTCCTTAGACCAGTCATTCAAAAAAGAAGTGCACCTTTACAAAGTTTCAAAATGTAAAAATACATCAATAAAACATTAAAAGCAGATTAAAATTCAATCCAATGTCTAACTGCCGTAACTACCTAATGACCCAGTGTTCCCTCTAAGCTGAGTGAGTGTGAGCTAGCTCACAGGGTTTTTAGCCTCCGGCTCACACATTTTTGTCTTAGCTCAGGAAGCTCCAGAGCAAACTAATCTATGCAGTACCCAAATCACCTGCTCACAGCTTTAATGCCAGTAGCTCACAAAGTAGTAGAATTTTTGCTCACAGGTTTCCATAGCTTAGAGGGAGCATTGCTAACTACCATAACATTTCCGTATGGAAGCAGCCAGCATGGTGCAGTGGTTCAGAATGGCGGGTTCTAATCTGGCAAACCGGGTTTCGATCCCCCACTCCTCCTCCCCAATGAAGTCAGCTGGGTGACTTCAGGCCAGTCCCCACCTGCCTCGCAGGGTACCTGTTGGGGGGAGAGGAAGGGAAGGCGATTGCCAGGCTCCGTTGGAGAGCTGAAAGAGGGAAAGAGCCCTGAACGCCACAGAGCAGCAGAAAGTAGCGGGTTGCCTGGCACGTAGTGCCCGGGTGTTTGGCTTCCTCATCCTGGTACAAGCCAATAAGGACCCTTTTTAGTCCCCGCCGTTGGGCACTGGGCGGACTGCGCCACTCTTCTTCCATAAGGGAAGGAAATTAAACTTTCTTTGGTTTGATCTCCCTGCTCCTGTGGAGTGGGAACTAATTTGTGGCGCCCGGAACATTATCATCTTTCAGGATCCTCAAGAGGAGGAAAAAGCTGATTGGTTCAAGAATCTTAACTGGGCATTTCTGGAGCCAGGATCCTGAAGGGGTTCTTTGTCTGATTCAGAAAGGCTGCTGTCTGACCAGTGTTCCCTCCAAGCTGAGTCAGTGTGAGCTAGCTCACAGTCTTTTAGCCTCCGGCTCACACACACATTTTGCCTTCGCTCAGGAAGGACGACTCCAAAGCAAACTGATTGATACGGCAGCCAAATGGCTCGCTCACAACTTTCATGCCAGGGGCTCACAAAGGAGGATTTTTGCTCATAAGGCTCCACAGCTTAGAGGGAGCATTGGCCAGTGTTCCCTCTAAGCTGAGTCAGTGTGAGCCAGCTCACAGTTTTTTTAGCCTCCGGCTCACACACATGTTTTGCCTTCGCTCGGGAAGGAGGCTCGCTCCCAACTTTCATGCCGGGAGAAGTTTTGCTCAAAGACTCCACAGTTTAGAGGGAGCATTGTGTCTGCCCTGGAACGATGCCACTCAGACTTTGCTCTCCTGCTTCAGAGCAGCAGGGCTACCCACCTGGAAGAAGAAGAAGAAGAAGAAGAGACCTGGCAAGGTCTCGAGGCAGCAAGAGGAAGGCTGTGGGCTTAACAAACGTGGGAAACTATAAGTGTTTATACACAAATGCTAGAAGTCTCCGAGGTAAAATCGGGGAGTTGGAATGCTTGGTGTTGGGGGGGAAATAGACATTGTGGGTATTTCAGAAACTTGGTGGGATGAGGAAAATCAGTGGGATACGGTGATTCCTGGTTATAAATTATATCGGAGGGATAGGGGGGAAAGGGTTGGAGGTGGGGTGGCTCTGTATGTCAGAGAGGGTGTACCGTCCAGTAAGATTGAGAGGGTAAGAGAATTGGATTCGCTTCTGGAAATGCTATGGGTTGAAATAGTGGGTCCAAAAGGAGGCTTAACAGTGGGAGTTTGTTATCGCCCACCAGATCAAAAGATAGAGGAGGATTATAAAATGATGAATGAATTAAAGATAGCGGCTAGACGAAAAAACTGTGTTGTAATAGGCGACTTTAACTACCCACACATTGATTGGGTCAATATGAGTTCTAGTCGGGAAAAAGATATTGCGTTCTTAGACACTCTCAATGACTGTGCTGTGGAACAGATGGTCACAGATCCTACCAGGGGAGAGGCGATCCTGGATTTGGTCCTAAGTAACACCCAAGACCTGGTGAGAGATGTAAAAGTGATTGCACCACTTGGGAACAGTGACCATAATGTCATTGAGTTTAACATTTGTACAGATAGGGAGTTGCCCAAAAAGACTGACGCAACCACTTTTAACTTTAAAAGGGGTAACTTCTCTGGTATGAGGGGACATGTGAGGAAGAAATTGAAAGGAAGAGTGGAGAAGGTCAAAACCATTGGGGAAGCTTGGAGACTATTTAAAAAGACAATCCTAGAAGCTCAGAAAAAATATATACCGCAGGTTAGGAAAGGTACAAATAGGTACAGAAAAAAGCCTGCATGGTTAACAAATAAAGTAATGGAAGCTGTAAAAGGTAAGAAGGATTCCTTTAAGCGGTGGAAAGCTAGTCTTAGTGAGGTTGATAAAGGGAACACAGACTATGGCAAATAAAATGCAAGTCTGTGATCAGGCAAGCAAAAAGGGAATATGAGGAGCATATCGCAAAAAACATAAAGACCAACAATAAAACTTTCTTCAAATACATTAGAAGTAGGAAGCCAGCCAGGGAGGCAGTGGGGCCCTTGGATGACCAAGGGGTAAAAGGAGTAGTGAAGGATGATAGGGAAATGGCTGAGAAGCTGAATGCATTTTTTGCCTCTGTCTTCACTGTGGAAGAGGAGAAGTGTTTGCCCACTCCAGAAGCACCGATTTCGGGAGGGGTTTGAAAGACCTGAATCAGATTGCGGTGACAAGAGAGGAAGTCCTCCGACTGATGGACAATTTAAAAACTAATAAATCACCAGGCCCGGATGGCATTCATCCGAGAGTTCTGAAAGAACTCAAATGTGAACTTGTGGATCTCCTGACAAAAATATGTAATCTTTCTTTAAAATCTGCCTCCATTCCTGAGGACTGGAAGGTAGCTAATGTCACTCAATCTTTAAAAAGGGCTCCAGGGGAGATCCAGGAAATTACAGGCCAGTCAGTCTGACATCGATACCGGGTAAATTGGTGGAAACTGTTATTAAGGAAAGAATTAGTAGGCACATTGATGAACAAAAACTATTGAGGCAGACTCAGCATGGGTTCTGTAAAGGAAGATCTTGTCTCACTAACCTGTTAGTGTTTTTTGAGGGAGTGAACAAACATGTGGACAAGGGGGACCCAATAGATATTATTTACCTTGACTTCCGGAAAGCTTTTGATACAGTTCCTCATCAAAGGCTCCTAAGTAAGCTCAATAGTCATGGGATAAAAGGACAAGTCCTCTTGTGGATCAAAAACTGGCTTATAAATAGGAAACAGAGAGTGAGTATAAATGGGAAACTTTCTCAGTGGAGGGTGGTAAGCAGTGGGGTACCACAGGGATCAGTACTCGGTCCGATGCTTTTTAACTTGTTTATTAACGATTTGGAATTGGGAGTAAGCAGTGATGTGGCTAAATTTGCAGATGACACGAAGTTGTTCAGGGTGGTGAAAACCAGGGAGGATTGTGAGGCACTCCAAAGGGATCTGTTGAGGATGGGTGAGTGGGCGTCAACGTGGCAAATGGGGTTCAATGTGGCCAAGTGCAAAGTGATGCACATTGGAGCCAAAAATCCTAAATATAAATACACATTGATGGGGTCTGATCTGGCAGAGACTGACCAAGAGAGAGATCTTGGAGTCGTAGTGGATAACTCGCTGAAAATGTCTACACAATGTGTAGCTGCAATAAAGAAGGCCAACGCTATGCTGGGGATTATTAGGAAGGGAATTGATAACAAATCAGCCAGTATCATCATGCCCCTGTATAAATCATTGGTGCGACCTCATTTGGAATACTGTGTACAGTTCTGGTCACCACATCTCAAAAAAGATATTATAGCGTTGGAAAAAGTGCAGAGAAGGGCAACTAGAATGATAAAAGGGTTGGAACACCTTCCCTATGAAGAAAGGTTAAAATGCTTGGGGCTCTTTAGCTTGGAGAAACGACGGCTGAGGGGTGACATGATCGAGGTTTATAAGATTATGAATGGGATTGAGCAGGTTGAGAAAGAAGTACTTTTCTCCCTTTCTCACAATACAAGAACTCGTGGGCACTCTATGAAATTGCTGAGCAGTCGGGTTAAAACAGATAAAAGGAAATACTTCTTCACCCAAAGAGTGATTAACATATGGAATTCACTGCCACAGGAGGTCGTGGCAGCTGCAAGCATGGACAGTTTCAAGAGGATATTAGATAAACATATGGAGCAGAAGTCCACCAGTGGCTATTAGCCACAGGGTATGGATGGGAACTCTCAGTCTGGGGCAGGTGATGCACTCTATTCTTGGTGCTGGAGGGGGCAGCAGTGGGAGGGCTTCTGGTGCCCTGGCCCCACTGCTGGACCTCCGGATGGCACCTGGTATATTTTGGCCGCTGTGTGACAGAGTGTTGGACTAGATGGGCCATTGGCCTGATTCAACATTGGCTTCTCTTATGTTCTTATGTTCTTATGTTCTTAAGAAGAAGAAGAAGAAGAAGAAGAAGAAGAAGAAGAAGAAGAAGAAGAAGAAGAAGAAGAAAGAAGAAGAAGAGGAGGAGTTTGGATTTATACCTTGCCCTTTACTGCCCAAAGGCGTCTCAGAGCAGCTTACAAACTCCTTTCCCTTCCCCTCCCCACAACAGACACCCTGGGAGGCAGGTGGGGCTGAGAGAACTCTAACACAAACTGTCCTTGAGAGAACAGCTGTGCCAGAGCTTGTGACTGACCCAAGGTCCAATGGAGGTGTTCTTCTGGCCCAGGACAGGACCTCCGTTGTCAGCATTCTTTCTCCCCCTCCATTCTGGGCAGCTCGGAGAAGATGTGTTCTCTGTGGCCTGTAGTTCTTAGTCCCTTCAAGATGCACACGCAACACTCTGGAGGAAGCGCCGGAGGGCGGCCTCGGCTGATGGAGCTGGCCGGGAGGAGGATTTATAGGCGGGGGACCCCGGAGAGATGCGGCAGTCGAGGGATGCTCAGCCAACTGGGGAGGCAGGAAACCCACAATGGTGGGAACAACTCCCTGATTCGCCACGTGAGCTACAGGACCCTCCCAGGGGAGCCTCACCTGAGCAAGCGCTGGCTCTGTTGGCCTGACCAGACAGGGAACTTGGTCTCAAGGCTACCAGGAGGTCCTTTCCATTCCCTGGGAAGGGATGGACTAGATGGGCCATTGGCCTGATTCAACATTGGCTTCTCTTATGTTCTTATGACTCCTGAGCCCTGATATACGTGGCTGATGGAGAAAGTATGCACACTGCACATGCTCAGGGGCCCCGTTCCTCACAGTTGCAGCCTCCAATTAGCAAGGCAGACAGAATGATGGTCCCCAGGTGCAGAGGTCTCAGTAATGTGAGAACTGGTGTAACTTTGATAGCAAATGAGATGCGGGTTTCTTTCTGGACCACACACGCATATTGGAAGACAGGTGTGGGGTATTTGGTTCATGGTGGGACAGAAACAAACACACGGGCGTGGGAATCCCCGCATCTCCCACAGTGGCCAGCCAAATGTCTCTGAGAGGCTGATCATGCAGGGATGGGATGCCGTGGCCGGCGTTCCCTCTAAGCTGAGTTACTGTGAGCTAGCTCACAGGCTTTTAGCCCCTGGCTCACACATAAGAACATAAGAGAACATAAGAGAAGCCAATGTTGAATCAGGCCAATGGCCCATCTAGTCCAACACTCTGTCACACAGCGGCCAAAATATACCAGGTGCCATCAGGAGGTCCAGGACACTAGAAGCCCTCCCACTGCTGCCCCCTCCAGCACCAAGAACAGAGTGCATCACCTGCCCCAGACTGAGAGTTCCCATCTATACCCTGTGGCTAATAGCCACTGATGGACTTCTGCTCCATATGTTTATCTAATTCCCTCTTGAAACTGTCCATGCTTGCAGCTGCCACCACCTCCTGTGGCAGTGAATTCCATATGTGAATCACTCTTTGGGTGAAGAAGTATTTCCTTTTATCTGTTCTAACCCGACTACTCAGCAATTTCATGGAGTGCCCACGAGGAGTTCTTGTATTGTGAGAAAGGGAGACAAGTACTTCTTTCTCAACCTGCTCAATCCCATTCATAATCTTATAAACCTCGATCATGTCACCCCTCAGCCGTCGTTTCTCCAAGCTGAAGAGCCCCAAGCGTTTTAACCTTTAAGAACATAAGAACATAAGAGAAGCCAATGTTGAATCAGGCCAATGGCCCATCTAGACCAACACTCTGTCACACAGCGGCCAAAATATACCAGGTGCCATCAGGAGGTCCAGCAGTGGGGCCAGGACACTAGAAGCCCTCCCACTGCTGCCCCCCCCAGCACCAAGAATAGAGTGCCTCACCTGCCCCACCTTTCTTCATAGGGAAGGTGTTCCAGCCCTTTTATCATTCTAGTTGCCCTTCTCTGCACTTTTTCCAATGCTATAATATCCTTTTTGAGATGTGGTGACCAGAACTGTACACAGTATTCCAAATGAGGTTGCACCAATGATTTCTACAGGGGCATGATGATCCTGGCTGATTTGTTTTCAATTCCCTTCCTAATAATCCCCAGCATAGCGTTGGCCTTTATTGCAGCTACACACTGTCTAGACATTTTCATCGAGTTATCCACTACGACTCCAAGATCTCTCTCTTTTTTGCCTTTGCTCAGGAAGGAGGGATCCCGAGCAAACTAATTTATGCCGTAGCCAAATTGCTCACTCATCACTTTAGTGCCGGTAGCTCACCCCGTAGAATTTTTGTTCACAAGACCCTGCCACTTAGAGGGAGCACCGTGGCCATTTCCTGTGGCGTGTGTCAATGTCCCCTCTAAGCTGTGGAGTCTTGTGAGCAAAAATTCTACTTTGTGAGCTACTGGCATTAAAGTTGTGAGCGAGCGATTTTGGCTGCTGCATAAATTAGTTTGCTCTGGAGCCCTCCTTCCTGAGCTAAGACAAAAAATCGTGAGCCGGAGGCTAAAATCTGTGAGCTAGCTCACACTAACTCAGCTTAGAGGGAACACTGGTGGCGTGTGTCCTCAGTTAGTGGTCTGCTGTGTCTAAACGTGGAGGTTACACGGAACTGTCGGCACAGCTCCTTGTCTTCTGGCAGGATCCCCAATCGATTACTGACCTGACCTTGCTTTTGGAGGACATATTGGGAGGGGGTGGGGCAGATGCCTTTTAATTCCAATGAGCATTAGTGGAGTGGAGTGACTAGAAAGCTAAATCGGGATCTGGGAGACCCAGGTTCGAATCCCCGCTCTGTCAGGGAAGCTTGTTGGGAGTCCTTGGACCTGTCAGGTTCAAAAGCAAGTAGGTCCAGGCATTCTTGGTCAAAAGAAAGGCTTTATTGGATTACAGTGCTAAAACCCACAGTAGAACGTCATTGTCAGGAATGGGGGGCAAGAGCAAAGCGAGCAGGGTTATAGTATGATGCATAAGTGCGACTAGCGAATGAACTGTAAGCGCGCGGGCGGGAAGCTCCCGGCGGGAGAGTTACTTCATGAGCGGGAGACGACTCTCCCCCTCCCTTCGCCTTCACAGGACTGGAAAATTCTCATCAACACAAGAATAGCCCAAAGCCTACATTCAAGGCCACCGTGATAAGGAGAAGCGGCAGGGAAGAAGCTCCCACGTTACTGCCTGCATACCTACGCAAGCGCAAAGCCGAATAGGGAACACATAACAATGGACTCAGTGAGAAACATCAAATAGACTTTTTTCTGACAGGGCCCTTCACACCCCCTCACCTTACCTTACCTCACAGGGTTGTTGTGAAGATAGAATAGAGATGGAGAATGATGTGGCAAGCCACACTGGAGCCCTCATCAGGGAGAACAGCGGGGCATAAATATCTAAATAATGCAGCACTTTTGAAGACACTGAAGTCCTATGAAAATGCTAAGTGGTTTTTCTTTTTATGCATTCAGTTGATGTGCCAAAGTGATAAAATTCACAAGCTTATACAGAGCTGAAGACCGTTCAAAAGTAAAGGCACTCTCGGCTTGCGGGCTCACAGGCTAGACTGGTACACACCGTATCCAGATACAGAATGTTAACTTCTCCATGTTTCCTGTGATAGTTAAACAAAGATACATTATAAAGTTTTGTTTGGACTTCTCTTCCATATCAAAACAATGGGGAACATAGTCTTCATAGAATCACAGAATGTTAGAGTTGGAAGGGACCTTGCAGGTCATCTAGTCCAACCCCCTGCACTCTGCAGGAGCGTAGCCGAAAGATTGCCCTACAACACACCCGAAAGGTGGTTGTCCAGCCTCCACCAGAAAACATCCAAGGAAGGAGCATCCACCACCTCCCGAGGCAGACTGTTCCACTGCTCAACCACTCTGACAGTTAGGAAGTCTCTCCTGATATCTAGCCGGTAACAACTCCCTTGTAATTTCCACCCATTAGATTTAGGTCTTGCAATCTGGAGCAAGAGAGAATAGATCTGCTACATTAAGAGATGGGTTAAAACCTATGTGGTGGAACACACTGGCTCTGGCCTGCAGGCCCCATTCCTGCCCTGCCCTCCTGGACATTTCTCAATATCTAGGGAATTCTTCTCTCTCCCCCACCCCCCTAGTAATGGCCACCACCACCTGACCTTTGCAGGAACTGCCCACTGGAAGGGTCAGGGCTCCCAGCTTCCCTTCCAAGTTCTGAGGCCTGGCCTCTGAGTCTCCCCTTGCCCAGCGCCTGGTCTCCACGGGAACTGTTTACTACCTTGTGTTGCCACTTGCCAACTGCCTTCCTTCCTTCCCCTGGCTTCCCTTTTAAAATAGCATGTCTGAGACAGTGGAGGTCTATGTGGTACAGAGAACCACTCCCACCATACAAAGTTATAAAGGAGGAAGAAGAAGAAGAAGAAGAAGAAGAAGAAGAAGAAGAGGAGGAGGAGGAGGAGGAGACTGGATTTATACCCCACCCTTCACTACCCAAAAGTGACTCAGAGCGGCTTACGAACTCCCTTTCCTTCCCCTCCCCACAACAGGCACCCTGTGAGGTAGGTGGGGCTGAGAGAGCTCTGACAGAAACTGCTCTTTTTCAAGAACAGCTCTTATCAGAACTATGGCTTGCCCAAGGTCATCCAGCCAAGTGCAAGTGGAGGAGTGGGGAATCAAACCTGGTTCTCCCAGATTAGAGTCCGTGCACTTAACCATGAACTTAACTGCACACTTAACCATTCACTTAACCACTACACCAAACTACACCAAAAGAAAAAGTTCGCAAGCACAGCACTAAACTGAGGAAGGAATACCAAAAGAAATGGGTAAAATGCACATCCTCTGTCCCTTTCTCTATACATGCCCTATCAGATGTTAAAATAGGCTCCTTTTGCTTAGGATGTTACAGATCTCTATAGAGCTGTTATTACCTTGAAGCTTGCTCTGGCTCTTGAGGTGAGTGCATGGTCAATGGCTGCCTTCAGAGTGGAATGGTGGGAGTGTGATCAGGGCCTTAGCACCCAAGGAAATAAAACTCCTTCCTGTTGCAAGGAGTTTTTATCCTGTTTCTGCACCTACTGACCAGGTCATACCAGATCAAAGAGGCTTTTCCTGGATGTCTCTAGAATTCTCCTTCCTGAGGACTTTCTAACCTTAATCCCTCCAAGTGTCTGTGCCCTGCTTGGAGAAAACGAAGAGCTTGTCCCACCCATTATTTCTCCTGCTAAGATCTATTAGCATGTGTATGAAGGTGAGCTGTCTGGAAAGCAATGGCACTGACTCCCTCCCCTTCCTGTCTGGTTTCTGCTCAGGAGTGGTGGTGGGGCGGGAAACCCTGTTGAAATGCATAGGAGGTCTGACTCCTTTCAAACCTCTCAGGACAAAATGCATTTCTTCACAATCTGTAATAATTTATGGGAAACCATTAAAAACCAAATACAAATTTTAAAAATGGAATTTATATATTTATTTATTGGCTTCCAATTTATATCCCGCCTTTCCGGCGCAAACTGGCTCAAGGCGAATTAAAGTGTCTCTCCTCCTAATTCATAATCTGTCTGTATACCTACTGTATCAACTTGGTTATGTATTTTGTATTATTATATGCTTCCTGTGTGTGACTCTGCCACACAACCAACCAACCAACCAACCAACAAAACATAAATAATTCACAGGCCAAAGTTTTATAGCTGTGTCAGCAGCCCTGAGGACGTGTACTTCCCTTGTTTCGGAAGACTGGCAAAAGAGATGATGCTGTTGAGAAAGTAGTCTTGGTTTGTTTGGTTTTTAAAAATTTTATTTATAATTTTTCAACACTTTATACAGCCTTAGCACGTTTACACTTACATTATTGTGAGTCATTTTTCCACATCATGTTATTCAACCATAAATACATTTTTACCATTCTTATCTCATATACATCCTGGTCTTTCCCTTGTAATATTAAACTTAGCCTATCCATTTCTGCCAACCCCAGCAGTTTTTCTATGAGTTCCTCTTTCGAGGGTATATTAGCAACATTTTGCTAACATTGTTCTTAACTCTGTAAAAATATATGTTATTATATATAAATTTCCCTTATTACATTGTTCTGGAAATAAATTTAATAAACACACTTCTGGTACAAACGGTATTTCAAGTCCTGGTATTTCTTTCACTATTTTATATATTTTCCATCAATATTTTTGTATTTTCTCACATCTCCACCACATATGAAAATATGTGCCGACATTTTTTTTTACATTTCCAACAATTTCTATTTCTGTTCCCATAACATTTTGCTGTTTTGTCTGGTGTCCAGTGCCACCTATGAAACATTTTAAATATATTCTCTTTATATGGTATAGCTCTCATCAATTTAGCTGACTTCCATATTTTCGACCATTGGTCTATATCTGTATTATGTTCTAAATCTTTCATCCATGAAAGTCTGGGGCAGGTGATGTTCTGTATTCTTGGTGCTTTGGAGGGGACAACAGTAGGAGGGTTTCTAGTGTCCTGGCCCCACTGCTGGACCTCCTGATGGCACCTGGTATTTTTGGCCACTGGGTGACACAGAAAAGTGTTGGACTGGAGGGGTCGCTGGCCTGATCCAACATTGGCTTCTCTGATGTTCTTATGTCTGGGGCAAGGGACGCTCTGTCTTCTTGGTGCTTGTGGGGGGGGATCAACAGTGGGAGGGCTTCTGGAGTTCTGGCCCCACTGGTGGACCTCCTGATGGCACCTGGTATTTTTGGCCACTGTGTGACACAGAGTGTTGGACTGGATGGGCCGTTGGCCTGATCCAACACTGGCTTCTCTTATGTTCTTATGATAACATGGATGATAACATGGAGAAACCCTAACCCTGAGAACTGTTGGTACTCCTTAATGTACTGAAAAGATTCATTGGCCCCCTTTCTACTTTATGGGAGGGTAAATAAACCAATATGCATGAAAAATATATAAAACCCACAATTTAAAATCACAATTTAAGACAACCAATAAATACAAAACTAAACTAATGAAATTACTCAAATGATAGACTTAGTAATTATATACAACTCATTCCCTTCATTTCCCTGTAGGAAGGAACCTTGCTGAAGTTAAGAGAGAACTCAGCATAGTTATATCTATCTTGGGTTTTTCTCCTGTTTTTGTGCTTCAGTTGTAGTGTGGTTGAGAGAAATTCTCTGTTCCCTGGAATCACATGAAGCAAAACACTGATTCATCAAAGTCTGAACTGTGTCTACTCTAGACTGGCAGCATCTCTCCAGGGTCTCAGGCGGAGAGGTCTTTCCTATCCCCTCCTGCCTGGTACTTTTAACTGGAAATGCTGGGGATTGAACCTGGGACCTTCTGCATGCCAAGCAGAGACTCTTCCACTGAGCCACGGCCCTTCTTTACAGCTCTCTGGGGTCTCAGGCAGAGGTCCTTCTCATCACCTCCTGCCTGGTCCTTTTAACTGGAAATGCCGGGGATTGAACCTGGGACCTTCTGCATGCCAAGCAGAGGCTCCGCCACTGAGCCACGGCCCCTCTTTACAGCTCTCCGGGGTCTCAGGCGGAGGTCTTTCCCATCACCTCCTGCCTGGTCCTTTTTAACTGGAGATGCCAGGGATTGAACCTGGGACCTTCTGCATGCCAAGCAGGTGCTCTGCCACTGAGCCACAACTCTCCCCAATCCCCTCTTTTAGGAATTTGTATTCTTTTCTAATCGATTCCATTTTGTTCAAAGAGAGAAGAGTGGACAGGGAGCATCTGCAAAATTTCAGGATTTCTCTCTGCACATGTTCAGAGGCCAGCAATATCCTCCCAAACATAAGAATATAAGAACATAAGAGAAGCCAATGTTGGATCAGACCAATGGCTCATCCAGTCCAACACTCTGTCACACAGCGGCCAAAAATACCAGGTGCCATCAGGAGGTCCACCAGTGGGGCCAGGACACCAGAAGCCCTCCCACTGCTGCCCCCCAGCACCAAGAATAGAGTGCATCACCTGCCCCAGACTGAGAGTGCCCATCTATACCCTGTGGCTAATAGCCACTGATGGACTTCTGCTCCATATGTTTCTCTAATTCCCTCTTGAAACTGTCCATGCTTGTAGCTGCCACTACCTCCTGTGGCAGTGAATTCCATGTGTTAATCACTCTTTGGGTGAAGAAGTATTTCCTTTTATCTGTTCTAACCCAACTGCTCAGCAATTTCATAGAGTGCCCACAAGGAGTTCCTGTATTGTGAGAAAGGGAGAAAAGTACCTCTTTCTCTACCTGCTCAATCCCATTCATAATCTTATAAACCTCGATCATGTCACCCCTCAGCCGTCGTTTCTCCAAGCTGAAGAGCCCCAAGCGTTTTAACCTTTCTTCCTAGAGAAGGTGTTCCAACCCTTTTATCATTCTAGTTGCCCTTCTCTGCACTTTTTCCAATGCTATAATATCCTTTTTGAGATGTGGCGACCAGAACTGTACACAGTACTTCAGTCATATCCTCCTTCTACAGCATAAAACAGCTGCAAGGGATGAAGTTATGAAAGGGTACACTAATCTCTTCACAATGATAAAAGAAAGAGAAAAGAAAGAGAAATTCCTATTTTTTAAAAAACAACAACAATAAGAGGAATCATTAGCTGTTGTGGATTTTCCGGGCTGTGTGGCCGTGGTCTTGGCATTGTGGGGCCTGACATTTCGCCGGCAGCCGTGATTGGCATCCTCAGAGATATAACACAGAAAGCTGGAGTACTCTCTGTGTCAAGGCCTCCATCTTTCTGTGTTATACCTCTGAGGATGCCAGTCACAGCTGCCGGTGAAACGTCAGGTCCCACAATGCCAAGACCACGGCCACACAGCCCGGAAAATCCACAACAGCTAATGAACTCCAGCCGTGAAAGCCTTCGACAAAATAAGAATCAATGGCTGTATCTAAACAAAGTGAATTTCAGAAAAAGAAATTCCCCTTCCTGTGACAGCGCTATGCAGTGGTCCAACGGAAATACAAAGGGGTATGAATCTACCCCCCCCCGCCCCGACACACACACACAGTTTCTCTGGTGGCTCAGAAACTGGGGCAATTTCTGCAGGATGTGATCATAAACACACACTTCCTTTCCTAACAAATTTAATCTTGTAAACCCCATTTGAAAATCCTTTCTGCACGCGGCAGATCTTCATTGGGGAAGGAAATCTCTCTCTCCCCCCTGGTCATCCTGGCCAGCACTAACCCTCCGGGCCATTGAGTTCCCCTCTGCAATGTTTCGCTCAGCTCACGAGCTTTGAGTAAGCTTCTCCATGGTGTTCCTGCCCTCTGCTGGCCTAGATGGCACAGGTTGGTGAGAGGGCAGATGGGCGGTGGTCTTTGTTGGAAGGAAGGGACTGTGCCATGTCACTGAATGCTGGCACAGACTTCGGGGTCTCGGGAGAGGGCAGTAGAGAGTGAAGGGCTAGAGTGGGTGCACTCTCTGACCTTTCATTTGCCCACAGCCAGAACGCTCCTCTCAAAGGTTCCTTCTTTCTGGTGACTTCCCTTATCTCTCTCTCTCTCTCTCTCTCTCTCTCTCTTCCTGTGTCCACCATGAGGACCAGACATGCTTTCTGAAATCTGTCTCCATCCTAGCTAGGACAGATAGTTAGAAGCCTTTACACTGCCTTTGCTATCTAGTATGGAATCCCCTTGCGATAAAAAAATTCTGTTTCTTTTTGGTGCAGTGGTCAATGGGGTTTGATTCCTCACTCCTCCACATGCAGCCGCTGGTATGACCTGGGGTCAGTTACAAGTTCTCTCGGAGCTGTTCTCTCACGAGCAGTCCTGGAAAGAGCTCTCTCAGCCCCACTTACCTCACAGGGGCCGAATCTGCATTTGTCTTTCCCACCAGCGTCCCAGCCTTTTGACTCCATCTTCAAAAAAGCTTTCCACATTTGGTGCCATTTTCATATCTCAACAGTGTTAGCATACTTTTGCACGTCCACATATGTTTATCATCCTTTGGGGTGGCTCCACTGTGACTGCACCTCCGCACTGCTTTAAAAGAAAAACCTTCTCCAAACAACATTCAAGCAAGCATAGAGAAAGACGGCTTCACAGCAGCATGGAACTGATTTAAAAATGCAAATTTATTTATTTATTTTGGGATTTATACCCCGCCCTATCCGGTAGCTCAGGGCGGCTAACAAGCGGCCAAGCCGAGTTTCAGAACTAAAAACAATAACAATAGTATATACAATAAAAGATTCAATACAACAATAAAATACATATAAATCCAAGATGCAAGATACACGATATTCCACATTGGCGGCGAATTTCTTAATTGCATGGGCACCAGGAGTAGTATGTCCCAGCTCATGGGCGGCATCCATCTTTCCAGATAATGGGGCAGATGGATGAAAGGCTCTCAATGATGGTATGTTAGCGGCGGCGGCTCCTCCTCAAAGGCCTGGCGGAAGAGCTTTGTCTTGCAGGCCCTGCGGAACTGCACTAAGACCCGCAGGGCCCGGATCTCCTCTGGGAGCTCATTCCACCAGATTTGACCAGGGTGTCTGTTGTGGGGAGGGGAAGGGAAAGGCGATTGTAAGCCGCTCTGAGACTCCTTTGGGTAGTGAAAGGCGGGGGGTTATAAACCCAATCTCTTCTCTTCTTCTCCTCCTCCTCTTCTTATTCCTCAGACAGCCCGATATAGAATTCCACTGTGCAGAGACTCAGTTCAGCTTCCCAGTCCTGCCCAGCGGGAGCCACCCAGCATCCAATTCCATCGTCCTACTTCTCTCTCGGGACCCAAAAGCCTCCTTCCGGCACCTTGTCAGGTTCTTCTGCTGGAACAACCTGAGGATCTGCTTCCGAACCTGCTGGGTCTTTATGCTGTAGACCACGGGATTCAGCACCGGCGGGACCAGGAAGTGGAGGTGGGACAGGAGGACGCGAGTGTGATGGGGGGTCGCCTTCCAGAAGCGGTGGATCATGGACAAGCTGATGAGCGGCGTGTAGAAGAGGAGGACGGCGCAGATGTGGGAGACGCAGGTGCTCAGGGCTTTCGAGCGCTCCTCCCGAGAGGCGATGCTCAGCACGGTCCTGAGGATCAGGGCGTAAGAGAGGACGATGAGCAGGGAGTCCAGGCCCAGGGTCGAGAGGAGGACAAAGAGGCCGTAGGTGCTGTTGGGGGTCGTGTCGGCACAGGCCAGCTTCATCACGTCTGGATGGAGACAGTAGGAGTGGGAGAGCTGGTGGCTCTGGCAGTAGGGCAGCCTCTTCAAGAGGACGGGGGCCGGGATGTGGAGCCCCACCCCTCTCAGGACGATGGCCAGCCCGATACCCCCAATCCTCCCTCGGGTCAGCGCCGAGACGTACCTCAGAGGGTGGCGTATCGCGACAAAGCGGTCGAAGGCCATGGCGAGCAGCACGGAGGACTCCATGACTGAGAAGGTGTGGATGAAGAACAGCTGGGCCAGGCAGGCGTCGCCGGAGATTTCCCTGGAGCCGAAGGCGTAGATCTGGAGTACCGTGGGCAAGGTGGAAAGGGCCAGGCCCAGGTCGGTGAGAGACAGCATGGAGAGGAAGAGATACATGGGCTCATGGAGGCTGGGGTGCAGCTGGACCACCGCGAGGATCAGGCAGTTGCCAGAGAGGGCAACGAGATACATGAAGCAGATGGGGATGGAGAGCCAGAGCTGACGGCCTGCTCCGAGCCCAGAGAACCCTGTGAGGAAGAAGGCAAAAGGCCTGCCTCCCGTCCCATTGGGGTTTAGCATGACACACCACCAGTCTTCTAGAATGCCGTCTTCCCCCTACAGTTCAACAAACAAAACGATATCATGAGTAAGAGTCAGGTGCTGGTGGTCAGTAACAGAGACGTCCCACCACGCCTTTGGTTGAGGACAGCGACGGGTACCATCTCAGCAGGCATTACCTCTCCCCCTTTCCTCTCCAATTTCAGCTGTTTTCCCCCTACTGTGCTTACAAAGTGGCGACACGGTCTAGAATCCGGTAATGCCCTCTATGAATTCTTTTTACTTAGATTGTTTAATTGTTGGGAACTGTTTTTATTTCACTGTGTTTTATCGCTGTTGTTCAACGTTCAGAGCGAAATGAGTAATCAGGGGTAGAGCGATCCATAAATCAAAATTATAAATAAATAAATAAATAATTCTTTAGCACTGCTTGATTCTTTTGGGGGATTTATGATCTGTTTTCAACTCAGGTGAGCTCTCAGTGGGTTAGGGTTAGAACACTAGAAGCCAAGAAGAGTGCAACAGTCGATATCCAAACAAATGCTAAAGAAATGGAATTAGCATGATGTTATATTATGAAAATATATTTAGACTACTGTTCTGTAGTGAATCGTCTTTCTTCATGACATTGTAAAAATTAAGAATCTTTAAGAATCTGTTTCACTGAAGTGGGAAGAATGTTGTGTGTTAATTCACAGATTAGAATTGTTGACGTGTAAACTAATGGTATTCACACAGCACACTTAGAAAAAGCTGTTATGTGAAACGGTGTTATATGCAATTTCTGTTGTGTGCATGCATATATTTTTACAATGTCATGAAGAAATATGATTCACTACAGAATAGTAGTCTAAATATATTTTCCTAATATGATATCACAGTTGTTTTCGTTATTGTTTGCATCCTTCCCATGATCTCTCTGTTGTTTCTACAAAGAAATTGAATTGGCAACACTATCTCAGGAAGGGGGAGAATGAAATGGACCCAGGTGGAACCCATCTCCATGCTCAGGATAAAAGTTTAGAAAAGAGAGTCTTTAATGAGCTGGCAGGAGCCAGATGATCAGTGGAACAAAAGTTTAAAGGACAGTCATGCTAGGGGTGCAGACTAACAAACTCACACACAAACTAGACTTTTGCCAAATCATAGAATCATAGAATGTTAAGAGTTGGAAGGGACCTTGCAGGTCATTTAGTCCAACCCCTGCACTCTGCAGGAGCAGAGCCGAAAGATAGCCCTACAACATACCCGAAAGATGGTCATCCAGCCTCTGCTTGAAAACATCCAGCGAAGGAGCATCCACCACCTCCCGAGGCAGACCGTTCCACTGCTCAACCACTCTGACAGTTAGGAAGTTTCTCCTGATATCTAGCTGGTATCGACTCCCTTGTAATTTCCACCCATTAGATCTAGTCTTGCAATCCGGAGCAAGAAAGAATAGATCTGCTCCATCTTCTACATGACAGCCCTTCAAATACTTGAAGACTGCCATCATGTCCCCTCTAAGTCTTCTCTTTCCCAGGCTAAACAGACCCAACTCTTTCAGCCTTTCCTCGTAAGACTTGGATTCCAACCCTCTCACCATCCTGGTCGCCCTCTTCTGGACACGCTCGAGCTTGTCGACATCCTTCCTAAAATCTCTTGCATTAGGGGAAGGCTCTGTTTGTCAGGGGAAAAAGAAGGACTCTCTGTTCTCTGTGTCAAACAGACCTGTGGGATCCATGTACCTAGGAGGTCAAGGTAGGACACGCGCTACCTTTGGCTTCACAAGAGCTCCGTGAGACACATCAGGTGTAGAGATGGTGACTGCCAGAAGACAAGCCCTCTTGCAAACGGTCACTTGACTAGACTGAAATAGACTGTTGGACTGGATAGGCCATTGGCCTGATCCAACAAGGCTTCTCTGATGTTCTTAGAATTCTTCTGCATCTAAATGGCTGCATCCATATGGTGGCAATCCCATTTGTACTTATTACTACAGCAAATCCAGAGGCATTGGCCGTGGTGACAGGCATACACAGGAGTATTTTTCTGCATTCCTTAGGATCTCCTGAGATAAGGCATGTCATAAATATTTAAAACAAATTAATTAAAGTGTCTGCCATCCTGCCCCCCCCCTCCAATGCTGCCAGAAGAGCTTTAGCTGGCTTTTTAAAAGGAAAATCCATTCTAGCTCTATCACTGTACAGAAAACCCGCACCGCAGTGAGCAAACCCCTGGGGAAGTCTTTGAGTTCCCCTGTCCAGAAGAGGGCAACCAGGATGGTGAGAGGGTTTGAATCCAAGTCTTACGAGGAAAGGCTGAAAGAGTTGGGTATGTTTAGCCTGGGAAAGAGAAGGCTTAGAGGGGACATGATTGCAATATTTGAAGGGCTGCCGTGTAGAAGATGGAGCAGATCTATTCTCTCTTGCTCCGGATTGCGAGACTAGATCTAATGGGTGGAAATGACAAGGGAGTCGTTACCGGCTAGATATCAGGAGAAACTTCCTAACTGTCAGAGTGGTTGAGCAGTGGAACAGTCTGCCTCGGGAGGTGGTGGGTGCTCCTTTGCTGGACATTTTCAAGCAGAGGCTGGGTGACCATCTTTCGGGTATGTTGTAGGGCTGTCGGCTCTGCTCCTGCAGAGTGCAGGGGGTTGGACTAGACGACCTGCAAGGTCCCTTTCAACTCTAACATTCTAGGATTCTATGATTCTCTTGTGCATGAGCTGAAACCTGTGTCCACACTGCTCCCCCTCCCCCAAATACCCCAGGTCTCCTTGGCCCAGGAGCGAGAATGAATTCACATGTGTGAAATTGTAGTTCAATCATTGTTAAGGTGGATGCTGAAAGAGGAGGAGAGGCATTTGTAATTTGAAAGTCCGTTTGGGCCAATGTAAGGTTTACGCTTGTATCACTAAGCCCGCTGAAGCTGAAACTGCCAAGTCTCACGTTTGACAAGAACCCGGGAAATTAACTTCAGTTCACCCACCTCTTGTCCTGTTTCTGGTGTCATGTATGAATGCTCTTACTGCATGAAATAATCTAGAAGGAAGGTTTAGTGTACAGCTCAGCCAATGCAGTTTATAGGGAGCAGATTCAAAAGACCCCGTTCAGCCTTTTTGGCTGTGAAATTACCTGGTTCTGCGAGGAGAAGCTGCCGGTGCCCCTTTGGCACTCGAATTCCAGCCTCCCGGTCTTCTTCTCCTGCTCTGGTCTCTCTCAGGGCGTCTGTGTATCAAAGGTCGACTTGTGGAACCCTGGTTGCTTGAACCTGCCTGTCCAGGGGTCACTTCCAGGTGCGAAACTGGGCTACTGAGATCTCTCCTCAGCACTTCCTGGAATGACTTTGAGGTGTGTGGTGAGCTGCGATGGTTCCGTTGGCTATGGAACGCGGGAATTGCTGGAGAACTCGCATACACACCCACTCAACAGAGCGTCTTCAGCATGTCAGCGACCAGGTTGCTCAAAGGGATGAGGGAAAGTTGTAGTGCCTACCGGGTATGTTGGCCTGTTGGTGCAGCAGAATCTCTCCTCTGTCAGTCTGGGGTTCCCTTTGCATGGAGGTTTCAGCCACGAGTCCAGAAGTATTTGTCTTGTACGAAGAGGAACTGTCAGGGGGTGGCTGTGAGTCGCGCGGCACCACACTCCGGGCTCTGCTCGACTGGGAATCCCTCTGGAGCATTTTCCAAGGAAGTCTTTTGAGGCAGCTGCTCTTGCCAGCTGAGGAAAAGATCTTCCCGGGGCCCTTGGAGAGGAGCCAAGGATTGCGTTTTCCCCCACGGCACCGTATTTGCTCCAGGTTAATATGAGTCGCACAACCTCTCAGCAGTGGGTGGTGGATGGGAGCGGCTGAACGGAGGGAGGGGAAGACGGTTCGTGTGCCAGTTTATTTTTAAATTTAAATCAAGGAAACTGTACATGCCAGCCCCGTGGGAACAGGAAACGACCAGCGTTTTAAAAAATGAAAAATAAAGCCAGCAAAGAACACTTATGTACACTTCGCCGCCTTGAGCCCATGTTGGAAGGGCAGGATATAAATCCAATGAATAAATGAATAAATGAATATCTCTGCATCAGTAGTACTTCTTTGAGCAGCAGTAGCTTGGATCCTGCCTCTTCTTTCTTCTGTACGCATTTCCAGTCCATTTAGAACAGAGGTCAATTTGCCACTAGCTTTATTAACACCTTGTCTGTGTGACGTTTCCAATGCTTGCTTTGCACTGTGTCTTTCTAACCAACCCAGAGACTATGTGCTGCTGTGAGCGGAAACATGACCTTCAGCCGTCCAACATGCTGACATCCAACCACACTGAGGGCACCTTTAGAACATAAGAACATCAGAGAAGCCCATGTTGGATCAGGCCAGTGGCCCCTCCAGTCCAACACTCTCTGTGTCACACAGCGGCCAAAATATACCAGGGGCCATCAGGAGGTCCAGCAGTGGGGCTAGGACACTAGAAGCCCCTCCCACTCTTGCCCCCTCAAGCACCAAGAATACAGGGCATCACTTGCCCCAGAGTCCCTATCTGTACCTTCTGGCTAAGAGCCACTGATGGACCTCTGCTTTTAACATAAGAACACCAGAGAAGCCAGTGTTGGATCAGGCCAGTGGCCCCTCCAGTCCAACACTGTCTGTGTCACACAATGGCCAAAAATACCAGGGGCCACTAGGAGGTCCAGCAGTGGGGGGGCCAGGACACTAGAAGCCCCCCCACACTGTTGCCCCCCCCCCAAGCACCAAGTAGACCGAGCATCCCTTGCCCCAGACATAGAAAAGTGCAAGAGTCCAGTAGCACCTTAAAAACTAAATATGTGGCAGGGTATGAGTTCTCATGAGTCACTGCTCACTCACGAAATCTCCTCCCCTGCCCCACGAGTTTTATTAGTCTTTAAGGTGCCACTGGACTCCTGCTCTTTTCTACTTCTACAGACAGACTAACATGGCTACACATCTTGATCTGCCCCAGACAGAGTGTTCCCTCTACCTTGTGGCTCATAGCCACTCATGGACCTCTGCTCCAGATGTTTATCCAATTCCCTCTTGAAACTGTCCATGCTTGTAGCTGCCACCACCTCCTGTGGCAGTGAATTCCACGTGTTCGTCACTCTTTGGGTGAAGAAGGACTTCCTTTTATCCGTTCTAACCCGACTGCTCAGCAATTTCATGGAGTGCCCACAAGGAGTTCTTGCATTGTGAGAAAGGGAGAAAAGTACATAAGAGTGTCTGTTACATAAGAACATAAGAACAACATAAGAGAAGCCGATGTTGAATCAGGCCAATGGCCCCTCCAGTCCAACACTCTGTCACACAGCGGCCAAAATATACCAGGTGCCATCAGGAGGTCCAGCAGTGGGGCCAGGACACCAGAAGCCCTCCCACTGCTGCCCCCTCCAGCACCAAGAATAGAGTGCATCACCTGCCCCAGACTGAGAGTTCCCATCTATACCCTGTGGCTAATAGCCACTGGTGGACTTCTGCTCCATATGTTTATCCAATTCCCTCTTGAAACCATCCGTGCTTGTAGCCGCCACCCCTTCCTGTGGCAGTGAGTTCCACGCGTTAATCACTCTTTGGGTGAAGAAGGACTTCCTTTTATCTGCTCTAGACCTACTGCTCATTAATTTTATAGAGTGTCCACAAGTTCTTGTATTTTGAGGATGGAATAAAAGTACATAAGAACATAGCTTTATTAACACTTTGTCTGTGTGACGTTTCCAGTGCTTGCTTTGCACTGTGTCTTTCTAACCAACCCAGAGACTACGTGCTGCTGTGAGCGGAAACATGACCTTCAGCCGTCCAACATGCTGGCATCCAACCACACTGAGGGCACCTTTAGAACATAAGAACATCAGAGAAGCCAGTGTTGGATCAGGCCAGTGGCCCATCCTGTCCAACACTCTGTGTCACACAGTGGCCAGAAATACCAGGTGCCCTCGGGAGGTCCAGCAGTGGGGCCAGGACACTAGAAGCCCCTCCCACTGTTGACCCCCCCAAGCACCAAGAATTCAGAGCATCCCCTGCCCCAGCCTGAGAGTCCCTATCTATACCTTGTGGCTAACAGCCACTGATGGACCTCTGCCAATTACCTCTTGAAGCCGTCCATGCTTGTAGCTGCCACCTCTTCCTAAGGCAGTGAATTCAACGTGCTGATCACTCTTTGGGTGAAGAAGGACTTCCTTTTATCTGTTCTACTGCTCATTAATTTCATAGTGTCCACAAGTTCTTGTATTTTGAGAAAGGAATAAAAGTACATAAGGGAGAAGCCAGTGTTGGATCAGGCCAGTGGCCCCTCCAGTCCAACACTCTGTGTCACGCTGTGGCCAAGAATACAGAGCCTCACTTACCATCTTTCTCTACCTTCTCTATCCCATGGATAATTATGTAAACCTGTATTCTATAGAGGCTGCATTTGGGAAAAGGATTCTCCAACAGGTGTTGGACTAGTAATTTAGTACTGTTCTTAGCTTGGCTAAATAACCAGTTTGGATGACTACCCCCACTGAAGGAGAACGAAATATTGGACGTACCTGAAGGTTTCTTCACCTTACCTTTGGCACCAACAGCAAGGTTGTCAGGTGGACTTAGAATCATAGAATGTTAAAGAGTTTGAAGGGACCTTGCAGGAAGGCTTCCTGGAGGGCTTGTGGTATTCCACAGTCTAGAAGGCTGCATCTCTGCTGACAACCCTTGTCATCAAGTGGCAGAGGAACCCGGAGAAGGAGCAGAATGAATGGCTGAGTTTGCTGGTTAGCCCTTCCAGTGCTCCGAGTCCAAACTGCTTTATAGGTTACAACCAGCACCCTGAATTGCACCCAAAAGCAAACTGGGGGGGTCATTGTAGCTCTTGCAACTACAGAATGTCATAAGAACGGATGAGTCCAGCTTGCAGGAAATGGAGCGGGATAGAAATCAAACAAACATAAACATTAGAGCAGCCCATGCTGGATCAGGCCAATGGCCCATCCAGTCCAACACTCTGGGTCACACAGTGGCCAAAACATTCTGGGATCGGCTGCTGCTTCCAAGGGACCTTTGAAGACAGCCTGATGTAGAGCACATGCAAAGATTTTCTTTTTGCCATCAAGATGCAGCTGACTTGTGACAAGTGTAGGATTTTCAAGGCAAGACTTTCAGAGGCGGTTTGCCATTGCCTGTCTTTGGGTAGCCACCCTGGACTTCCTCGGTGATCTCCCGTCAAAACACTAAGCATGTGACCCTGCTTGGCTTCCGAGATCTAGAGGGGACTGGGCTTGCCAGGGACATCCAGGTCAGGGCAAAAAACACATACAGAAGTGGTTTGCCCTTCCCTGCCTCTGTGTAGCAATTCTCCTACGTCCTTGGTGGTAACCTGGGCCAATTTATCCTGCTTAGCTTCAGAGATCTGATGAGATCAAGCCGGCCTGATCTTAGAGATCAAAATTTGGCACTCACGGCCAGAGGATGGAATGATGGTCACAAGCATAGACAGATTTAAAAGGGGATTAGACAGATTCATGAAGGTCTATTGGTGGCCTCGAGCCACGGTAACTAAAGGGAACCTCCACATTCAAAGGCAGTTAGCCTTGAAATCCATGACGGAAAGCAACATCAAGGAAAGGCCGCAGCCTTTAAGTCCTGTTGATGGCCCTCCAAGAAACTGTGTGAGACAGGAGGCTGGACCAGATGGACCCTCACTGGTCTGACCCAGCAGGGCTCTTCTGGTGTCCTTCTCAGGGGAGGCCTCGGCCTCTCTGCCCTGTTGCTGGCCCTCCAGAGGAACTGGCTGGCCCCTGTGTGAGACGGGAGGCTGGACTGGATGGACCCTCCCTGGTCTGACCCAGCAGGGCTCTTCTGAGGTTCTTATCAGGGGAAGGCCTCGGCCTCTCTGCCCTGTTGCTGGCCCTCCAGAGGAGCTGGCTGGCCCCTGTGTGAGACGGGAGGCTGGACTGGATGGACCCTCCCTGGTCTGACCCAGCAGGGCTCTTCTGGTGTTCTTCTTGGGGAAGGGCTCAGCCTCTCTGCCCTGTTGCTCGCCCTCCAGAGGAACTGGCTGGCCCCTGTGAAACGGGAGGCTGGACTAGATGGACCCCCACTGGTCTGACCCAGCAGGGCTCTTCTGAGGTTCTTATCAGGGGAAGGCCTCGGCCTCTCTGCCCTGTTGCTGGCCCTCCAGAGGGACTGGCTGGCCCCTGTGTGAGACGGGAGGCTGGACTGGATGGACCCTCCCTGGTCTGACCCAGCAGGGCTCTTCTGGTGTTCTTCTTGGGGAAGGGCTCAGCCTCTCTGCCCTGTTGCTCGCCCTCCAGAGGAACTGGCTGGCCCCTGTGAAACGGGAGGCTGGACTAGATGGACCCCCACTGGTCTGACCCAGCAGGGCTCTTCTGAGGTTCTTCTCAGGAGAAGGCCTCGGCCTCTCTGCCCTGTTGCTGGCCCTCCAGAGGGACTGGCTGGCCCGTGTGAGACGGGAGGCTGGACTGGATGGACCCTCCCTGGTCTGACCCAGCAGGGCTCTTCTGGTGTTCTTCTTGGGGAAGGGCTCAGCCTCTCTGCCCTGTTGCTCGCCCTCCAGAGGAACTGGCTGGCCCCTGTGTGAGACGGGAGGCTGGACTGGATGGACCCTCCCTGGTCTGACCCAGCAGGGCTCTTCTGAGGTTCTTATCAGGGGAAGGCCTCGGCCTCTCTGCCCTGTTGCTGGCCCTCTAGAGGAGCTGGCTGGCCCCTGTGTGAGACGGGAGGCTGGACTAGATGGACCCTCCCTGGTCTGACCCAGCAGGGCTCTTCTGCGGTTATCAGGGGAAGGCCTTGGCCTCTCTGCCCTGTTGCTGGCCCTCCAGAGGAACTGGCTGGCCCCTGTGTGAGACGGGAGGCTGGACTAGATGGACCCTCCCTGGTCTGACCCAGCAGGGCTCTTCTGCGGTTCTTATCAGGGGAAGGCCTCGGCCTCTCTGCCCTGTTGCTGGCCCTCCAGAGGAACTGGCTGGCCCCTGGGTGAGACGGGAGGCTGGACTAGATGGACCCTCCCTGGTCTGACCCAGCAGGGCTCCTCTGGTGTCCTTATCAGGAGAAGGCCTTGGCCTTTCTGCCCTGTTGTTGGCCCTCCAGAGGAACTGGCTGGCCGCTGTGTGAGACGGGAGGCTGGACTGGAGGGACCCTCCCTGGTCTGACCCAGCAGGGCTCTTCTGGTGTCCTTATCAGGGGAAGGCCTCGGCTTCTTGGCCCTGTTGCTGGCCCTCCAGAGGAACTGGCTGGCCGCTGTGTGAGATGGGAGGCTGGACCTGATGGACCCTCATGGGTCTGATCCAGCAGGATTCTGCCTATGTTCTTATTCTGCTGGGGAGGGCACTTGGATGACTCTTACCACATGGGAGGGGAACTGGCAAAAACATTCCTCCTGCCCAGCCTAACCCTAAAACCAACCCTGCTGGGGCGGCACCATTCTGCCTGCAGAGCAGCCCTCTGTGAATACAACCCCACACAGGGGAAGCAACAGAGCCGTCATCCGGGCTTAAGGGTTCAGAAAGCGGTCCGTAAACCTTTAGGAAGCTTTGTACTGCCCCCCACCCCAATCCAATTTGAGAAAAAGAATGCAGGTACTGGAACCTCCTTGGAAAGAGATTTCTGTGCCCAGCCTGGAAGCAGACTACACAGAGAATCACAATCACCCTGAGGCCTGTGAACATGGTTTTGGGATCATGTGATGGTAGTAGAGCACCTCCCTTTTCAAGTGCACCCATTCTGGCCCCTGAGAGCCCCACGCCCTTTGGCTTTCCTAGCACAGAAAAACGCTGGCTATGCACTAAGGCCGAAGCCGCCAAGGAGGAGCAGGTTCCTCTGACCCGCCAGGAAGTGGCTGCAACCTCTCATGGGCCTGGAAGGCTCTCAGGAAGCAAAGCCACCGGTTTCTACTGGCTCAGTTCAAGAGAGGGTCTACCAAGAACAGAGGATCCAAAATGGACTCCCAGGTTCACACACAATCGTCCTCTGTTTGACAACCCGTGTGTTCTCCCACTGAGCTTAATTACCTGTTCCCTCCCTAAAGTGCATGTTCACACACACACACACCCCATGGCTGGTCTTCTAAACAGGGCTGAGCAAAACCTCTTCCCATGGGCAAGCTAAAGAACGGCACCTTCACAATCGCATCACTCCAAAGCCTTATGGGTCTTTACAAAAAGTTTTATTTGCACATCCCAACAGACAAGAATAGACTTCAGAACTTTTGGAACTGCTTCTTGGTACCAGCAGCCTTGGTCACCTTGAGGACGTTGAAGCGGACCGTCTTACTGAGCGGACGGCACTCGCCCACGGTCACGATGTCCCCGATCTGCACATCCCTGGAGACAGGAGGAAGAAATAGCACAACAGCTTTAGGAGGGGGGCACTCACTGATTTAAAATATTCATTAGCTGCTCTTCTACACTGTGGAACTCGAGGCAGTTGACAATATCAGTAAAGCAACGGCTATAAAATCATCTAACGACTACAATATAACAAGATCTCAAATCAGGATTGCCACACTAAATAAAAACTAAATCAAGTGCTGTCCTAAATAAAACCGTCTCCAGCTGCTTCCTAAAGATAAACCGCGTGGGCGTCAGGCACAAGGGAGGCTGCTGGGGCTGCCACCAAAGAGGCCCCATCTCTCGTGTGCCCACCGGACGAGCTTCTTTGATTGACGGGGCAGTCAGAAGGGGCCTCTCCCTGTGATCTTAATTCTCTGGCAGGAACACATGAGAAAAGACAGTCCTTCAGATAACCTGGTCCCAAGCTATGTAGGCCTTTAAAGGACCAAACCAACACCTTGAATTGGGCTTGGGAGCAGATGGGTAGCCAGGGTCATTGGTGTACTATCAATTCAAACTGAGGAGCAGCTGGATTCCTGAAGTGACTGCCACCTATCGTAGAGAAATCAAGAACAATTCTGGCAGTAAATAAACAGAAGTATAAAGAAAACAGCCGTGAGAGTCTGATCCACAGTTCAAGCAGTCGACAAGACTCGCAAAGAAAATGCTTTCTGTATATATTGGTCAAAAGCACTACAACACAATAAACGAATTCCTACAAATCATAAGAAGACCCTAGTGCAAAGATACATCATTGTTGTCGTCTCCGGATTATATAACGACGTTTCAAAACTGGATCTTCCTCAGGAAATATCAGAGTAGTACAAAAGTTCTCTTGCTCATAAAGTGCTTTACAAAAGTCATGGAAGATAACACATTCAGATAGGATGCTAATCTCATGACTTTTTGTAAAGCACTTTATGAGCAGGAGAACTTTTCTACTACTTTCTTTGCAAGTCTTGTTGACTGCTTGATAGTAAGGGAGCGGTGGCACAGTGGGTAAATCCCCTGGATAACTATAACATTTGAACTGCCATGCTTCATCAGTTCTAGCCCCGCGCTGGTGTGAGCAACCAAGTCTACCCAGCAATTCGAAAGCTTTGGCAAGTAGATAAATTGGGGGCCACCTGCTAGGGGTGGCCACACCAATCCCTTCGGGGAGGTGTTAGCTGCCGTTGAAGACGTCTTCCGCACTGCGAGATCGGAAGGTAGAAAAATCTGTGTCGGCATTCCCTGCAGTGGAGCGAATTGGCCTGCAGTGGAGCAAATCCGCCAGGCGGTGGCAGTGTGACAATGCGACATTGTGAGTCCTGACGTCATCAGCCAGCCGACAAAGAACATGCTGTCAGATCACGTCTGATACAGCCTGCAGATGAACCCTCCCGAGCAGCTACAGTGTGTGATTAAAATAATTGTATGTTGTCTCCCTACCCCCCCCCAAAATTGTTAGTCCATGTCTCTGAGTAAATCACTCTGAGCCTGCGTGAGTGGGGAAAGCAATTAATAAATCGAAATTATTATTATTATTATTATTATTATTATTATTTGTGGGTCAGACTCTCACTACTGTTTTCTTTATACTTGTTCTCTGATTAGGCCTTGATTGTCCACCTTTGTCTTAGTACATAAAGGGAAGACAGGAAGGAGGCTGACAACGAGGACTGGAGAAACTGCAGAAAAGAAGCAGCGTATGAGACAACAGGAATACAAAGAGCAGGACATTAGAAATAGTCAGATGCCTAAGGCTCCTGGGAAGAAACAATTACTGAGCACAGCACGATGCTCACTTGAATAGCAAGAAGCAGGCTCAGCCTACCTTTCAGCACAATCACATACGTTTTATTGATTTTATTGGATTGGGATCCCGCCCTCCCTGCACAGCAGGCTCAGGGCAGGTTCCAGACATACAGATCTGCAATAATGCAGATTTACAATTAAAACAAATTCGTGAACACAACGTTAAGGTAAAGGTTCCCTTGCTCGAAAGCCAGTTGAATCCGACTCTAGGGTTGCGGTGCTCATCTCCGTTTCAAAGCCGAAGAGCCAGCGCTGTCCGAAGACGTTTCCGTGATGTGGCCGGCATGACTAAACACCAAGGTGCACGGAACGCTATTACCTTCCCACCGAAGTGGTACCTATTTATCTACTTGCAATTTCTTGCTTTCGAACTGCTAGGTTGGCAGGAACACAACGTTAAGCTCACTAAAATCAGTAAAACAGTAGTAAGCCTGATATTCAGCAAGCTGTACTGCCGGCTAAGTAGATACGCACAAGATTGCAGCATCTGCCCCCCACTAGCAGTCAAGTGTTACAGAGCAGCCTGTAAAATGGTAGAGAAACAAGGAGGGCTATGCCCTGTTACTAAGAACCCTGTCTGTCTCCATACTGCTTAGTACTACCTTAACTAACCTAGACATTGAAGTAGTCTAACCTACGGCAGAAGGCTGTTGGGAGAGCAAAATGGAGTGAAGAATCAGAAGACTAGAAAGGAGACTAGAAAGATAACAGGGACAGCTGCATGCTGAATAACTTTATAAAAATGGGCCATGGTCTACCTGTATCCTCATACAACCCAGCTGTTTCACTTCCCGGACAGATGAGAGATCTCAGTTTAAGAAAGCCGCGTTAGTATCTCTATGCTGGGCATCTGGGATGGTAAGAAAGAACCATCACCCACATCTTCCAGCGAGCACAGAGACCTTGGGAAGTGATGAATAATGTCTGGTGTCAATGCCACCAAATTTGGGTGGACCACTGTGCAAAAGAACATAAGAGAAGCCCATGCTGGATCAGGCCAATGGCTCATCCAGTCCAACACTCTGTGTCACACTGTGGCCAGAAACACCAGGGGCCCTCGGGAGGTCCCCCAGTGGATCCCAGCCTCCTCTTCTGCCTTCACAGAAGGACCTCTCTATCCACAGGAAGTGAACTCTGTGAGCTACCTGGAAAGCGTGCTACTAACTGACGCTTCTGGCACTGGGGAGCCGGATCTGAGCAAACTTGGGGAGGTTCAGTGATAGACAAAGTGTCATATTCAGCAGCCCACCCCCCGATTCGGCAGAAGGGGCTCTGAAGACCATTGTGAGTTCACACATCATGACCAGCCCAGATTGCTCCAGTCCAAGCACATACCAAGGTACAAAAAAATGCCCGTTTCTTCCCTTCCTCAACACACAAGAAGGTATAGCTGCAGGCAATCAAAAGCTACTGCTTTGAGAAAACGGGTGATTACACCCAATGGGGGGAACAAGACCTCACGATGCCCTGTGCACGGCTCCAGACAATCACGGAGACCGTATCTGTGCCGGCGGAAAACGCCTGTGGAATTCTCAGGGAGAAGAGACAACCCTGGGGCAGGTGCCATCCGAAAAGTATCAATCAAATCTTCAAGCTGCCCTCAAGTGCCAGCCCACAAGCCCTTACCTGAAACAGGGGGACAGGTGCACCGACATGTTCTTGTGGCGCTTCTCAAAGCGGTTGTACTTGCGGATGTAATGCAGGTAGTCCCTCCGGATGACGATGGTGCGCTGCATCTTCATCTTGGTGACCACGCCTGGGACAAGGAGAGAAGTCAAGGTGGTGCGGGGGCCATGCCCATGGCTTCCTCCATCAACATTCAGGCATGCAAGGGGCAGAGCTGGGAGGGGCTTTTGGCAGGGCCATCTAGTCCCACACCCTGATCGGGACAGGAAATCCAATGTCCCAGCATCCTATAGGCATCCAGCTTCTGTCTGCGGTAAAATTCCTCACCATGGAGAGCCCATTACCTTTTGCAGAGGCACAAAGCCACGCATCACGACTGATCTCTCATCCAGAAGGCCGAGAGCCCCCAGTATGGAGATAGGATTTACAATACAAATGCAAAACGACAATAATAATATTTTTTTAAAGCCGTACACCAGAACAGCGAACCTTCCCAAGTTTTTAAAATGGGCAACAGGAACGATTACTCTTTCATTCCACTACAGGCTGCATGTGTCATCCTTTACACACTGTCAGGTAATCCTGACATCGGATGGATGGAAGGGTAGGAGGGAGGGATGGTCTGTAACTTTTCATGCTCGGGAATGTGGGGAGGTGTGCAGGTTGCCTAGGAGATTCAGAATTCCACTGCCCGGGCACTCTGTTATCTCACCAAATGTCCTTGGTCTCACAGTTCTGGTTTCCTCTGTCTGAGACAGCTCTGGGGCATTTTGGTTATTTACTGCTTTATTACTTTCGCACCTTTTCCGGCACGCGGGCTTAGTGACTATTGGTAGATAGAGAGGGGGGGCATTTCAAGCTGGTATAACTGTGGGTGTCTCCTTGGAGTTAGCCATCACTGACAATGAGATGTTAACGTGCCTTTAGAACTGCTTTCAATAAACGCTATCTTCTTTATGAAGCCTGGTGTTTGACTGACTTTCTGAACACACACACACACCAATTACGGTTTGGCTAACCGCACCCATGCACACGCCCCCTTCATGTCCTTCGAGCAGCATCAGTTAAGCCACTGGGCAGTTTCAACAGAGCCCCTTCACCGTGGGGTTCAGCAGACCATCGTGAGAAAAACATCACGTGCAGCTCAAGGACAGAGAGTGGATACGGGCATCACGGGGCAAGCCTTGACTGGCCCTTCATATGCCCGGGGGGGGGAGAACATCGCCTCCAGTTGCAAAGCAGCCCAACTCACCGCCTTGATCTGCAGACACACTGGCCGACTGCAGCAGTTAATATAGCTCGCTAGTAACCCCTCAGTCTCACTCCTACTAAGCTATGCAACATGCAAAAGGAGGAACCAGTCATCAGGATTGGAAGCCTAATATTTCATCCAGTCTAGAGATAACCAGGTGGATGCGCCAGAGGCAGCTACAGGTGCATCCTGCTAAAATCTGCAAGAACCAGAGACCCAGGACAGAACGGATGAAGGGGGAAGTGATGATCTCAGACGGCCTGAGTCCCCACTGGGAAGAAAAGCAGGGTATAAACATTAAATATCTCTATACTGCAAATGTGCCCTTTTGGCTGTAAAGGTTTCCCTGTTTACCCAATCCTTCCATCACCAGAAACAAGCATTTTCCTCTTTCTGAATTACACCCCTGTGCTTGTAGGAAGCAAATTGTGCCACTAATTTTAAGAGGTGACTAGAAACAAGAGCACATATTAGTTGCTGTAGATTTTCCAGGTTGTGTGGCTACGGTCTTGGCATTGTAGGATCCTGCACTGTAGGCATCCTACAATGCCAAGTCCAAGACCACGGCCACACAACCTGGAAAATCTACAGCAACTAATGAACTCCAGCCGTGAAACCCTTCGACAACATAATAGCACATATTTTTCCCATGAGTAGTTCAAAACAAAACTCTCTCCTACCTGACAAAATACGGCCCCGAATGGACACGTTACCAGTAAAGGGGCATTTCTTGTCAATGTAAGTACCCTCGATAGCCTGGGGAAAAGACAAAAGAAATAATGTTATCAGCAAAGTCCCAGGGTCGGGGGGCGGGAGCACTATTCCAAATCACCAACAGCAGAACACCTCCCCTTTTCCGAAAACTGCTTCTCAACAAATTCCTTTCTAAGTGGACTTCCAGAAGAGACCTAACAAATCAACGAAGCAAATCCAAGGCCACAAGGTCACTTCTTGCTGCTAACAATAAAGACAGAATGAATCTCCTCACAATGTAAACATTGCCTACACCTAGGAAGCCTGCGTTTATAGAATTGCACTGTACTAAGTGATTCACAACACTATCTTGGAAAAAGTATTAGGGACTGTGGCCTGAACTACTATGCATAGCTTGCTTAAACTAGGATCCTGCTACGGAATTCTGCATCACTGAATGTGTCACGTTAATACTTGAGCTTTCCTTCAGTTCTGCTTTTAGACTTCTGGTTGTTTCTACAACCCTAATTCCTATGGCATTGTTTAGTGAATTTAGTGAATCTGTTGACTGCATTGATTCGCTCTGTGTAATCCTGCCTGTGTCACAGTGAGAAACGTGGACTATAAATAATTCAAATAAATGAGGAAGGGAATCAAGTGACAACTCTGATCAGTGATATCTTGTTTCCTATGCAGAAAAAGCATTCAACCGTGCCAATCCTCATAAGAGCATAAGAGAAGCCAATGTTGGATCAGGCCAACGGCCCATCCAGTCCAACACTCTGGGTCACAAAGTGGCCAGAAATACCAGGTGCCATCAGGAGGTCCACCAGTGGGGCCAGGACACCAGAAGCCCTCCCACTGTTGCCCTCCGACCCAAGCACCAAGAATACAGAGCATCACGTGCTAAAGAGCCCCAAGCGCCTCAACCTTTCCCCATAGGGGAAGTTCTCCAACCCTTTTATCATTCTCACTAGCCCTCACCAGAAGTCTGAGCAGCAAAGCCCAGATGAAAGTTTGATCTAGTGGTTAAGAGCAGCGGATTCTAATCTGGAGAACCAGGTTTGATTCCTCACTCCTCCTCCCCATGAAACCAGCTGGGTGACCTTGAGTAAGTCACAGTTCTCTCAGCTCCTCTGACCTCACAGGGTGTCTGTTGTGGGGAGAAGATTATAAGCTGCTCTGAGACGCCGAATGAAGGGCGGGGTAGAAATTCAACTCTTTTTCTTCTTTGAGGTTCGGGCCCTACCTAATGCATTTGACTTCCAAGACTACCCAGCAGTTTCCCTGCAAAGAGGCACTTAGTTCTTTTGCATCAGTAGCGATGAGCTGACTTCAGTCAAGGCCTTTTGGCCGCTCTCGTCAAAACCCCTTCACCACTTGGGGCTTGGAAGACCATCGTGAGAATGAACATCATGAGTCAGCAAAGGGGAATGCCCTCAAGCGGCTGGACCCTGCAAAGTTTTTCTTTATTCAGCTACTAAACCTGCCCAGGCTCTTTGCCAAGCAAGTACCCATCTTCGCTACAGAAGTACAAATGAGTCCTGAATGAAAAGAACTTGAGCAATTCAATCAGTTTAAAAAAGGGGCAACCCTTCTCTCCCCTTTTCCTCCACTGCCCGTTTATAAGCCAGCCTGCAGCAGCGGTTCAAGCATTAGGGATTTGGGAGATCCAGGTTTGAGTCCCCAGTCCGTCATGGAAGCCTGCTGGGTGGCTTTGGGCCAGTCACCTACTCTCTCAGCCCAATCTTGTTGTTGTGAAGACAAAAACGGAGTACGGGAGAACCATACAAACTGCTTTTGGTCTCCACTAGAGAGAAAAACGGGATACAGAGTGAAATAAACATTTAAAACAAATACAACAGAAAAGAGCCAGAGTCCAGGAACAACTTCAAAATCTGTGGCAGGGGGAGCTTTTGTGGGTCACGCTACCCACTTCTTCAGATGGTACCTGAAGTGAGCAGCAACCAATAATCCCCTCTGCTTAGTACTCCAACGGTATAAGGAGATCATAATGGTCCTTTGATTTTGCTTACTGTATTCAAACTCCATTTACAGTATTTTAATGGATACTAGGGGGGTCACTGCATACATGTTGCTGTTAATTCCTATTGTTTTTTGTTTGAATGGCTTAGAATCATAGAATGTTAAGAGTTGGAAGGGACCTTGCAGGTCATCTAGTCCAATCCCCGGGCGTAGCTGAAAGATAGCCCCACATACCTATAACATAACCGAAACATAGATGTCCAGTCTCTGCTTGAAAATGTCCCTGCTTGTCTAGCTATGGCTCAAATCTTGCGACTTATCGCACTTCTTGCATTGATTTCTCATCTGTGTGATTTGCATTAGTGTTTATCATGGTTATAATGTTAAAAGCTATAAATAAAATGCAAAAAAAAAAAGGGGGAGCAGCGACTCAAGGAGAGTCTGTCCCCTGCTACGTATTCCACTGGGGACTCTTGCTCTTTTCTACTGCTGCAGACAGACAAGACTCTAGAGGCCCGATCTGCCTCTGTCTTTTGCTCCGCTGTCTTACCAAACCCACACTGGAACAGAAATCCCCCTCTACATTGCATGCCACGTTCACTTTGATTGAGTGTTGCATTTCATGGCAGTGTCCAGATTGCATGCTGGCTTTCACTGCGTTTGATCTCTGGTTTTAGGGCGGCCGTCTGCATAGATGCATGGCCGTTTGATGGCCATTTGGGGGGGTGACTCTGCAGCCAGCACAGTGTCGGCCCGGGATAGTTGAATGTGGTTTCGAACTGCATCTTTTTCTGTTCCGGTGTGGGTTTGGTAAAACAACTGAGCAAATGTTAAATGCAGATTGGCCCTGTGACTGGCCTGATGTAACCCAGCAGGCATGGGGGGGAGGAGGAGTGGGTCTGGTAAAAACGCTAGATGCAGCGTGGCCCTAGAACGCGGCGACCCCGGTCTTAAAACCTCCACATTTAGACGCTCCCCACCCCTTCCCCCCCAAAAGAGACGGGTCCCTCCCCTCCCAACCCCCCCCCGCCCCAAAAGCCACCTCCTTGGGGGTCTTGAAGCCGAGGCCGATGTTCTTGTAGTAGCGGGGGAGCTTCTCCTTGCCAGTCTCCCCAGGAGGACCCGCTTCTTGTTCTGGAAGATGGTGGGCTGCTTCTGGTAGGCCCGCTCGGTCTGCCGCGCACAGGAGAGGAGAGAGAGAAGAGGGTCAGGAAAGGGCGGGGAGGCCAGCAGCGGCCCCAGGCCCGGGCCCAGCAGCAGCTGCAGCAGCAGCATCAGGTCCCCCGCAGGTGGCCAAGCCCGCGTGGAGAAGGGCGCCGGGCACCGAGAGAGGGAGAGGCCCACCCTCCTGGGACAGGCATCTCCCCCAGGCCCGGCCCGGCCCAGCCAAGCCTGGAAGCCACCACGAGGCCCGGGCAGAGAGAGCGAGGCCCGCTCGGAGCGGCCTATCCTTCCTCCTCCTCCTCCTCCGCGGGGTCCCAGGCTACGGCCAGCCGGGCTTCCCGGCCGCGGCGCCCCCTTCGCTTCTCCCCCAACCCCCGGCCGGGCCAGGCCGCGGAGCCCACCTGCGTGTCCGCCATCTTGGCCCGCCCGATGCGAAAAGAGGCCGCGCGGGGGACGCCGGGACGCCTCGTGGCCGCCGCCCGGAAGTGACGCTCACGCCCCGCCCACTCCGACCATAGAGGAAGCGGCTCTCACGTCCTCCCGGCCCGGGGCGGCCCGAGTCCTAGAGAGGCCGCCTCGCTCGCGCGGGTGGGGCTGCCGTTTTGCCCTCGCCTCGAGGGGCGGAAGTGACGCATAGGAGGGGGGACCTGTCTGGTTCCCTGCTGGGGGCGGCGAAGTAGGGGATGGGAGGCTGTAGGGTTGCCAGCTCCAGGTCGGGGGACTCCTGGAGATGTGGGGGTGGAGCCTGAGGAGGAGAGGGGCCAGAAGGGGAGGGGGCGAGGCCGCAGAGTCCACCCCGCCCTGGCAAGCAGCCACCCCTCCCCAGGGCAGAGTCCGGAGGGGGCTTCTAGTTCCCCGGGGGGGGGAGGAATGATCCCAGGCCGCAGAGTTCCCTCTCAGCTGAGTGGGTGTGAGCCAGCTCGCAGGTAGAGTTTTTGCTCACAAGACCCCACAGCTTAGAGGGAGCATTGTTGATCCCTCTAAGCTGAGTGGGTGTGAGCCAGCTCGCAGTGTTTTTTAGCCTCCGGCTCACACATTTTCGCCTTAGCTCAGGAAGGATGGGGCTCCAGGGCAAACTGATTTATGCAGCAGCGGAATGGCTCGCTCACAACTTGAATCCCAGGAGCTCACAAAGTAGGATTTTTGCTCACAGGACTCCACGGCTTAGAGGAATCAGTGTTCTCTCTAAGCTGTGGAAGAGGAGAAGTGTTTGCCCACTCCAGAAGCACCGATTTCGGGAGGGGGTTTGAAAGACCTGAATCAGATTGCGGTGACAAGAGAGGAAGTCCTCCGACTGATGGACAATTTAAAAACTAATAAATCACCAGGCCCGGATGGCATTCATCCGAGAGTTCTGAAAGAACTCAAATGTGAACTTGTGGATCTCCTGACAAAAATATGTAATCTTTCTTTAAAATCTGCCTCCATTCCTGAGGACTGGAAGGTAGCTAATGTCACTCCCATCTTTAAATAGGGCTCCAGGGGAGATCCGGGAAATTACAGGCCAGTCAGTCTGACATCGATACCGGGTAAGTTGGTGGAAACTGTTATTAAGGAAAGAATTAGTAGGCACATTGATGAACAAAAACTATTGAGGCAGACTCAGCATGGGTTCTGTAAAGGAAGATCTTGTCTCACTAACCTGTTAGTGTTTTTTGAGGGAGTGAACAAACATGTGGACAAGGGGGACCCAATAGATATTATTTACCTTGACTTCCGGAAAGCTTTTGATACAGTTCCTCATCAAAGGCTCCTAAGTAAGCTCAATAGTCATGGGATAAAAGGACAAGTCCTCTTGTGGATCAAAAACTGGCTTATAAATAGGAAACAGAGAGTGAGTATAAATGGGAAACTTTCTCAGTGGAGGGTGGTAAGCAGTGGGGTACCACAGGGATCAGTACTTGGTCCGATGCTTTTTAACTTGTTTATTAACGATTTGGAATTGGGAGTAAGCAGTGATGTGGCTAAATTTGCAGATGACACGAAGTTGTTCAGGGTGGTGAGAACCAGGGAGGATTGTGAGGCACTCCAAAGGGATCTGTTGAGGATGGGTGAGTGGGCGTCAACGTGGCAAATGGGGTTCAATGTGGCCAAGTGCAAAGTGATGCACATTGGAGCCAAAAATCCTAAATATAAATACACATTGATGGGGTCTGATCTGGCAGAGACTGACCAAGAGAGAGATCTTGGCGTCGTAGTGGATAACTCGCTGAAAATGTCTACACAATGTGTAGCTGCAATAAAGAAGGCCAACGCTATGCTGGGGATTATTAGGAAGGGAATTGATAACAAATCAGCCAGTATCATCATGCCCCTGTATAAATCATTGGTGCGACCTCATTTGGAATACTGTGTACAGTTCTGGTCACCACATCTCAAAAAGGATATTATAGCATTGGAAAAAGTGCAGAGAAGGGCAACTAGAATGATAAAAGGGTTGGAACACCTTCCCTATGAAGAAAGGTTAAAATGCTTGGGGCTCTTTAGCTTGGAGAAACGACGGCTGAGGGGTGACATGATCGAGGTTTATAAGATTATGAATGGGATTGAGCAGGTTGAGAAAGAAGTACTTTTCTCCCTTTCTCACAATACAAGAACTCGTGGGCACTCTATGAAATTGCTGAGCAGTCAGGTTAAAACAGATAAAAGGAAATACTTCTTCACCCAAAGATTGATTAACATATGGAATTCACTGCCACAGGAGGTTGTGGCAGCTGCAAGCATGGACAGTTTCAAGAGGAAATTAGATAAACATATGGAGCAGAAGTCCACCAGTGGCTATTAGCCACAGGGTATGGATGGGAACTCTCAGTCTGGGGCAGGTGATGCACTCTATTCTTGGTGCTGGAGGGGGCAGCAGTGGGAGGGCTTCTGGTGCCCTGGCCCCACTGCTGGACCTCCGGATGGCACCTGGTATATTTTGGCCGCTGTGTGACAGAGTGTTGGACTAGATGGGCCATTGGCCTGATTCAACATTGGCTTCTCTTATGTTCTTATGTTCTTAACTTTGATGCCAGGAGCTCACAAAACAGAACTTTTGCTCACAAGACTCCACAGCTTAGAGAAATCAATGTTCCCTCTAAGCTGAGGGAGTGTGAGCTAGCTCGCAGTTTCTTTAGCCTCTGGCTCACACATTTTTGTCTCAGTTCAGGAAGGAGGGCTCCAGAGCAAACTGATTTATGCAGCAGCCAAATGGCTCGCTCACAACTTTGATGCCAGGAGCTCACAAAACAGAACTTTTGCTCACAAGACTCCACAGCTTAGAGGAATCAGTGTTCCCTCTAAGCTGAGGGAGTGTGAGCTACCTCGCAGTTTCTTAGTCTCCGGCTCACACATTTTTGTCCTAGCTCTGGAAGGAGGGCTCCAGAGCAAACTAATTTATGCAGTGGCCAAATTGCTCGCTCACAACTTTAATGCCGGTAGTTCACAAAACAGAACTTTTGCTCACAAGGCTCCACAGCTTAGAGGGAGCATTGCTTACAAGCAGTGTTCCCCCTAAACGGAGTTGGTGTGATCTAAAAAGGTGTAAAGGTTCCCTTGCTTGAAAGCCAGTTGAATCCAACTCTATGGTTGCGGTGCTCATCTCCGTTTCAAAGCTGAAGAGCCAGCGCTGTCCGAAGACGTTTCCATGGTCATGTGGCTGGCGTGACTAAACACCAAGGCGCACAGAACGCTGTCACCTTCCCACCGAAGTGGTACCTATTTATCTACTTGCAATTTCTTGCTTTTGAAGTGCTAGGTTGGCAGGAGCTGGAACTAGAGACGGGAGCTCACTCCGTCATGCGGCACCTGGGTCTCGAACTGCTGAACTACGGACCTTCCACAGCCTGCAGTTCAGTGTCTTACAGTTTTTTTGCTTCTGGCTCACACGTTTTTGTCCTAGCTCCGGAAGGAGGGCAGTAGCCAAATCGCTCGCTCACAACTTTAAAGCTGGTAGCTCACGAAGTAGGATTTTTGCTCACAAGACTCCACAGCTTAGAGGGAGCGTTGTGGCTATGACCAGTGTTCCCTCTAAACTGAGTTGGTGTGCGCCAGCTCGCAGTTTCTTTAGCCTCCGGCTCACACGTTTTTGCCTTCACTCAGGAAGTACAGCTCCAAAGCAAACTGATTGATGCAGTGGTCAAATCACCTGATCACAACTTTAAGGCCAGTAGCTCACAAAGTAGGATTTCTGCTCACAAGACTCCACAGCTTAGAGGGCGCATTGATCCCAGGTCCCACCTGGAGGCTGGCATCCCTATTCTATGGCTGCCATCTCCAGCCTGGAGAATTCCAGGAGCCCAGAGAGAGCAGCATCTGGGGAGGGGAGGGAGCTCAGTGGCCTGTGATGCCGTGTGCAGTCCACTCCCCTAGGCTGCTGCTTTCTCCAGGGGGGCGGATCTCTCTCGCCTGAGGATCAGCAAGAATTCTGGGAGAGCCCTGGTGGGTCCCAGGTGCCGATCATTTTGCTTGCCCACCCCTCAGATGGTGAGCGGTGACTTACGGAAGCTCCTCCCCTGCTTTTTTCTGCTGCTATAGACTGTCTGACAGGGCTACGCATCTGGATCTGATCCAGATAAAATCACTGGTATTTGCACGTTTGGATTGCGTGCATACTCGTTGATTTATTTTTAGCACCACCAGGCTTGGCTCTGAAAAGCACTTTGGGACGGCAAAATAAGCGAGGGGGGGAGGTCATTCCCCGGTATCTAGACCTGTTGATGCCTTTTGATCTGACGATCATGCTCTTTGAACCTGTTGAATCTTGGTTCATGATAGTTTTTGTGCTGCGGGGACTTGTTTTGTGTGGCTTGTGCCAAATGCACAAGGTATAAATAGGAACTCTCAGTCTGAGGCAGGTGATGCTCTGTCTTCTTGGTGCTTGGGGGGGGGTGTCAACAGTGGGAGGGCTTCTAGTGTCCTGGCCCCACTGCTGGATCTCCTGATGGCCCCTGGTCTTTTTGGCCACTGTGTGACAAAGAGTGTTGGACTGGATGGGCCACTGGCCTGATCCAACACTGGCTTCTCTTATGTTCTTATAAGAGGGAACTCTCGGTCTGGGGCAAGGGATGCTCTGTATTCTTGGTGCTTGGGGGGAGGGCTGGTCATCCAGCCAGGTGCAAGTGGAGGAGTGGGGAATCAAACCCGGGTCTCCCAGATTAGAGTCCATGCACTTAACCACTACACCAAAGTGGCTGGAGAGCAACCCCCCCCCGGCAACTCTGAGGTGGGCAGGCCAGGGGGGCCCTGGAAGGATCAGGGAGACATTTAAATGCCTCCCCTTGCCTTCCCTGGCCTGTCCAAGGGCCGGCTTGCCCGGGCTCCCCGCGGCCACAGGTTGCCCAAGCAAGCCAAGGGAAGGCATGGGGTGTGACCTAATAGGCTAATGAGCTGTGCTGTCAGGAGTGTGGCCTATTATGCTAATGCGTTCCTGCTGGGCTTTTTCTACAAAAAAAGCCCTGCTTATACCCAGAAATCAAACTTCCTTGATCTTAAAGGTGTCACTAGACTCAAAGTCAGCTCTCTCATCTGGTTTTAACTCCTTTATTATCTGTATACCAACTCACTGTTATTTGCATGTCTTGCCTAATGTTCTATTCCAATTTTAGCCATTTTTATTGCTCAGTTACTGTTAAATACTGGGTTCAAGATGCATCGCAGTGAACAACTCTATTTTATTAAGTGATTTCAGGAACAATATTGAAACCTCAGGGCAAGAGCCCTGTTTAAATAGCATGCAAAAACCACACCCAACTCCCAACCATAGGCTATTTACATAACATTAGCTTCTCATTGGTCACCTCCAGAGTCCTGGTGGCTATTGTTCTAGACCTCCAAGCTCAGCCAGTCTCTGGTAAAAACTGCCCTGGAATGTTCCAGCCCTAATACATAACAGTTACTTAGGCATCTTGACTCTAATTAGCTCTTTCTGGCAACTAACCCTCCCTGACCTATATGCAGTATTTGAGGAAATCTGTTTCTGTGTTTCTAAGTCTTTCGGTTCTCGTCTGTGACCAGAATTGAACTTTTTTTGTCTCGTAGGTGCCATTCCCACATCTGTTTGTTAACTCTTGCATTTGTGTGCTAATTTACTGCCATTCCCAGATCCAATCTCAGCTATAATCACCCAGTCCTTATGCATCCTGACTCTAAATGGTCTTCCCTCACAACAGCCCCCCGCTCCCTATAAGTAAAGATTGAAGTTTTTCCCGCTGTATCTGAAGAAGTGTACTTGCACACAAAAGTTCATAGTGTGAATAATAAAAATAATAATAATAATAATAGATTGGATTTATACCCTGCTTTTCACTACCTGAAGGAGTCTCACGTCAAATCTGCATTTGCATTTCAAAATCAGTTTCGGGCTATATTTGCATTTTTAAATCCCTTTCGTGCTGCTGTGACGCTGTCCTTCTCTATGCTTGACGGCGTCACAGCAGCACGAAACTGATTTAAAACTGCAAATGCAGATTTGACCTCAGAGCGGCTTACAATCTCCTTTCCCTTTCCCTCCCCACAACAGACACCCTGTGAGGCAGGTGGGGCTGAGAGAGCTCAGAGAGAACTGTCCTTTCAAGGACATCTCTTGTCAGAACGATGGCTTGCCCAAGGTCATCCAGCCAGGTGCAAGTGGAGGAGTGGGGAATCAAACCCGGTTCTCCCAGATTAGAGTCCGCGCACTTCACCACTACACCAGACTGTTGGTCTTAAAGGTGCCTTCCTGGACTCACACTTTGTTCTACTAAGAGACATCCATTTTTTAAGCTGCCTTGAGCCTCGAGGAAAGGCTGGGTAGAATTGTTTTAATAAGTAAATAAAATCCCTCCCAACCGCAAGAACAAGTTTTGCCACCACACTCACAGCAGCCCTCGCCCCAGACAGGCGAGAAGGCCTCACGCTGAGGAGTGGGGCTGCTTCCAAAATTCTCCTCCTCTGCATTGCTCCTCAGATTCTGAAGTTCCAGATTCCCTTGTCTTACTTTTGAAGGGGAATGGAAGTCCAGGGAAATCCCCATCATTTAAATTCTGGATGTCGCCCAGCCTGCATTCTGTGTGTGTGTGTGTGTTGTGTGTTCTGCCACAGTTTTGAGTTCCTCCACGCCTTTTCCCTTCCTTCACATTCTTGTGCATTCATCAAATGCTACAAAAAGCGATCCGTATACCATTGGAGAGCACCGTCGATTCACAACTATTTTGTGCAGTGTTTGGCCAGGTTGAGTGCATCAGCAAAATGCTGCATACAAAGGCCTTGGAGACACATTGAGATTACTTTTTTTTGCTGTGTCTTATCAATATACATAAATCAACTTCGTAACATGGGTTCGGGGGGAGATGAAAAAGCACTGGAGGCTTCAAGAGCCTCAACAAACTGCATGTGCACCTTTGCAAGAATTCAGTTTAGACATTTTTCTTCCGCAATTAAGGAGGAGCAGAATCCATAATACAAAGAAGTTCCGGAGCAGTGCTGAAAGAGCAAGTCATTTCACCCTTCCCGAGATGCCATCGGTTCAACTTCCAGCCACCAAATGAAGCTGCTGAGGTTGATTTTGCCGGGGCGCTTCCTACAGGACCTCCCTATCTCTTGAGTTTTGAACGGCTTTTGGCCCAAGACTGAAAACAACGGGTACTCTCCTTCATAGCCCAATCAGACACATCGTTTGCTTGCTCCTGCTTTCAGGAGATGTCCTTCTTCCTGGAGAACAGGCTGACCACCTTGTCCCGGATCAGCTTGGTCCTTATACCGTACACAATGGGATTGCAGAAAGGGGGCACCAAGATGTAGAAGTTGCCAATGAGGATGTGGATGTAGGGGGCCACGTTGTGGCCGAAGCGGTGTGTGATGAAGGAGAAGAAGGCGGGCGTGTAGGCCAAGGCAATCACACAGATGTGGGAGCCACAGGTGCTAAAGGCCTTGGCCTGGGCTTCTTGCGACGGCAGCCTCAGCACAGTCAAGAGGATTTTGGTGTAGGAGACGCCAATGAAGAGGAGATCCAGACCTACCACGAGCAGAACCACCGTGAGGCCATACAGGTTGTTGATGACGGTGCTGCCACAGGCCAACCGGACGATGCCCATGTGCTCGCAGTATGTGTGAGGGACCACATTAGTCCGGCAGTAGGGGAGTCTGCTGGCGAGGATGGGAAGCGGGGAGGTCAAGACGGCCGCCCTCACAACAGCCAGGCAGTCCATCTTGACAATCACCGGATTTGTCAGGACGGTTGTGTAGTGCAGTGGCTGGCAGATAGCCATGTAGCGGTCAAAGGCCATGGCCACCAATATGGCCGACTCGGTGATGGAGAGGGCGTGGATGAAGAACATCTGCAGCAGGCACCCTTCAAAGGGGATCTCGTGAGAGCCGAACCAGAAGAGGCAGAGCAATTTGGGCACCACAGAGGTGGATCCGGCCAGGTCCACCCCCGCCAGCATGCAGAGGAAGAAGTACATGGGCTCGTGCAGGCTCTCCTCCACCCCGATGACCAGCATGATGGTGCAGTTCCCCAGCACGGTCCCCATGTAGATGAAGCAGAGTGGGATGGAGAGCCAGATTTGGGCAGCCTCTAAGCCCGGGATCCCCACCAGGAAGAAGAACGAAGGGTGGAAACGGCTGCTGGAGTTGCCACCAAAGTCGGACATGCTGGAGTGGAGAAGGCTTGGACCTCTTTCTGGGCCCTGCACATAAGAACATAAGAAGGGTACATCTAGTGCAGCATCTTGTCTCACACAGTGGCCAACCAGTTCCTCTGAAGGACCAACAACAGGGCAAAGGATAAGCATTAAATGGTGTGTATGTCGGTGGGGGGGAGGTTGCAAATGAGAACTCACTGTGCTGAGGTCCTTGTGGGAAGGAAGGACAGGATGAAATTGCAACAGGTAGAGTTCCATGCTACACATGGGTGCAATTGAACACATGGTTTCCTTATACTAAATTAGACCCTCAATGTATCAAGGTTATTCTTGTCTACTCAGACTGGCAGCTGCTCTCCAAGGTCTCGGGGAGGTCTTTCACAACATCTCCGACCTGATCCTTTTAATTGGAGATGCCAGAGAGTGAACCTGCAACCTTCTGCGTGCCAAGCAGAGGCTCTTCCACTGGGCTCTTCATATTCAGTGAAATTGGTTGCTCAGTCCATTCTTCCAGAACAATCCAAACAAAAGAAAACTGTGAAAATACGCTAAATTGGTTTTTATCTCAGTGATACAATTTAAATACAAAATATACAAACTATATATGCTTTCAATGAGTTGTTTGTTTGTCAGAATAATGCTGTTGTAGTGTTGATGCTGTTGTAGTGTTGACGTTGGTCTCCGAAATGATCTACCGTTTCAATACCCTCTCTTCTTCTGAACAAAGATAACCTGAAGAACAAGTAGTATTTCTGTTACTGAAGAGCCTTATATGATGACAACAGGTTTAACTACAAACCAAACTAAACCTTTGATGTAATATGAATTAAGAAATTGACCAAAGACAAGTGTATGTATGGCTCTTCAGTAGCAGAAACGCTACTTGTTCTTCATGTTATCTTCGTTCAGAAGAAGAGGGCATTGAAATGGTAGATCATTTCGGAGGCCACCATCAACACTACAACAGCATCAACACTACAACAGCATTATTCTAACAAACAAACAACTCATTGAAAGCATATAAAGTTTGTATATTTTGTATTTAAATTGTATCACTGAGATAAAAATCAATTTAGCATATTTTCACAGTAATTCCACAGAGTAATTCAGCAGCCCCACGTCCTCTGCCTGGCAGTAGCTTTCTAAGGTATCACAGAAAGGTCTTGCTCATCACCTGCGTCCTGATCATAAGAACATCAGAGGAGCCCTGCCAGATCAGTCCAGAGAGGGTCCATCTAGCGCAGCATCCCGTCTCCCTCAGAGGCCAACCAGTTCCTCTGGAAGGCCAACAACAGGGCACACGGGGTGAAGCGGCCCCCTGATTTCGTCTCCTGAGCCTTTATTTGGTAATGCTGAATAACACCGAATAAAAGCAGAATAATTTCAGCTTTTATTGGGCATTCTATATTTGGCAGCCAAATCACATCAGAGATTGATTCGGCTTGCCGAATACCTGCAAAATGCCAAAAAGGCATTTTCCAGGGTTTTTTTCGGTTCAGCTTTACTGAATGCACACCCCTCTCTACCCTCCATGAATCTATTTAATCCCCCTTTAAAGCTGATCCCTTTAGCTGGAGATGTGGGGGGAGGGTTGGATGTGGGGCTCTGATGCTCAGCCACTGAGCCACACTCTCCCCCTAATAATGGGAGGGGAGAAGCATCTGTCAAAGATCTGATGGCTTCTTCCCGCTTTGTTGCACATATGAAAAGAACTCTGAACTATTCCGTTAGAAATCCCAAGCCAAGAATTGAAAAAATGGCAGAAAAGTATAAATCAATTTCTGTGGGCTGATAAAAATCCTCGTGTCGATTTTAACACCTTGCCAAGGACATCATGAAGAGGAGGTATAGATTTACCCAGCATCAACACATATTATGAAGCATCAAATTTAGCTGCCTTACTCCAAGCTCTTTCAACACCGAAACTAGAGTGGATGCAGATAGAGAGTCACTATCTATCCTCTTCTACATTACTTGACACCTTTCGGAACCCATCTTTGGCAAAATCATTACACCGACAAAATCACAAATATCTCAGAAATGCTCTTAATATTTGGTACAAATATAAAGAGAGATTGGCTCCCTCAACCTCTTTGCAATCCTCTTTCCTAAACCAACTATGGTTCCAACCTGGTCAAGAAGCTGCCTTATACAATTCATGGAGAACGGCTGGTGTTGTACATATAGCAGATCTACATAAGAAAAAAATTCTAGAAAAGGCACAATTAGAACAGAAAATAGGAAAGAAAATAATGTGGTTCCAATATCTACAACTTAAGCACATGATGGAATCATCGCATATTTCGGAAGCAATAGCTAGACCGCAAACAGGCTTTGAATTACTCCTCAAAAATTTAGAGTCAAACCCATCAGGCTTACTCTCCAAAATATATAAACTCTTAAATTCGCTGGATGACGACAAACCACGCAAGTATCAGAAGCTACGGAACTTCAAATGCGAAAACAAAATAAAGGAAGAAGACTGGGAACGCATGTGGGCCTCACCAAATCTTTCCTCAACAATTTTCAATATCCGTTTTCAGATTATCAAGACCCTTTTGAGATGGTATATACCTCCATCCATCTTACAACATATAAAAAATGACATAGATCCACTTTGCAATAAAAAATGTGGTCAAAAAGCAGATTACATCCACTGCTGATGGACATGCCCTTAATAGACAATCTTTCTGGACACAAATCAGACACCACATACAATTAATAACACATATAAATTTACCCCATTCACCAGAGATACTACTCTTGAACAACTGGTCAAACCCATATGGAAACAAAAATCAAACTAGCTTAACTCACACTCTATTGGCCGTAGCACAAACTACAATAGCATAAGAACATAAGAACATGAGAAGCCAATGTTGAATCAGGCCAATGGCCCATCTAGTCCAACACTCTGTCACACAGCGGCCAAAATATACCAGGTGCCATCAGGAGGTCCAGCAGTGGGGCCAGGACACTAGAAGCTCTCCCACTGCCCACCCCCTCCAGCACCAAGAATAGAGTGCATCGCCTGCCCCAGACTGAGAGTTCCCATCTATACCCTGTGGCTAAGAGCCACTGATGGACTTCTGCTCCAGACGTTTATCTATGGAGCAAAATGGATTGACAAATCCCCACCCATGATAGAAGCCTGGCAAGATCGTATATGGGATCATTTTATCATGGGAAAGATTTCACTCCACACATCAAACACGCTCTCACACAAGTCAGAAGAAAATTTCATTAAGACCTGGTACCCTCTCATTGCTTATAAGGCAGAAGCTGAAGTGATATCAAAAAATCTTCTGTATCGACCACTGATTTATTTTTGATCCTAAGCTAAACAACAGTACATTTTGTTACTTTGACTTGGGTATTATGTCCATTAAAACAATGTTCAGGAATGACGGTTTAACAAAACTAACAAAACTAGAAAATAAAGAGCCAGACCTAACGTTAGACAAATTGGGTATTGCGATATGGTTTAAGACTCATTTTCTCTGTACAATATAAACCACTTTTATATTATAGGCTCAAAAATGTTATCTCTAGAATTGTGAACTAAACTGCTGTTATATATATAAACAAAAATTTATATGTATGCGATATGAATGTAAAAATTTTGATTGCTATGTAACTGTTCACATAGACAATAAAATATAAATAATAAATATTTTTTTAAAAAAGAACTCTGACAAGGATCTGTGTTCCTCCAGAGCCAGAAACACATTACTGCAGCATCCACTTGCTATTTAATGGGACTCGAAGTTGATTGATTATTTTCTTTTCTGTGAGGAAGGAATAATAATCCTGCCCTTACCTCTTGTGCTGAATGGCCCCTCCTAGTTCTTGCTGCTGCACTCCCACCCAAGTACAGGCTCTGTACTTCTCCGCCTCCCTCTTTTCCAGAGATTTGTGTTGTCCTTTTCATCTTGGACACAGAAGTGACACTGTACAGACTTGGGAATAATTTCTAGTCCCCCCTCCACACACACCCGGTTGCATAACAACAAATAATTGTAGAGCCTTAACACCTAAATGACGGGCAGAAATTCAACAGATGCAGCTTTCTCCGAGTTCGAGTGTTGTAGGTATGAGATTTCTGCCTCTAAAATAGCTTCCAACTTCCACCACTTTCCCAAACAAGGAATGTTGACATGTCCTGTAGAGATTTACATGGATAAATGATTGGGCTTCTGCCTTTTTTGGCCTAGCAGGGGGTCCCGTCCTCCTTACTGGTGCCTGAGGGAAGAACTTGGACCCCTTAAAGTGGAGGGAGAGAGGAGATGTTGTCATGAACATCCAAAGCTGCCTTTCACTGAATTGCAACCCTCGGCCCGTCACAAGTTCTGGCGCAGTTGTTCTTGAAAAAGAGCAGTTTCTGTCAGAGCTCTCTCAGCCCCACCTACCTCACAGGGTGTCTGTTGTGGGGAGGGGAAGGGAAAGGAGTTTGTAAGCCACTCTGAGACTCCGAGTGAAGGGCGGGGTATAAATCCAATCTCCTCCTCCTCCTCCTCCTCCTCCTCCTCTTCTTCTTCCTCTTCTTCCTCTTCTTCTTCTTCTTCTTCTTCTTCTTCTTCTCAGACCAGCAGGGTCTCTCCAGGGTCTCGGATGGAGGTCTTTCATCTCACTGCCCCCTGATCCTTTTATCTGGAAAATGCCCGGGACTGAACCTGGGATTTTACCTGCAGGCCAAACAGATGCCCTACCACTGAGCCACAGCCCCTCCATTTATCCTGCTTGGCCCGCCGAAACCTTGTCTACGAGTGTTCGAGCGTCTGCTTGGCATGCAGAAGGTCCCGGGTTCAGCCCCCAGCATCTCCAGTCGAAAGGAACACGATCAAGGAAGTGGGTGATGCAAAAGAGCTCCACTTGAAGCCCTGGAGAGCTGGCGCCCATCAGAGCAGACAGGACTGACCCCTAACTCGGTAGAAGCGGCTTCCACTGTGCATGAATTTGGTCTTCCAAAACCTGGATGAGCTGGAGGAAGAATCGTTGCAGAGTCCCAGGGAACTCTACTGCTGTCTTCTTTGTGTAGTTTTTTCCCCCTGCACCAGAAACCTCTCTGTCTTTTCTTTCTTAACTCTGCCTCTCTGTCCTGGGGAGAGGGCTTCCTCCTGGCACAGTGAAGACAAGCCTCTGTCACACAGCAGCCAAAATATACCAGGTGCCATCAGGAGGTCCAGCAGTGGGGCCAGGGCACTAGAAGCCCTCCCACTGCTGCCCCCTCCAGCACCAAGAATAGAGGGCAGCACCTGCCCCAGACTGAGAGTTCCCATCTATACCCTGTGGCTAATAGCCACTGGTGGACTTCTGCTCCAGATGTTTATCCAATTCCCTCTTGAAACTGTCCATGCTTGTAGCTGCCACACCTCCTGTGGCAGTGAATTCCATATGTTAATCACTCTTTGGGTGAAGAAGTATTTCCTTTTATCTGTTCTAACCCGACTGCTCAGCAATTTCATGGAGTGCCCACCAGTTCTTGTATTGTGAGAAAGGGAGAAAAGTACTTCTTTCTCAACTTGCTCAGTCCCATTCATAATCTTATAAACCTCGATCCTGTCACCCCTCAGCCGTTGTTTCTCCAAGCTGAAGAGCCCCAAGCATTTTAACCTTTCTTCCCTCATCTCCTCCCGTCTTGAAGTGAATCATGGGTGGTGGGTAGGTGTGTGTGTGGTTGCGATTCTCAAACTATTTCCCCCCTACTTAAGTTGGCTGGCAAAGATGAAGATGTCTCTTCTCCTGTGTCTACGTGGTTTTGTTTCTCTTGAATGCATCTAAATAAATACTGGTATACTGAGCTTTAGGGATTTTTAGCCAACGGAATGTGTCAAAGGGTTAGAGCTGCCCATCTGTTTCTTAACACGATGGATTTAAATTCATCAGCAGATTTCAGGTGCTTAACAGGACAAGACTCTGCAGAAATACCCCAGTATTATTATTTCTTAAAAAAGATCAGTCGGCTGAGATTAGAGCAACTTCACAGAAGGCTGGACGGGACTAACCCCTGTGGGCACCTAAAGCAATTTACAGCACCTTCCTCATTTCATCCTCACAACATCCTGTGGCTGCTATGGGTGGGGCCTGGTGACAGGAGGGGCTTGGGCAAGGTGTGAGAAACGCCACAGAGTCCACCTTTCAAAGCAGCCCTTCTCTCTCTCTCTCTCTTAATTTTTTTTTTAAGACAAACAACACATACATACATACATAGAAGAAGAAGAAGAGATGGGATTTCTACCCCGCCCTTCACTACCCAAAGGAGTCTCAGAGCGGCTTGCAAACTCCCTTCCCGTCCCCTCCCCCACAACAGACAGACACCCTGTGAGGTAGGTGGGGCTGAGAGAACTTCTGACAGAAACGGCTCTTTTTCAAGAACAGCTCTTGTCAGAACTACGGCTTGCCCAAGGTCATCCAGCCAGGTGCAAGTGGAGGAGTGAGGAATCAGAACTGGGTCTCCCAGATTAGAGTCCGCGCACTTCACCACGACACCAAACTGGCTCCCACCAAACTGGCACTTAACCACTACACCAAACATAGATGGGGGGATTCCATACCATCATTAATTTACCTGCATAAGTACCTCTTAGCATATTAAATCAATTGTTTTCTACGTTCCACCTTATCTTTTTTTACTCTTTTGCATATATATTTAAAAGTAGGGGGAGGGGGGAAAGGGAGTCTCCTGGTTGAACATCTTACTGTCCAGGAATGTTAGCTTTCTCTTCCCTCGCTGGCCCTTATCTTGTTTCGTGACCTTGATGCTTCACGCGCTCTCCTTCCCTGGGAACCTGCAGTCATGGGGTGCACATTTGTGGGGAGGGCTACAAGTGTCAGCCTCAGGGTTTTATTAACAAATACCACACTCTTACTTACACCAGTTTGGTGTAGTGTTTTAGAGTGGTGGACTGTAAACTGGGAGAACTGGGTTCGATTCCCCACTCCTCCTCCACATAGAATCATAGAATGTTAGAGTTGGAAGGGACCTTGCCGGTCATCTATCCAACCCCCTGCACTCTGCAGGAGCATAGCCCTACAACATACCCGAAAGATGGTCGACCTTGCAACCATCTGGGTGACCTTGAGTCAGTCACAGTTCTCTTAGAGCTGTTCTCTCAAGAGCAGTTCTCTCAGAGCTCTCTCAGCCCCACCTGCCTCACAGGGTGTCTGTTGTGGGGAGGGGAAGGGAAGGAGATTGTAAGCTGGTCTGAGACTCTGAGTGAAGGGCGGGGTATCAATCCAACTCCTCCTCCATTGGTTTGTCAGCTCCCAGGTGGGGTCTGGAGATCTCCCAGAATTACAACTGCTCTCCAGACAATGGGAATCAATTCCTCTGGAGAATCATAGAATGTTAGAGTTGGAAGGCACCTTTCAGGTCATCTAGTCCAACCCCCTGCACTCTGTAGGAGCGAAGCCGAAAGATAGCCCTACAACAGACCCAAAAGATGGTCGTCCAGCCTCCTCTTGAAAACGTCCAGCGAAGGAGCATCCACCACCTCCTGAGGCAGGCTGTTCCATTGCTCAATCACTCTTACAGTTAGGAAGTTTCTCCTGATATCTAGCTGGTATATTGACTCCCTTGTAATTCCCACCCATTTACATCTAGTTTTGCAATCCGGAGCAAGAGAGAACAGATCTGCTCCATCTTCTACGTGACAGCCCTTCAAATATTTGAAGATGGCAATCATGTCCCCTCTAAGAAAATGGCTGCCTTGGAGGGTGGACTCTGTGGCATTAGACCCTGCTGAGTTCCTTCCCCTCCCCAAACCCTGACTTCCCCAGGCCCCAAATCTCCATGTCTTTTCCAACCCAGAGTTGGCAGCCCTCCTCTTCCTGGGTGGTCACTCCAAAGGGGAAACTTAGAGAAGACAGTTTCCATTGGACTTGAACTTACCAGAAGGAAAACTCCCAAGATGATGGTGGTGAGAGGTTAGAACCAGTGGCAGTGAGGTCACCGAGGGAGAAGGATACCACGGACCCAACTTAGATCAGCAGCAGGAGGAAGAATTTTATCCATCCTGACAAACAGCTCTCTCTTGTACTGCAGAACAAAGAGTGGATGGGAGGTTCGGCCACCACAGAGAATGAATTTGTAAGATCAGAATAAAACTATTCTTAGGATCTCATTATCACTTAAAAACACTTTGGAGGGGGGAGATACGAGAGAGATTCCTGGTTCAGGGGTCTAAGGGAAGGCTGGACTGGGGATGAACCCCAACCAGATTTTTGGGGTGCAGTTTGTGGTTTGTGGCTGAACAATGAATCGAAGCCAGTTCATGAACCAATCCAGTTTGTATAGGTTCATGAGCCATTTAAAGTTTTAAACCCTGCTTTCTGCTCTCTGCAAAAGGTGTTGGGGAGAGGAAAGCAGAGCTTTTAAATGGCTTGGAGTCATTTCACCCCTCGGTTTTTGCTCACCATGGCTTTTGGCGGTGAGCAGAAAGCAGGGTTTAAATGGTTCAGAGCAGGGCTCTTTTGTAGCAGGGACTCCTTTGCATATTAGGCCACACACCCTAATGTAGCCAATCCTCCAAGAGCTGACAGAGCTCTTCTTAGAGGGGTTACTGTAAGCTCTTGGAGGATTGGCTACATCAGGGATGTGTGGCCTAATATGCAAAGGAGTTCCTGCTACAGAAAGGGCCCTGGTTCAGAGCCATGTCAACCAAACAGCTGAGTGGCTGGGAGCCCCCTGCTGTGCAGCTGTTTTTCATGAAGAGCAGAAAGCAGGGGTTTAAACAGTTTCTGCTCTTCATGAGCCACCATGAACTGCATCAAAATTTGTGGAAGTTTGCAAACATCGCTTCATGAACCACGAACTAGCCAAAATCCATGATGAACTTTAGTTCGTGGGCTGTTTCGTGCCCACCTCTAGCCTGGACTAGGAAGGTTCCCGGGGAAACAACAGCACATGGAGTGAGTTAAGCCAGTCTGTGTAATCAAGTTCTGTACTACTTTCTGTTACTAGCAAATGTTGGGAGTCTCTTTAAGTCAGCTCATCCTTCTCGAGGTGGCATTAGTTCAGTTTCCAGCTCCCAAAGCCAGAGATTGGCTTTGCCGGGGGTTTTTCCTAGAGCACCTCCCTGTCTCTTGAGTCTTGAATGGCTGTTGGTCCAAGACTGAAAACAGCAACGGGTGCTCTCCTTCACAGCCTGACTGGATGCATCCCTTGCTTGCTCCTGCTTTCAGGAGATCTCTTTTTTCCTGGAGAACTGGCTGACCACCTTGTCCCGGATCAGCTTGGTTTTTATTCCATACACAATGGGATTGCAGAAGGGGGGCACCAGGATGTAGAAGTTGCCAATGAGGATGTGGATGTAGGGGGCCACGTTGTGGCCGAAGCGGTGTGTAAGGAAGGAGAAGAGGGCAGGCGTGTAGGCCAAGACAATCACACAGATGTGGGAGCCACAGGTGCTGAAGGCCTTGGCCTGGGCCTCTTGCGAGGGTAGCCGCAACACAGTCAAGATAATTTTGGCGTAGGAGACACCAATGAAGAGGAGATCCAGACCTACCACGAGCAGAGCCACCGTGAGGCCGTACAAGTTGTTGATGACGGTGCTGCCGCAGGCCAACCGGACAATGCCCATGTGCTCGCAGTATGTGTGAGGGACCACATTAGTCCGGCAGTAGGGGAGTCTGCTGGCGAGGATGGAAAACGGGGAGGTCAAGACAGCCCCCCTCGCAACAGCCAGGCAGCCCATCTTGACAATCACCGGATTTGTCAGGATGGTCGTGTAGTGCAGTGGCTGGCAGATAGCCATGTAGCGGTCAAAGGCCATGGCCACCAATATGGCCGACTCAATGATGGAGAGGGCGTGGATGAAGAACATCTGCAGCAGGCACCCGTTCAAAGGGGATCTCGTGAGAGCCGAACCAGAAGAGGCAGAGCATTTTGGGCACCACAGAGGTGGATCCGGCCAGGTCCACCCCGCCAGCATGCAGAGGAAGAAGTACATGGGCTCGTGCAGGCTCTCCTCCACCCAGATGACCAGCATGATGGTGCAATTCCCCAGCACGGTCCCCACGTAGATGAAGCAGAGCGGGATGGAGAGCCAGATGTGGGCAGCCTCTAAGCCCGGGATCCCCACCAGGAAGAAGAACGAAGGGTGGAAACGGCTGCTGGAGTTGCCACCAAAGTTGGACATGCTGGACTGGAGAAGGCTTGGACTTCTTCCTGGGCCCTGCGAATAAGAACATAAGAAAAGCCCTGGTGGATCAGCCCACTGGTCCATCAAGTCCAGTATCCT
>JAPDNY010000276.1:0-59191 GCA_029375565.1 Gekko gecko | reverse complement strand
AGGTATTTTTCTAGAGGCTTAAGATACATCAAATCTTATTCTCCTCTGTCCAATCCTCTTCCAGTAAGCCTTGCCAGAAAACTTCGGTAGCAGTTTCTGTTGTTTCCCCAATTTTGCAGTTATTCTGTTGGTTATAATATTGTGGTCATAAATCGCTAATTAGAGACTCATCTGGTTTCTATTTCAAAATCTTGCAAAAGTTCTCTGGATTCTGGACAATAATTTCTTAGTCCTCGATATAAACACAGGCCGCGATGACCAGCGAAGAATCTTGTCTGTCCCTTTCCAGCTGTTGGGTTTTGGCAGAGTGAAAGGTCACTCTGAGACAGCACTTTCTGTGAAACACAAACCATGCCTCTCTTGCTGGAAGGTCGGTAGTTCAGCAGTTCGAGACCCGAGTGTCACAAGACGGAGTGAGCTCCTATCTCTGGTTCCAGCTCCTGCCCCTTAGCATTGACATCTTGGGAATCAGTGAACTAAAATGGACAGGAATGGGTGAATTTAACTCAGAAGACCATTATATCTACTACTGTGGCCAGGAATCCCGTAGAAAAAATGGTGTGGCCTTTATAGTCAACAAGAGAGTGAGAAAGGCAGTATTGGGATACAACCTCAAAAATGACAGAATGATCTCGGTCCGAATCCAAGGCAAACCATTCAATATCACAGTAATCCAAGTCTATGCCCCAACCACAGCTGCAGAAGAGGCTGAAGTGGACCAGTTCTATGAAGACCTACAACACCTCATTAACACCAAAAAATGATGTCCTCATCATCATAGGGGACTGGAATGCTAAAGTAGGAAATCAAAAGGTAACTGAAATAACAGACAAGTTTGGCCTTGGGGAACAAAATGAAGCAGGGCAAAGGCTAACAGAGTTTTGTCAAGAGAACACGCTGGTCATAGCGAACACCCTTTTCCAGTAACCTAAGAGGCGTCTCTACACATGGACATCACCAGATGGGCAACACCGAAATCAGATTGACTATATAATTTGCAGTCAAAGATGGAGAAGCTCTATCCAGTCAGTAAAAACAAGACCTGGAGCTGACTGTGGCTCAGATCATGAGCTACTCATTACAAAATTCAGACTTAAATTGAAGAAAGTTGGGAAAACCACTCGGCCATTCAGATTTGACCTAGATCGCATCCCCGATGAATATACAGTACAGGTGAAGAATAGGTTTAAGGGACTAGATTTGATAGACAGGGTGCCTGAAGAACTATGGACAGAGGTCCGTGACATTGTAAAGGAGGCAGCAATCACCGCCATCCCAAAGAAAAAGAAATGCAAAAAAGCAAAGTGGCTGTCTGATGAGGCTTTACACATAGCAGAGGAAAGAAGGAAAGCTAAAGGCAACGGTGAAAAGGAAAGATTTGCCCAACTGAATGCAGATTTCCAGAGAACAGCAAGGAGAGATAAGGAGGCTTTCCTGAATGAACAATGCAAAGCAATAGAGGAAAACAATAGATTGGGAAGGACTAGAGATCTCTTCAAGAAAATTGGAGAAATCAAGGGAACGTTCCATGCAAAGCTGGCCATGATAAAGGACAAAAACGGTAGGGACCTAACAGAAGCAGAAGAGATTAGGAAAAGATGGCAAGAATACACAGAAGAACTATACAAGAAGGACCTCGATGTCCTTGACAACCACGATGGTATAATCACTGACCTCGAGCCAGACATCCTGGAAAGCAAAGTTAAATGGGCCTTAGAAAGCATTACTAACAACAAAGCTAGCGGAGGTGATGGTATCCCAGCTGAGTTATTCAAAGTCTTAAAAGAAGATGCTGTTAAAGTGCTGCACTCAATTTGCCAACAAATTTGGAAAACACAACAGTGGCCACAGGATTGGAAAAGGTCAGTGTACATTCCAATCCCAAAGAAGGGCAATGTTAAGGAGTGTTCAAACTATCGCACAATTGCACTCATTTCACACGCTAGCAAGGTCATGCTCAAGATCCTACAAGCTAGGCTCCAACAGTACGTGGATAGAGAACTGCCAGAAGTACAAGCTGGGTTTCGAAGAGGTAGAGGAACTAGAGATCAAATTGCCAACATTCGCTGGATTATGGAGAAAGCAAGAGAGAGTACCAGAAAAACATCTACTTCTGCTTCATTGACTATGCTAAAGCCTTTGATTGTGTGGATCACAATAAATTATGGCAGGTTCTTAAAGAGATGGGAGTACCAGACCACCTCACATGTCTCCTGAGAAACCTGTATAAGGGTCAAGAAGCAACAGTTAGAACCGGATATGGAACAACTGATTGGTTTAGCATAGGAAAAGGAGTACGACAAGGATGTATATTGTCACCTTGCTTATTTAACTTATATGCAGAGTACATCATGCGAAATGCTGGCCTGGATGAATCACAAGCCGGAGTTAAGATTGCTGGGGAAAAGATCAATAACCTCAGATATGCAGACGATACCACTCTGATGGCAGAAAGTGAAGAGGACCTAAAGAGCCTCTTGCTCAGGGTGAAAGAGGAGAGCGCAAAAGTGGGCTTGAAGGTCAACATCAAAAAAACTAAGATCATGGCATCTGGCCCCATCACTCCTTGGCAAATAGAAGGGGAGGTCGTAGAAGTAGTGACAGACTTCACGTTCCTAGGATCCCAGATCACTGCAGATGGTGACTGCAGCCATGAAATTAAAAGACGCCTGCTCCTTGGGAGGAAAGCGATGGCAAACCTAAACATCATGATAAAAAATAGAGACATCACCTTGCCAACAAAAGTCCGCATGGTCAAAGCAATGGTATTCCCCATAGTAATGTATGGCTGCCAGACTTGGACTATAAGGAAGGCTGAGCGCCGAAGAATAGATTCTTTTGAACTATGGTGCTGGAGAAGACTCTTGAGAGTCCCTTGGACTGCAAGGAGATCAAATCAGTCAATCCTAAAAGAAATCAACCCTGATTGCTCCCTGGAAGGCCAGATCCTGAAGCTGAAGCTCAAATACTTTGGCCACCAAATGAGAAGGGAGCATTCACTGGAGAAGACCCTGATGCTGGGAAAGATTGAAGGTCAAAGAAGAAGGGGACGGCAAAGGATGAGATGGTTAGACAGTGTCATCGATGCAACAAACATGAAATTGAGCAAACTTCAGCGGACAGCGAAGACAGGAGGGCCTGGCGTAAACTGGTCCATGGGGTTGCGAAGAGTCGAACTCGACTGTGCAACTGAACAACAACACTTTGGTGGGAAGGTAACAGTGTTCTGTGCGCCTTGGCATTTACTCATGCCAGGCACATGACCACAGAAACGCTGGCTCTTTGGCTTGGAAATGGAGACGAGCACCACAAGCCTAGAGTCAGATACGACTGGCTTTAGAGCAAGGGAACATCTACCTTTATGAAAGGTGCATCTAGTTTAACAAGAAAATTCTCCTTCCCATCTCCCTACTTTCCTTTGGAGATGTTTTGCATTAGAAGAAGAAGAGAAGAAGAAGAGACTGGATTTATACCCCACCCTTCACTACCCAAAGGAGTCTCAGAGCGGCTTACAATCTCCTTTCCCTTCCCCTCCCCACAACAGACACCCTGTGAGGTAGGTGGGGCCGAGAGAGCTCTGACAGAAACTGCTCTTTTTCAAGAACAGCTTTGCCAAAACTATGGCTAGCCCATGGTCATCCAGCAGGTGCAAGTGGAGGAGTGGGGAATCAAACCCGGTTCTCCCAGATTAGAGTCCGCACACTTGACCACTACACCAAACTACGCCCTCCGCGGGGTATCCTGCCATGACGGAGTCTGCCCTGCTGAGGAGCCCTTTTCTGCAGGGGAATTGGCCTGAAGATCAGTTCTGATTTCTGGGAGATCTCTGGGGCCCCAAGTGGGAGGCTGAGAATCCTCCGTGAGCCGCCCTTTAAACCACCGCAGCCCTTCGCCTCTCTGGGAGATCTCTGGGGCTCCAAGTGGGAGGCTGAGAATCCTCTGTGAGCCGCACTTTAAACCACCACAGCCCTTCACCTCTCTGGGAGATCTCAGGGGCCCCAAGCGGGAGGCTGAGAATCCTCCGTGAGCCACCCTTTAAACCACCACAGCCCTTCACCTCTCTGGGAGATCTCAGGGCCCCCAAGCGGGAGGCTGAGAATCCTCTGTGAGCCACCCTTTAAACCACCACAGCCCTTCACCTCTCTGGGAGATCTCAGGGGCCCCAAGCGGGAGGCTGAGAAACCTCTGTGAGCCACCTCTTTCCTTGGGGGCTCCATTGCCGCAATCCCCCCCCAGCCCCACGGAACAGCCAGCTGCAGCTTCACAGACGCACCTCCCCTCCGGTTCTTAGATGCGTGGGGTGGGGAGGAGAGATCTCTCTCTTCCTCCCTCCTGCTCCTCTTCCCCCTTTCCCCTGCCACCTAGTTTTCGCCTTCCAAAGCAGGGATTTCCCTTTCCCTTTCTATGGGGCTGAGCAACCCCTGGAAGGGGCAGGGTGCACATCCAGCAGTTAAACCCACAGGAATGTGTGCTAGAGAGGCTGAGCAAGGACTGAGGGGAGGAGAGGGAAAGCTCTGCTCCATCTTTTACATGACAGCTCTTCAAATACTTGAAGACTGCCATCATGTCCCCTCTAAGCCTTCTCTTTCCCAGGATGAACATACCCAACTCTTTCAGCCTTTCCTCGTAAGACTTGGATTCCAACCCTTTCACCATCCTGGTTGCCCTCTTCTGGACACGCTCGAGCTTGTCGACATCCTTCCTAAAATGTGGTGCCCAGAACTGGACACAGGACTCCAGGTGAGGCCTGACCAGAGCAGAACAGAGTGGAACTACCACCCCCCGTGATCTGGACACAAGGCTTCTGTTAATGCATCCTAAAATTGCATTAGCTTTCTTCACAGCCACATCGCACTGCAGGCTCATGTTGAGCTTGTGATCAACCAGAACACCCAGATCCCTTTCACATGTGTTGCGGTCAAGCCAACAGGTCCCTCCCATATCTGTGCTTTTAATTTTTGTGCCCAGGTGTAGGACTTTGCACTTATCTCTATTGAATTTCATTTTATTTGCCTCAGCCCACGGTTCCAGCCTATCTAGACCATTTTGAATCCTGATAGGTCATTTCAACTGGCCAAAACCCAAACAGACAAAAAGCGGGCCTTTTTTTTTTGGCTGGATGAGTAAGAAAGGGCTTGGGGGGAAGGGAACGGCCTTGGAATCAGCCGCAGCCCCATCCTGAGACCCAGAGGCCTTCCCAGTGTCCAAAGCCCGCCCAGCAGAGAACTGGGAAACTGGAAGAGCCCTGTGGCCAAGGTGCAGAAAGCCCAGGAAGGCCACCGGCGTACATGAAAACACCGCCACTCACAGCATGAAGGGCCCCTCTGATAGGTGGAGAGGGGCGGGGCATGCTGGTGTGGCCACACCCCTTTGTGTCATCCTGCTGCTGCTCACAGACACAAGGCCAGGAGGAACAGACGGCCCACGGGCATCCATCACCGTGCGGGTTGTGGAGTGAGCAACAGGACCCCTAGAGTGACCACACCAGGTAGCCCCACGGAAGTGGGCTCAAGCACCCACCCGCAGCACTGTTCTGTAAAGTGGACACCCACGGAGAGAACGCGGCTGTTCCAACCGCATCTTCCCTGCCCCGTCACTCACCGGGTGATTTTGGACAAGTCACAGACGTTGAACCAAACCTACATCACAAGGTTGTTGTACGGATAAAGAGAAAGGAGGGGAGACTATTGTAAGCTGCTTTGGTACCCCCCACACACACTGTGGAGAAAGGTATAAAAGAATCGAATGTGAAATCCTGGTGACCCCTGGCCCGAAAAATATCCGGTTGTCCATGTGGAGTTCTCTGCCACATGACCTCCGTGCCTTGCAGGAACCAGTCCAGTTCCGCAGGGCCCGTGAGGCAGAGATGTCCGGCCAGGCCTATGGCTGAAGACAGCAAGGGGGGGTTCCTCATTTAGCCCGGCCTCCCTCCCTTCCACTCCCTCTTGGGGGTCAGGATAAATCTGGTCTTAGACGACATCTGAACGGGCATTGCGTCTGTGTTACTGCTTTTCAGGAGCTGCGGTGGCTCAAGTGGTTAAGACGCTGAACTGCAGGCTGTGGAAGGTCAGTAGTTCAGCAGTTCGAGACCCAAGAGTGCCACATGATGGAGTGAGCTCCCGTCTCTAGTTCCAGCTCCTGCCAACCTAGCAGTTCGAAAGCAAGAAACTGCAAGTAGATAAATAGGTACCACTTCGGTGGGAAGGTAACAGCATTCCGTGCGCCTTGGTGTTTAGTCATGCCGGCCACATGACCACGGAAAAGTCTTCAGACAGCGCTGGCTCTTCGGCTTTGAAACAGAGATGAGCACCGCAACCCTAGAGTCGAGCAAGGGAGCCTTTACCTTTACCTACTGCTTTTCACTTATTCATTCTCCTTATGATTGTTTTTTTCAAACCTTGTATGCCGCCCTGAGCCCCAAGGACAGGGGAGGGCAGTTTAGAAAGTGAATTCCTAAATAAATACAACTGAAGACCGGGAAGCAGATAAATAGGAGGTTGTTGGACGGCTATGATAGAGAGGAGGCAGGGGAAGGGGAGAGGATGCGGGGGCTGCCTGGAGGAGGGAAAGAGGAAATACTGTGGGGGGGGATGCAAAGGAAACGGAGGTGGGGGGCCACCCCGGGAGGACTGTGAGCAGTCAGGGCCCCCCTCCTCTTGGAGGGGGCACTCTGGCACTGCAGAAAGTGACCCAAACAACACCCACTGGACTTCTGACTCCGCTCTTTCCTGCTGTTACAAGCAATGTTCCCTCTAAGCCGAGTCAGTGTGAGCCAGCTCACAGTTTCTGAGCCTCCGGCTCACACCTTATCTTAGCCCGGGAAGGAGGGCTCCCCAGCAGACTAATCTATGCAGCAGCCCAATCGCTGGCTCCCTCACAACTTTAACAGCCAGGAGCTCACAAAGTAGAATCTTTGCTCAGGGGACTCCGCAGCTTAGAGGGAGGATCGGTCACAAGACAGACCCTTCCCGGGACAGTCCCGGCAGCTCCTCCCGCCAGAGAAGGCAGGAAAAGTCCCCATTCGCGGCGCAGCCCTCGGGGAGAAACACTTTGGGGAAGGGGGCGGAGGAGGGTAGGTCTTGTCCTTCTGACTGCAAAACGGGGGGTGGGGGGATGCTGTGCCTGGGGGCGGAACTTTCCCGGGAAGAGCCCAAGGCCCCCTCCCGGTCCCTTCGAGGGAGGGGGGGAGAAAGGGAGCCTCCTGGCCCGCCCGCCCTCCCCCCACCCTGATAAGGAGCCCCCGTCTCAGGGCATTGCAGCCAAGGGAAGGCGCCCGAGGTCTCCGCCCCGAGGAAAGCGCTGCTGCTGGAACCCCCTCCTCATGGCTTTGCGGAGAGGAAGGAAGGAGATTCCCCGCCCCCCCCCCCGCATGTCCTCCTCCTTTGCACCCGGAGAGTCCTGCAAACGGGGGTCTGCAGAGCGGGCGGGCGGGGGATGGTTCAGCCCGGGAGGTGCATCGTCGCCCCCCGGGGTGCTCCCCGTTCCCGGCCCCCTCCGCCCGGGCTGCTTCTTGCAAAGGAGGAGGAGTTTAAAGGGGGGGGGCGGCGACGAGTCTGCGCTCCTGCAGAGGACCGAGAGGGCGGCCGCGCGTCACTTCCCTCCGGAGCCCGTTTTTCTCCCCCCGTCTCCTCGGTGCAGGCAGCAGGCCCGCAGCGCCGGACCGTCGTCGGGTGAGCTGCAAATGCATTGCGGGGAGGGGGGGGCTGTGCGAGGCTGCAAAAGGGGCTCCCAAAGAGACCCCCGGGGGGGAAGGATGGACGGAGGAGGGCGAGCGGAGCAGGACTTTTGCTTGGAAACCAGCGGGAACGGAACCTTTTTGGGCGGTGCTGGTGCTGCATGGCTCACTTCCCCCCCCCCCCTCCTGCGCCTTCTGTCTCCGGGAGAGTCCCTTGCCGGGGGCGGAGCAAGAAGCCCGTGGACGGGGAGGCGGGTTCGAATGCAGCCCCTTCCCTGGAGGAGTCCGGGTCCCCCTCCCTTCCCGCCCCGGGAATATTGCCCGGCTGAGTTCTTTAGGGTCCGCCTTAAGCCAGGTGGAGGGATAAAGCAGCTGGGGGCGGGCGATGTTAGCAAAATTAACAATTGCACAAAAATGGAAACAAAGCATTAAAAATAATCCCTATGCTAACTTGTTGGCCAAAGAAAATTTGGGAATGCTCCCCTCTCTGGCCCCATAAGAACATAAGAGAAGCCAATGTTGAATCAGGCCAATGGCCCATCTAGTCCAACACTCTGTCACACAGCGGCCAAAATATACCAGGTGCCCTCAGGAGGTCCAGCAGTGGGGCCAGGACACCAGAAGCCCTCCCACTGCTGCCCCCTCCAGCATCAAGAATAGAGTGCATCACCTGCCCCAGACTGAGAGTTCCCATCTATACCCTGTGGCTAATAGCCACTGATGGACTTCTGCTCCATATGTTTGTCTAATTCCCTCTTGAAACTGCCCATGCTTGTAGCTGCCACCACCTCCTGCGGCAGTGAATTCCATATGTTAATCACTCTTTGGGTGAAGGAGTCCCAGCTCCTGCCAACCCAGCAGTTCGAAAGCAAGAGATTGCAAGTAGATAAATAGGTACCGCTTGGGTGGGAAGGTAACAGCAGTGTCTAGACATGCTGGCCACATGACCACAGAAATGTCTTCAGACAGCGCTGGCTCTTTGGCTTGGAAATGGAGATGCACACCAGAGTCAGATTCGACTGACTTTCAAGCGAGGGAAACTTTTATGCCAGGTGGAGAGATAAAGGAGCCGGGGGGAGGGGGTTGATGTTAGCAAAAATAACAATTGCACAAAAATGGAAACAAAAAAGAAAAACACAACCCTACACTAACGTGTTGGCCAAAGAAAATTTGGGAATGCTTTATTGACTGGCAGACAACATAGAACTAACTCATCTCCTTTGCGGTCAGAAAGCGATCAAAAGCTGTTCCAGGCGGTATAGTTTCCTACGATCAGTTACTTAGAAAATTGTGAAATAATTCCTAATAACCGGATATGCAGGAATTCATTGTTCTTCTAATTTCGCTGCGGACCCAAAAAGAGTCTCAGTGTTTGCAAATTTTCATGTTTGTACTCTAGTAGAATTCATCTCATTTGTGTTTACTGTTAAGATGGCTAAGGAATGACTTCTTCCTTCTTTTTGTAACCCTTCCGATTCTTTAATAGTGTTGTAATAGTGTGGATTAAAATAATATCTTTTTTTTAAAAAAAAGAGCTGGGAGGCGAAGAGGGAACTGGGAACCGGCTCCAGCCGCCTTTTCCTGAGCTTGTAACACAGAAAAAAAGTTATTAAACCTGGTCTACAAACTACAAGAAGCCCTTTTGTTCTGATCCACCTGGCCAATTTTCACATATTTAATGACCACATGAAGGTTTGTGATATTCAGTGGCGTATCTGGATTCTCTTTGATTTCCCATTGACTGTCCTGTGTCTCTCCTTCCCCCCCAGAGAGACGCCTCTCTTCGTAGCCAAGTGACTGAAGGCATCTTTACACAGTCAGAGGTGACCCTAGAGAAGAAAGAGATGGAAGAGCAGGACCCAGAAGGACCTGGAACTGGCTGGACAGCAAGGAAAAGCCCCCATCCCACCCAAGCTGGGAGTGGTGTTGAATCCTGGGGAAGCCCAGGGCCAGATACCCGTGATCAGCTCACTGCAGCCTCAGACATCCATTGCCGACGCTTCCGGCAGTTCCGCTACCAGGAGGCCGCTGGGCCCCGAGAGGTTTGCAGCCAGCTCCACGGACTTTGCAGCCACTGGCTGGAGCCGGAGAGGCGCACCAAGAAGCAGATCCTGGACCTGGTGATCCTGGAGCAGTTCCTGACTCTCCTGCCCCGGGAAATGCAGGGCTGGGTCCGAGGATGCGGGCCGGAGACCAGTTCCCAGGCGGTGGCCCTGGCCGAAGGCTTCCTCCTGAGTCAGGCCGAGGAGAAGAGGCGGGCAGAACAGGTGAGGGGGGGTTCCCTCCAGGTATGTCCAATTCAAGCAAGGATATCTGGGCTTATCCTGAACTGTCCCTGCCAGACATCTGTCCAAGTGTGAATCATCCAAGTGGGAGATTTCACAGCCTCTTCTAGTAGGAAATTTCTGATCCCTCCAGAGAACTCACCAGGTCTGCTGATGGAAAGGGGGGGGGCCTGCTGTGACCCAGACAGCTGTCTCTTATTTAATTGGGGGAATTCACCTTATTGGAGACAGTGCGAGGGGGGGGGAACTGGAGTCTACACCTTTGCATACGGGGATAATACAAAAATAAATGAAACGAGCAAACGTACACAGAAAAACACTCTTTAAGCTCACGTGCAAAGCTACATAAGACGAATAGGAACGCGCGGGGAATAGGTTTTGGGAGAGGCTACGTTTACCGATCTTGAAAAACTGTGGTCCACAAGAAGTCTTCTGGAACGGCCCACCTTCCCCAGGAGAGAGGTGACCCCACACACTCCCTCACTTCCTACATCTAACAGGCGGTTGTCTGTCAGGTGCAGCCGTGGTTGCAGGGTGCTTAAAGCCACGAGGGAGTCCGCCCCCAGCAGTAACACCTTAGTCATCCTGCCAGCCCCGCCTCCACCGTGTCTTCTAATTCTTCTCCCCCCTCCCCCTCCTACATTGGACAGGCAGCTGCCTGTCGGGTGTAGAAGAGGAGGTGGGATGCTTACTGTCACCGGGGAGGTGTGCTCAGCAGGACTGCCTTAGCCCTGCTGCAGGCCCAGCCTCCCCGATGCCTTTAAATACAACCCCCCCCCAACACCGGACAGGCCAATGTCTGTCAGGTGTAGGAGCAGGGTATGAATGTTTATGGGGAGATAGTAAAGGACATTTCTAGGAGCCATTTTGATGTCTGCCTCCCTCATGAATCTGAGGAAATGTCCACCACATCACCACTCCCTCACACCAACTCCCCCTCACACCTCTCACCTCTCACTGCCCCCAAGAAAACTCCTGGCAAATGTTGAGCAAAATATGCCAACGCTACAAGGAGGAGGCAGCTTAGGGATGCGGCAAAGACTTTTGGACATCGTACTCCTGCGGGGCACTGAGCTGCACAGGCCAAGTACCAGCAAGATCACCCTGAGGTGCTCAGAACAAGCAAAACAAATCCCAGGAACACAAGTAGAGAGGCCGTCACTTTTGTGGGAGGTGGCAGGAGCTGGTTTGACAGACGACTGCTTCTTAAATGGACAGTTCTCTGTGGCCTGCTCCGGAGTGAGCTCACCAAGCCAGCAACGTGGTCTAGAGAGAGCCCCTTCCGTAGAGAGGGGGAAAAGGATGCATGTCCCAATTCACTTCTTACACTACAATCTTCTCCGTTAGAATTCCTACAGCAAATGTCACATTTCAAATTTCACATCATCAGTATTATAACTGCATTTACGGAACTAAAATACCGTAGCAAAGCACGGGTATCAGGCTAGCGTGTGTGTGTGTGTGTGTATACACACACACATATACACACACACTGCAATATACTAGGCAGATGTTCAAGCAGTAAGGTTTTATGGAAAAACAAAATGAAAAGAGATGAAACGAGCAAACTTGCACACAAAAACACTCTTTAAGCATGGGTGCAAAGCTAAGTAAGCATAGGAATGAGCGGGGAATCGGTTTTGGGAGAGGCTACGTTTACCAATCTTGAAAAACTGTGGTCCAGGAAGAAGGCTTTTGGAACGGCCCACCTTCCCCTGGAGAGCGTTGACCTCACACGCAAGTGCGGGTGTGATAGAGTAGAACACACACACACACAAAGTGGGTGCTTCAGAGAGCTTGATGTGCTTACTGGTATGTTGAAGAGAAGCTTGATGGTTCTCCGGGAGGGAAATCAGAGGCTTGGGCAGAGCTGAATGGCTCTCCCAGGGACAAGTTATGGGCATGAATAGTTATTGCTGATTCCGGAACTACAAGGTGGAAGAGACTTCCATAGAATCATAGAATGTGAGCGTTGGAAGGGACCTTGCAGGTCATCAAGTCCAACCCTCTGCACTCTGCTGGAGCAGAGCCGAAAGAGAGCCCTACATACCTAGAACATACCCAAAAGATGGTCGCCCAGCCTCCGCTTGAAAACGTCCAGCGAAGGAGCATCCACCACCTCCCGAGGCAGTCTGTTCCACTGCTCAACCACTCTAACAGTAAGGAAGTTTCTCCTGATATCTAGCCGGTAACGACTCCCTCATAATTTCCACCGATTAGATCTAGTCTTGCAATCCGGAGCAAGAGAGAATATTCCAGATGCTATGGATATGCCAGCAAGGCAAACGGGGAGGAAGCAGGTTTGTGGGTGAGAGAGGTGAACTCAAGGAGAGGAGCTGATTTCCCAAGAAACCCCTTGTTATAAATTCTGCATTACTTTAGGATGGAGGGAAGTTCATGAGCCGGTGAGACACCTTTCCAGTACTTTTTTCGTCTTTCTGGCTGGCATCCATTTTCTGTCATTTTGGGTCAGAGGGCGGGGCGCTTGTGATTCTGGGGTAATATTAATATTAGGGGCACTTCGACTTCTCTCTGTCCAGCTGCCGACTGCTCTTATGAATCCTTACAGGGGATCCATTCCTGGGCCTCTTTCCCATTCCACCTCTTACCCCTCTCCCTCGCTGCTGTTTCAGATGTGGGGACCATCCCTGGAGATGGAAGCGACATTCCCAGAGACAGAAGGAGCTTCCTTGGAGCAAGGGCAGAGAGCGCAGGCCGTGGAGCGTGCCCAAGATGCCCTCTCTTGTGGTAAGGTCTCTTTGTGCCAGGATGCAGTTGGGGCACCTCGGTGAGTAGGAGAGGTAGAGAGCTCAGGTCAGGAAAAGAATTAAACATTTCTTCACACAACACAGAGTTAATTTGCAGCACTCCGTGGTCCCACTGGCTGTGATTCCTAGCCGTTGCATTCTGCACTAGCTGCAGCTTCCGGATCTGAGACACGGGCAGCCCCATGTAGAGAGCGTTGCAATAGTCTAATCTCGGGGAGACCATAGCATGAATCACTGTAGCCAGGTCATTGCATTCGAGAAAGGGAACCAACTGCCTAATCAGCTGCAGGTGGCGTCCGGGAGCACTCCCAAACTTCTAACCCTCGGTGCTGGCACCAGTGTCGCCCCATCGAAGGTTAGGAGTGGGATCATGTCACCCCTCAGCCGTCGTTTCTCCAAGCTAAAGAGCCCCAAGCGCCTCAACCTTTCTTCATAGGGAAGGTGTTCCAACCCTTTGATCATTCTAGTTGCCCTTCTCTGCACTTTTTCCAAAGCTATAATATCCTTTTTGAGGTGTGGTGACCAGAACGGTACACAGTATTGCAAATGAGGTTGTACCATCGATTTATACAGGGACATGATGATACTGGCTGATTTTTTTCCAGTTCCCTTCCTAATAATCCCCAGCATAGCGTTGGCCTTCTTTATTGCAGTTGCACACTGTCTACACATTTTCATTGAGTTACCTACTATGACTCCAAGATCTCTCTCTTGGTCAGTCTCTGCCAGTTCGGACCCCATCAGTGTGTATTTATAGTTAGGATTTTTGGCTCCAATCTGCATCACTTTGCACTCGGCCACATTGAACCCCATTTGCCATGTTGACGCCCACTCACCCATCCTCGACAGATCCCTTTGGAGTGTTTCCCAATCCTCCCTGGTTTTCACCAACCTGAGCAACTTTGTGTCATCTGCAAATTTAGCCACTTCACTGCTTACTCCCAACTCCAAATCATTAATAAACAAGTTAAAAAGCATCGGACCGAGTACTGATCCCTGTGGTACCTCACTGCTTACCACCCTCCACTAAGAAAATTGCCCATTTATAGGTAAAGGTAAAGGTTCCCTTGCTCGAAAGCCAGTCGAATCCGACTCTAGGGTTGCGGTGCTCATCTCCGTTTCAAAGCCGAAGAGCCAGCGCTGTCCGAAGACATTTCCATGGTCATGTGGCCGGCATGACTAAACACCAAGGTGCACGGAACGCTGTTACCTTCCCACCGAAGTGGTACCTATTTATCTACTTGCAATTTCTTGCTTTCGAACTGCTAGGTTGCCCATTTATACTCACTCTCTATTTCCTATTACTTAGCCATTTTTTGATCCACAAGTGGACTTGTCCTTTTATCCTGTGACTATTGAGCTTACTTAGGAGACTTTGATGCAGAACTTTATCAAAAGCTTTCTGGAAGTCAAGGTAAACAACGTCTATTGGATCCCCCTTGTCCACATGTTTGTTCACTCCCTCAAAAAACACTAATAGGTTAGTGAGACAAGATTTTCCCTTACAGAACCCATGCTGAGTGTGCCTCAATAGTTTTTGTAAGTCTTACCTGGTATCGACATCCGACTGACTGGCCTGTAATTTCCCAGATCTCCCCTGGAACCCTTTTTAAAGATGGGAGTGACATTAGCTACCTTCCAGTCCTCAGGAACGGAGGCAGATTTTAATGAAAGATTACATATTTTTGTCAGGAGGGACACAAGTTCACATATGAGTTCGTTCAGAACTCTTGGATGTATGCCATCCCGGCCTGGCGATTTATCAGTTTTTAAATTGTCTGTCAGTCATAGAACTTTCTCTCTCATCACTAGGGGTGTGCATTCGGGATTCCCGAGCCGAAAGAAACCCCGAAAAAACTTTTTTCAGTTTTTTTCAGCTTTCAGGATCCCGAACAGGGCTTTACTGAGGTTCCTCTGAATTCTGAAAAAAAATCCCGAAAAAATTTGGGTTTTTCCTGGCATCTTTCAGCATTGCCGAAAACGGCCTCGTGGGGGGTTTAAACAGTTAAAGGGCCCAGGAAACAACGTTATCCCACCGTTTCCCCCTCTTTCCCGCCTTCTGCTCCTGTTCCAGGAGGGAGGGGGAGACAGGGAACTCCAGACAGCCAATTTCGAAATGCATTGCAGTTTGCAAGGCTGTTGTTGCTGCTGCCAGCCCACCCACCAGCTAGCTTGCTCCTTTCCCAGGGAAGGAGCACTGTGGTGACCAATAGGGTTTTGGCATCTGCTCTCTGGCCAATCACAGAAGGTTCTTCCTTTTGAAATCCTTCTGTGTATGCTCAGAGAGCATAAAAGGAGCCCGTCTCTGGGCTGCTGGTGTGAGAGAGAGCTGCCTGGCTTGGCGATTGTGGCTGGCTGGCTTCTGCTGCTGCCTCTGCTCCTGAGTCTGCCCTGCTTTCCTCCCTGCTCCTCGTGGACCTCGGATCAAGACCTCAGATCAAGCCTTCAGACTGGTTTGATTTGTATTAGGGCACTTTAAATTTAATTTCTTTTCTCTTTTATTTTATTCCTTGTGGGTTAGGGTTGGTTTGGGAGGGACCTGGGGTTGGTGGTGTGGTGTGGTGGGTAGGTAGGTTGTAGGGCCTCTCAGGCCTTTTTCTTTCTGGTTTTCTTTGGTTGGGTTCTGGGGAGGGTTCTAGTTTCTGTTTTTGCAAGGAAGATTGCGTCATTCTGCAGTTTAAAATTTTTTTTCTGTGCTTTATTATTTGGCCAAACTTTGTTTTTTTCTAGGCTCCGTCTGGTCTCTGCTTTTGGTTCTTGTCCTCTGTTCTTCTGTTGCTTCCTTTGTTTGCCTTTTTGCAGTTAGTTTAATTTTTAAGTTCCTGTCCTGTCCTGTATTTAGTTTTTTTCTGGCGGGGGGCTTACTTCTGCCTGAGGCCTAGATTCTCTTCTCTCTCTCTCTGCCTTTGGTTGTCCTTTGGTTCTGCTGCTCTTCTGTTGCCTTTGCAGTTTCATTTTTTTAAATACCTATTTTGTGTGTGTGCAGGCAGGGCTTTGGTTGGTTTTTCTTTGCATTCACACCACCTTCCTAGAGGGACAGTGAGAGCCCCCTGGCTGATTCCCCAGCCCGGGAAACTGGGTACCTCAAGCTTTGGGCGCCCCCTGGAGAGTTGGCAACCGCTATGATTTGGGTCAGTTTGGGTTCCCCTGGACTCTCTTTGCCTCTGGCAACATGCTGAATGGGGAACTGCACACCCCTAGTGATTGCTATCTTGTGCAGGTCCTACCTGCCCCCCTCAGTTCATATGCTGCAGAGGTCCTCTGGTTTGACCTGAGTCCAGTTGGGTTTGGGCAGTGACGGGCACAATGGAAGAGGTTTGGGGGGGGGCAGATTGCACTGGTGGTTATACTGCTGCTGGCCTGGCTAGCAATGCAAACATGCTCCCTCAGATAATGTATGCTGCAGAATGCAGAAATTCTCTGGTTTGAACTCCGTCCAGTTGGATTGGGACTGACTGGCACAGTGGCACTGGTTCTAGGGGGCACATTGCACATGGTCTGCTGCTGGCCTGGCAAGCATGCCCCCTCACACCACCACCACACCTCCTCACTTCGTTTTTTTACAGGGAGAATCTGCTTGCCTTTTCCCCATCCCCAATTTCCCATAGGAAACAATGGAGGACTGGGGGCACCCTCTTTGGATGCCCCTGGAATTGGACCCCCTGGCCTGATCTTTTCAAAACTTGGGGGCTCTTTTGGGGAGAGGCTCCAGCAGCTGCAGTCCAAATTTGGAGCCTCTACCTTAAACCCCCTCCTCTCCAGCCCCCTGCAAACTTTTCAGAAAATTTTGCCATTGACTTCAATGGCCCCATTGGATAAAATGGACCGAATTTTTTTGGGAATCCCGAAAATTTTTGGATATCCATGCTTTACCGGTTCAGGTATTGGGGGGGGGGGGTTGGTTGGGAATACTGAAAAAATTGGGGTCCATTATATCTGAATCCGAATTTTACCGATTTTCACTCTCCACACAGGCTTTCTTTAGTGAAAGTTTATTTAAAGATTTGAGATGCCATGGGTTTGAGCTTCTTTGTCAGGACTGGGGTGCAAAGGCGGGAAAGCAGCGTATAACTGAAACCCCCACCTTCCATTCATACACCATCATCGTACCTTTATTGGCATTGCATTGTAAAAGGGGAACATTAAACGAATACATAAATATTACAAGTTAAAATATCCTAAGGTCACAGTATATTGCTTTGTATAAAAATGGCGACATGTACAAATTTTGCCACTGACTCAGTTATATTGTCACCAGTGTTGTTAAGTAAAAACAACAGTTTATACGCATCAGGAAAATCCATAATTGCTGGATAAGATTGAAGATGAAATCCTTTATCTGATATTGTCATAATAAGGACATTCTAACAACACATGGGACACTGTTTCGATAGCTGCATTTAAACAGGGGTGATGTCTGTTGATAAGTGGTATACCTTGAAATCTTCCGGTTAAAATATCCAGTTAAAATATCCAGGCCATGAAAGATATACGGTCCACCCTAGCCATACACAGACTTGCCTTCAAGGTTATTTCCCGTGTGAAAGTTCCCCTTTGAGGTGCCATAGAAGAGTTACCAAAGCTAGCCTCCCTAATTCTACAGACACTCACTCCCCCCCTCAGGAATGCAAGGGTAGCTGATAAGCACGTAGGTTATCAAGCAGCTGGGAGTAAAAGCTAAGGGGATAATGAGAGTGTACAAAAATACCTACCAGGCATGAATTCAACATGTAATGTGAAACAATTTAACAGATGCAGTGGGCCAGATGCCCGAGTCTGACAGCTCCTGACTTCCAGACGATTGGCAGTGAAGTGCCCAGGGACCCCGTACTTCAGGCCCAACCCTTGCCGCAGTCGTTGGTTCTGGTTGCTCCCTGAGCCATGGCCCCAGCCCCATTGCCCCTTCGTCTCATCCCTGGCACTTTGGTCATGGGTTTTGGGTGATACATCTTCAGCAAGTTACAGCAGTTCTTCGCCTCACAGGCCACCTGAATTCAACCATTCAGGGTCAGGGGGCTGTCTTGCACTAACACCTCGTCGAGGATAGAGTGGTTCAGGCCTGCTCGGTAGAACTCGATGAGCACCTGCTCTGGCCATCCCTGCAGCTTGGCGTTGTGCGTGTTGAATTTGTCCGAGAACTCCCAGATGGACTGGCTGCCCTGTTTCAAACCCCGGAGGTGGGTCTGGGTGTGCTCTGTCTCCAGAGGATCTTCATACTGGCACCAGAGGGCTCTCATGAAGGCGTCCACATCTCACAGCTCTGGGCCTCACATGGTGTACAATCCCATGATTCAATCTGCTGTGCGGTCCCGCAGCCAAGATCCCACCAGTGCTCATTCGAGGCAAAAGTGTGCCCCCACTCTCTCATGAACTTGCACACTTGCAACACGAGGAAGGCCAAGTTCTCTGGTGTCCCAGTGAACATGGCTTCCAGGGCCTCTCTAGGTCTTGCGGGCACTGCTACAGGCCCTGGCTGTGGCACCTGCTGAGGGGGATGTGCCAGTTGTAGCGCTGGCCCAGATGGAGAGGCCTCCACACCCCGCTGGACGGGGGCGCCTTCGCCTCCTTTCCCCTGGAGTTCTTCCTGCAGGATCAGGGGAATGGCAGCTGGCAGGTCATCCAGCACAGCTCGCCGTATTTCAGCCATCTCGTCTTTCAGCTCCTGCCTGACCATTTCGAGGTCAGTCTCTTCCCAGTTGGGGTCGTCGCAGAACAGTCCCAAGGTTCGTCTTTGACTTCTCGCTGTCTCCGCCAGGCCTTCTGGAAGCGGGTTAACATCCAGTCAGGGGCATCCCATCTCAGTTGCTCTGACCGCAGGTACCTGGGTCTCACCCAGAGGTCCCCCGAGTTGCCATCGTAGTTCGGGCCTTCCGGCTGGGTCCTGATCCCAGTGCCCTCATCTCCGTCACTCATCACGTCAGTGGGCGTCAGATCAAGGGGTGAAGGAAGTTCTCCCCCCATTTTATTTATAATTTTTAATAACATAAACAATATGTTTATAAATAGTATTAACAATATTTTTGAGTCTATTTATCCAGTTTGTTATCCAACCATTTTTACACTGTTGACCATCGGTTTAAATCTAGTACTTCATCCTTTCCTTGTCATACAACATTCAATCTATCCATTTCTGCAAGTTCCAACAGTTTCTGAGCTATCTCCTCTCTTGAGGGGGTTTCGTCAATTTTCCAATATTTAGCCAATAAAATTCTAGCTGACGTTAAAATGTAGGTTAATATATACAAATCATTTCACTCATAACCATCCAGAATCATATTTAGCAAACAAATTTCTGGTATGAATGCTAGATTTCTATTCAGTATTTCTAGAATTATCTTGTGCATTTTCAACCAAAAATTATGAATTTTTCCACATCTCCATCACATATGGTAAAATGTTCCTACATTAGTTTTACATTTTCAACATTTGTTTGTAGCATTTGGGTAACACTTAGCTATTTTGTCAGGGAACCAGTGTCGTCTGTGGAACATTTTATAAATATTTTCTTTATATGATATAGCTCCCATAAACTTTGTTGCTTTCCAAATTTTTCACCACTCGTCTAGCTCTATATTGTGTCCTATGTCTTGCATCCATGCAACCATCGTCGTTGTCACTATTTCATCTTGCATATAGCCCTCTAATAAAAACTTATATAGTTTCTGAATCATTTTATCATTTGTAGATAACCAGATCTTATCAAATCCGTTTTTTGTCGCATAAAAACCAGTTATGTTATCTTTATTATATCTACTTTTTAATTGTAAATTTTCCCATCATGTTAGTTTTAGATTATACGAAAGTAAAGTCTCCTCTGATTTTAATTTATTCTTTTTATCTAGTAGCATCTCGTAGTTTTCTCTATTATTTTTGGTAATGAGCGTAGGTTTTATAAACGCTTCTAGAGGCGATACCCATTTTGGGGGTTTTGTATAATGACAATATCCTTCCAGATTTTTATCAATGCTCCCCTTATTATACGTGGTTGGAAACTTGAATGAATTTTACTCCCATGCCACACATATGCCTGCCATTCCATACTGAAATCATGTCCTTCTAGGTTCAAGTCACTCAGTGGGGCGTCAGATCAAGGGGCGACGGAAGTTCTGACACTATATCACACCCTTAAACAAACTTACTCCCAACAACAGTCTCTTGGTAGTGATTTGTTTATTGATACATACAGATGTTTCAAGCTAAGACAATCTGTGTCAGAACTGACTCCTTTGGCACCAGTTCTGATATTCTACAGAAATCATACAACCCCTCCTCGTGACCCATCCAATCATTCCACCCATCCAGCCCTCCAAAACCTACTGTGCACTGTTAATCCTCCCCTCGACACCTGAAGCAGTGCGTTATATTATTAAGCAGTGTCTCAGGCCCAAGGTAAAAGCAAGCATTCTTCCCGAATGAAAGGGAGGCCTCTTGCAGTTAGAGCAAACTCTATTCCCAGCTAAGCAGTCCTCACGCCCCCACACTCATGTGTTCCCTCTGCTTCCCAGTCAGAAGAAACAGGATGCAAAGTGCAGAATCAGAAACAGTACAGGAAAACGAGATCCGAGTTTAGCACCCGGTTCTTCTCTTCTCCCTCTCCCAGAATTTAGTAAAAAAGTGTAACAAATTTCTTGAGTGTATGTAGGGCAAAGTTTCACAACCGCAGGAATGGGGTGTGTAAAGCAGAGAACAAGCAAGCAAACACTCTTCCTTCCTTCTTTGTCTCGGGAACAGGCAGTGAAGAGATGCTGTTGAGCCGTCGTCTTTTCAGAGGTGTGGAAACGGCTGCTGCCTCTCCAGTTCAGGTAGGAGAGATGAGCATGGGGGGACAGCCTGGGTTCCTTCTCCCTTCTCAGGGGGGCTTTTGGTCCTGCCATTTCTACAAGGTGTCTGGGCAAAAGCTCCTCTGAACGCCATTCCCTTGACCCATCCCAGGCCTGACATCCTGGACCTTCCCAGACTGCTACCTTCCCGTGTGCAATCTCTGCCTGACATAACTTCGGATGAGGGAATCTGCTTTTTCTTTCAGGGTCCCTTTTCGGTTCAGGAGGTGTCCGTCTATTTCACTGAGGCGGAATGGGCCCTGCTGAATCCGGGACAAAGAGCTCTCCACAGGGAAGTCATGCTGGAGAACTATGGGAATGTGGCCTTTCTGGGTAAGGGTCTTTCATAGGTGCCAGAGATACAAATTGTTGCCATTCTGATGGGACATGAATCAACATATCGAATAAGAATGCATTGCTTTGAGGCCTGTCGTGCTTCTTGGGGAGGAGCCGTGGGTTAGTGGCAGAGCATCTGCTTGGCATGCAGAAGGTCCCAGGTTCAAACCCTGGCAGCATCAACATGTTCACATGGCTTCCCTCTGGTCTATAACCGCTTTGTACTTTCTGCTTCTTTAGGGTCAGGTGGTCCTAATGCCCCAATCAAGGGTACTCCTTGACGGAATTTTCCAGAGGCTGTCAGCACCCTCCTTATCCCTCCTCCCTCCTGGTTACACAAATGGATATAGAATCATAGAATGTTAGCATTGGAAGGGAGCTTGCAGGTCATCTAGTCCAACCACCGGTACTCTGCAGGAGTATAGCCAAAACATAGCCCTACATACCTTACAACATACCCGAAAGATGGTCGTCCAGCCTCCACTTCAAAACGTCCAGGGAAGGAGCATCCACCACCTCCCGAGGCAGACTATTCCACTGCTCAACCATTCTTACAGTTAGGAAGATTCTCCTGATATCTAGCCAGTAACGAGTCCCCTGTAATTTCCACCCATTAGATCTAGTCTTGCAATCCAGAGCAAGAGAGAATAGATCTGCTCCAGCTTTTGCACACAGGGGAGAAACCTTTTGAATGCTCAGAGTGTGGAAAGAGTTTCAATACTAGTGGCCATCCTCAAGTGCATTGAAGAACCCACACAGGGGAGAAACCTTTTGAACACTCAGAGTGTGGAAAGAGATTCAGTCACAGTGGCAGTCCATACCAAACTCTTTCAGCCATTCCTCATAAGACTTGGATTCCAACCCTCTCACCATCCTGGTTGCCCTCTTCTGGACATGCTCCAGCTTGTCAACATCCTTCCTAAAGCGTGGTGCCCAAAACTGGACACAGTACTCCAGGTGAGGCCTGACCATAGCAGAATAGAGCAGAACCACCACCTCCCACGATCTGGACACAATGCTTCTGTGAATGCATCCTAAGATTGCATTAGCTTTCTTTACAGCCACATCGCACTGCAGGCTCATGTTGAGCTTGTGATCAGCCAGAACACCCAGATCCCATTCACATGTGCTGCTGTCAAACCAAGTCCCTCCCATTCTATATCTGTGCCCTTGATTTTTTATTCCTAGGACTTTGCACTTCTCTCTATTGAATTTTATTTTATTTGCCTCAGCCCGCTGTTCCAGTCTATCTAGATCATTTTGAATCCTGACTCTGTCTTCTTCAGAATTAGCTATCCCACCCAGCTTCGTGTCATCTGCAAACCTGGTAAGCATCCCCTCTATGTCTTCCTGCAGGTCATTTATAAAAACATAGAACAACACCGGGCCTAGGACCGAGCCCTGGTGCACTCCACTCAAGACTTCCCTCCGCGTAGACGCAGAGCCATTTATGAGCACTCGTTGGGTACGATTTTTCAACCAACTATGAATCCATCCAACAGTTGCACCATCCAGCCCACACTTAACCAGCTTATCCTCAAGGATATCATGAGAAACTTTGTGAAATGCTTTACTGAAATCTAGATACACGATATCCACAGCATTGCCAGAGTCAACCAGTTTAGTAACTCTGTCAAAAAATGAAATAAGGTTGGTCTGGCATTCTTGATAAACCCATGCTGGCTACTACCAATTAACTCATTCTGTTCAAGGTGCTCACAGACAGAGCGTTTGATAATCTGCTCTAGAATTTTTCCAGGTATTGATCTCAAACTGACAGGCCTGTAATTTTCCGGGTCCGTCTTTTTTCCCTTCTTATAGATCAGGACAACATTCGCTCTTCTCCAGTCTTCCGGCACACCACCAGTACTCCAGGACAACTCAAAGATTAGAGCCAGAGGCTCTGAAATAACATCTGCAATTTCTTTTAGCACCCTGGGATGCAAGCCATCTGGCTCTGGAGATTTGAAAGTATTTAAGGCAGCTAGATGCTCTCTACACATTTCCTTACTTACTCTGGACTGGCAGTTCCTCCTTCCTTCATATGCCCCAAAGTCTTCAGTTTGTATACAGCTCACCTTATGGTTAAAGACTGATGCAAAGTGAGAGTTGAGTAATTCCTCTTTGCCTTCATCCTTTGTTAAGATTTGACCATCTTCCCCTAGCAATGAGCTTACCTCATCCCTGTTCTTCTTTTTGCTCCGAACATAGGCATAAAAATTTTTCTTGTTATTTTTAGCATCCCTCGCAAGCCTCAGCTCCATCTGCACTTTAGCCTATAGATTCTCAAACCACTGACCACATTCTGGAGTCTAATCTTGAAACAGATAAGGATGTAAGGATGAGAGACAGTTTGGTGAAGTGGTTATGAGCGCAGATTGTAATCTGGAAGAACTGGGTTTGATTCCCCACTCCTTCATGTGCAGCTACTGGTGTGACCATGGGTCAGTTACAAATTCTTTCAGAGCTGTTCCCTCAAGAGCAGTTCTCAAAAGAGCTCTCTCTCTCAGCCCCATCTACCTCACAGGGTGTCTGTTGTGGGGAGGGGAAGGGAAAGGAGATAGTAAGCCACTCTGAGACTCCTTTGGGTAGTGAAGAGTGGGGTATAAATCCAATCTCCTCTTCTTCTCTAGTTGCAAGGAGACTCAAATCATGAAAACCCACAAGTCAGACCAGGCCACTTAATAATCACATTAACCCTTGTGGGAACTAGCTTGCTTTACTTCGCAGATCCATTCCCGATACTGGTGCTAATAGTGGCCTTTGACCTTGACCATGGTTCTGTCCTTCCAGAAGTATTTTTATTATTGTTTTTTAACTTCTTTTATATATGATATTTTAAAACAAAAATATAAAAAGAAAACCAAAAGATAAATTAACAGACTAGATCAATAAGTTGATAAGAATTTTTATTCTTGAGTTTATTTCCTTGCCCATTTAAGAATGAAATCTCTCTCTCTCTCTCTCTCTCTCTCTCTCTCTCCCCTCTCTCTCTCTCCCTCCCTCTCTCTCTCTCTCTCTCTCTCTCTCTGCAATAGATGCTAGAAGTACAAAAGAGACTATGGTGGAGACAGACAGTGGCCTTGAATCCAAAGAAACACTGGAGAGTTCCTCAAGAGGATCCCAAGAGCATGTTTCCTTCCTAAATGAGCTGGCTGAGAGTGAGTATCCTTCATGGTTATGTCAAGGGAATAGGCAAGAAATGGCCATGGGGGATTTCTGATTCACTTCTGAGCAACATTTGGTTTGGGACAATCATATAACCTGCTAGGTAAGGAGGGAGGGAGGCCTTCTGGGGGCCTGAAATATGGAGTCCCTGAAGTTCCTGCGGGGCAAGATGTGGAGGGGTGAGGTATCCTTAAATTCTCGATATACTGCAGAGGGATAAAAAGGTGGTGAAGATCAGCCGAGCTGGATTAAGCCAAGTCAGTCCTTTTCTACTGCAGTCACATAGATGCCTTTGGACCTTACCAGCCCTCCCAGGTACTAAAAGAATCTCTTTATTCCAGCAGAGGATAATTCAAGGAATGCGGATGGTGAGGATCTTCATCAGCAAACGTCAGATACAGTTATAAAGGAAGACCTGAAAGAAAATGTCAGGAATCGAGGCAGGCCTAAGAGAAAGAAAGGCACCCATGTGGTTGAGCCGTGTGGCCATCTTCAACGGCATCAGAGAACCCACACAGGGGAGAAACCTTTTGAATGTTCAGAGAGTGGAAAGAAATTAATTAGCAGTAGCCAACCTCAGCTGTATCAAAGAACTCACATAGAGGAGAAACCTTTCGAGTGCGCAGTGTGTGGAAAGAGATTCAGTCGGAGTGGCCATCTTCAAGAGCACCGGAGAACCCACACAGGGGAGAAACCTTTTGAATGTTCAGAGTGTGGAAAGAAATTCATTAGCAGTAGCAAACTTAAGCTGCATCAAAGAACTCACACAGGGGAGAAACTTTTTGAATGCTTGGAGTGCGGAAAGAAATTGAGTACCTGTGCTGGTCTTCAGGGACACCAAAGAACTCACACAGGGGAAAAACCTTTTGAATGCTCAGACTGTGGAAAGAGATTCAGTGTCAGTGGCACTCTTCAACGCCATCGAAGAACCCACACAGGGGAGAAACCTTTTGAATGCTCAGTGTGTGGAAAGAGGTTCAGTCGGAGTAGCCATGTTGTAGATCATCAAAGAAGCCACACAGGGGAGAAATCTTTTGAATGCTCAGAGTGTGGGAAGAGATTCAGTTGGAGTGGCAGTCTTCAGAAGCACCGAAGAACCCACACAGGGGAGAAACCTTTTGAATACTCAGAATGTGGAAAGAAATTCAGTAGCAATGGCAATCTTCAGCTGCATCAGAGAACGCACACAGGTGAGAAACCTTTTGAATGCTCAGAGTGTGGAAAGAAATTCATTCAGAGTGGCCATCTTCAGAAGCACCAAAGAACCCACACAGGGGAGAAACCTTTTGAATGCTCATTGTGTGGAAAGAGGTTCAGTTGGAGTGACCATCTGCTAGATCATCAAAGAACCCACACAGGGGAGAAACCTTATGAATGCTCAGAGTGTGGGAAGAGATTCAGTCATAGTGGCAGTCTTCATGTGCACCAAAGAACCCACACTGGGGAGAAACCTTTTGAATGCACAGTGTGTGGAAAGAGATTCAGTCATAGTGGCAGTCTTCAAGTGCACCAAAGAATCCATACGGGGGAGAAACCTTTTGAATGCTCACAGTGTGGAAAGAGATTCCGTCAGAGTGGCAGTCTTCAGATGCATCAGAGAACGCACACAGGGGAGAAACCTTTTGAATGCCCAGAGTGTGGAAAGAGATTCCGTCAGAGGTGCAGTGTTCAGAAACACCAAGGAACCCACACGGGGAGAAACCTTTTGAATGCTCAGAGTGTGGAAAGAGATTCAGTCAGAGGGGCAATCTTCAACAGCATCAAAGAACCCACACAAGGGAAATGCTGAGAGGCCAGAGTGGCCATCTTCAGAAGCACCGAAGAACCCACACAAGGGAGAAACCTTTTGAATGCTCATTGTGTGGAAGGAGGTTCAGTTGGAGTGACCATCTGCTAGATCATCAAAGAACCCACACGGGAGAAAACTTTAGAATGCTCAGACTGTGGAAAAAGATTCACTCAGACTGGCAGACTAAAATAGCAGAGAATCCACACTGGGGAGAACCCAACTCCATGCACAAGGCAGGAAATTCACAAAGACTTCTCCCTCCACACCTGCAGTGACAACTGTTCTACACCCAGAAGATGACAAAAAACCTCCAGGATCCCTGGCCAAAATGGCTGGAGAAAAATTGCTCACTGACCCCAAAGTGGCCATCAGTGTATCTCTGGCCGGTAAGAACTGAGGCCACCCTTCCTTCTCTCCCTCTCATGATCTGCCTAAAATCAGACTCAGCCTTGCTGTCAGATGGCCATCTAGCTTCTTTTTGAAAACCTCCAAAGAAGGAGAGTCCACCACCTCTTGAGGAACCCTATTCCACTAAGGTACCACTCTGTCAGGAAGTTCTTCCTAATATCTAGCCAAAAACTCTTCTGATTTGATTTGTAGGTATGTAGGGGTTTCGGCTATGTTCCTGCAGAGTGCAGGGGGTTGGACTAGATGGCCTGCAAGGTCCCTTCCAACTCTAACATTCTATTATTCTATGATTTCAACCCATTGTTTCTGGTCCAAACTTCTGGGGCAACAGAAAACAACTCTGCACCGTCCTCGATATGACAGTCCTTCAAGTACTCGAAGATGGTTCTCATATCACCTCTCAGTCATGTCCTCTTCAGGCTGAACATACCCAGCTCCTTCAACCTTTCCTCATAGGACTTGGTCTCCAGACCCCTCACCGTCTTTATTGCTCTCCTCTGGACACACGTTCCAGCTTGTCTATATCCTCCTTAAATTGTGGTGCCCAAAACTGAACACAATACCCTAGGTGAGGTCTAACCAGATCTGGACACTATACTTCTGTTGATACAGCCCAAATCTCATTTGCCTTTTGGGCTACCACATCGCACTGCTGACCCATGTTCCGTGTATGGTCCACTAAGACCCCTAGATCCTTTTCACACACACTACTACAGAGACAAGTCTCCCGCAACCTATGATTATTCATTTGATTTCTCCTATCTAAATGCTGAATTTAACATTGATCCCCATTGAAATTCATTTTATTTGTTTTTGCCCAGTCTTCTAGCCTCTCAAGATCATCCTACAAGATTTTAAGCTGTTCTGAGACTCCTTTGGGTAGTCCAAGCCTACCAGCTCCAGGTTGGGAACTTTTTGGAGATTTTGTGGCGATGTCTAAGGTAGCCTGAGTTTGGGGAGGGAGAGGCCTCAGCCAAATAGAATGCCATAGACTCCACCCTCCAAAGCAGATATTTTCTCCTGGGGAATCATTGCTGCCAATCTCCAGGCGAGGACTGGAGATCACGCACCCTATGCCAGAGGATAAATGGACATAAATCTGACATCAGGAATCACAAGACTGAGAAACCTGTAGGGGAACACTTCTGCCTTCCAGGACATTCAGTGGCTGACCTCAAAGTAGCTGTTTTCTTGCAAAGGAACTAATCAGGAACGGGATGGAAAGGGAAACTGCTGAATTGCAAGTTATTACAACACTTGGAACAAACACCCCTCCAGCACTTAACAGGGATATGGGTTTCTTATCCATTTACATAGGCTAACTTATTCAGTCCTCACGTATGTATTCTTACCAAGAAAGGCTATACATCCCCTATATTTTCGTGTTTTTTCAAACAGTGTCTTATAAATAAATAATAGTGATTGTAATGCAATGAAATATTTTGTTGATCTCTGACATAAAACTGCACCCCAGGAAAAAGGATTCTGTCAGTTAACTCCATGTTTTAGTGTAGCAAAATGTTCCTTTTTTAAAAAAAAAACTGTTTACGACTCTTAACAATTAAGAATATGTTAAATAAGAACATAAGAGAAGCCAATGCTGAATCAGGCCAATGGCCCATCTAGTCCAACACTCTGTCACACAGCGGCCAAAAATACCAGGTGCCCTCAGGAGGTCCAGCAGTGGGGCCAGGACACTAGAAGCCCTCCCACTGCTGCCCCCTCCAGCACCAAGAATAGAGTGCATCACCTGCCCCAGACTGAGAATTCCCATCTATACCCTGTGGCTAATAGCCACTGATGGACTTCTGCTCCATAGGTTTATCTAATTCCCTCTTGATACTGTCCATGCTTGTAGCTGCCACCACCTCCTGTGGCAGTGAATTCCACGTGTTAATCACTCTTTGGGTGAAGAAGTATTTCCTTTTATCCGTTCTAACCCAACTGCTCAGCAATTTCATGGAGTGCCCGCGAGTTCTTGTATTGTGAGAAAGGGAGAAAAGTACTTCTTTCTCAACCTGCTCTGTTCCATGCATAATCTTATAAACCTCGATCATGTCACCCCTCAGCTGTCGTTTCTCCAAGCTAAAGAGCCCCAAGCGTTTTAACCTTTCTTCATAGGGAAGGTGTTCCAACCCTTTTATCATTCTAGTTGCCCTTCTCTGCACTTTTTCCAATTCTATAATATCCTTTTTGAGATGTGGTGACCAGAACTGTACACAGTATTCCAAATGAGGTCGCACCAATGATTTATACAGGGGCATTATGATACTGGCTGATTTGTTTTCAATTCCCTTCCTAATAATCCCCAGGATAGCGTTGGCCTTCTTTATTGCAGCTACACACTGTCTAGACATTTTCAGCGAGTTATCCACTACGACTCCAAGATCTCTCTCTTGGTCCGTCTCTGCCAGTTCAGACCCCATCAATGTGTATTTATATTTAGGATTTTTGGCTCCAATGTGCATCACCTTGCACTTGGCCACACTGAACCCCATTTGCCACGCTGACGCCCACTCGCCCATCCTCGACAGATCCCTTTGGAGTGCCTCACAATCCTCCCTGGTTTTCACCACCCTGAACAACTTCGTGTCATCTGCAAATTTAGCCACTTCACTGCTTACTCCCAACTCCAAATCATTAATGAACAAGTTAAAAAGCATCGGACCGAGTACTGATCCCTGTGGTACCCCACTGCTTACCACCCTCCACTGAGAAAGTTTCCCATTTATACTCACTCTCTGTTTCCTATTTATAAGCCAGTTTTTGATCCACAAGAGGACTTGTCCTTTTATCCCATGACTATTGACCTTACTTAGGAGCCTTTGATGAGGAACTGTATCAAAAGCTTTCCGGAAGTCAAGGTAAATAATATCTATTGGGTCCCCCTTGTCCACATGTTTGTTCACTCCCTCAAAAAACACTAACAGGTTAGTGACCAATCTTGGTGCCTCCCCCTCCCCACACTGACCCAGTCCATTTGAATTTGGCTCCATCATTTTACTTCTAAACACATGCATTTTACTTTTAAACGTAGCCTATGACCCCGCACCTCGCCAACAAAAAACAGAAGAGAACCCCTAGGGTGCACCATGATCAATTTGCACTAGTTTTAACAAAAAAAATTTTTTTTACAAATCTTCATTCTTTTTTTTTTTTTCCTTTTCACCCTTTTCCCAACTTTGTGGTGCCCCTTTTAGCCCTGGGGTCCTAAGCACCTGCTTCGTCTGCTTCATGGTGAACGGGCCACTGGGTATTGCCTTTGTGTTCCTGCTTTTCACTTATTCATTCTCCTTATGATTGTTTTTCACTGCCCTTGAGACCTAAGGATGGGGGAGAGCGGTTTAGCAAGTGACTTCCTAAATAAATATAGCTGAAGACTGGGAGGCAGATGAATGGGAGGCTGGCGAATGGCTGGGAAGGAGAGAAGGAGGCAGGGGAAGGGGAGAGGATGCGGGGGCTGCCTGCAGGAGGGAAAGGGGAAATACTGTGGGGAGGGGGGGATGCGAGGGAAAGGGAGGGGGGGCCACCCCGCAAGGACTGTGAGCAGTCAGGCTCCTCCTCATCTTGGACGGTGGCACTCTGGCACTACAGAAAGTGACCCAAACAACACCCGCTGGACTCCTGACTCGCCTCTTTTCTGCTGTGCAATGTTCCCTCTAAGCTGAGCCAGTGCGAGCCTCTCACAGTTTCTTAGCCTCCGCTCACACCTTTTTGTCCTAGCTCAGGAAGGGACGGCTCCCAAGGAGACTAATCTATGCAGCAGCAGCAGCCAGATCGCTCACTCGCTCACAACTTTAACAGCAAAGTAGAATCTTTAACTTTAACACAAAGTGGAATCTTTGCTCACGGGAGTCCGCAGCTTAGAGGGCGCACGGGTTACAAGACAGACCCTTCCCGGGACAGTCCGGGCAGCTCCCCCCGCCAGAGAAGGCGCAGCCCTCGGGGAGAAACACTTTGGGGAAGGGGGCGGAGGGGAGGGGTGTTGTCCCCCTGACTGCAAAGCGGGAGGGTGGGGGGATGCTGTGCCTGGGGGGGGACTTTCCCGGGAAGACCCCAAGGGGGAAAGAAAAGGAGCCTCCCGCCCGCCCACCCCCTGCCCTAGAAAGGAGCCCGCCAGTCTCAATGCATCGCAGCCACGGGCCAAGGGGAAGGCGCCGGAGGTCTCCGCCCCGAGGAAGGCGCGGCTGCTGCTGTTGCTGCAGGGACCCCCCCCCCCGTGGCTTTGCGGAGAGGAGCCAAGGAGACCCCCCCCCCGCAGGCACACACACACACCCCTCCGGGCCCCGAGAGGGCGGGGACTCTCTCCAGCCTCCGCCCCCCCCCCGCCAACGTTCCCTCTAAGCTGACTTAGTGGGAGCTAGCTCGCCGTTCTTTAGCCCCTGGCTCACTCCTTTTTGACTTCGCTCCGGAAGGAGGGCTCCAGAGCAAACTCGTTTATGCAGCAGCCCGATCGCTCGCTCAAAGCTTTAATGTCAGTAGCTCCCAAAGTAAGAACATAAGAACATAAGAGAAGCCCATGTTGAATCAGGCCAATGGCCCATCTAGTCCAACACTCTGTGTCACCCAGCGGCCAAAATATACCAGGTGCCCTCAGGAGGTCCAGCAGTGGGGCCAGGGCACCGAAGCCCTCCCACTGCTGCCCCTCCAGCACCAAGAATAGAGTGCATCACCTGCCCCAGACGGAGAGTCCCCATCTATCCCCTGTGGCTAATAGCCACTGATGGACTTCTGCTCCAGATGTTTATCTAGTTCCCTCTTGAAACTCTCCATGCTTGCAGCTGCCACCACCTCCTGTGGCAGTGAATTCCACGTGTGAATCACTCTTTGGGTGAAGAAGGACTTCCTTTTATCCGTTCTAACCCAACTACTCAGCAACTTCATGGAGTGCCCACGAGTTCTTGTATTGTGAGGAAGGGAGAAAAGGACTTCTTTCTCAACCTGCTCAATCCCCTGCATAATCTTATATAAAGTAGAATTTTTGCTCACAACTTGACTCCACAGCTTAGAGGGAACATCCCCACCCCCCACCCCATTTGCAAGGAGCCCCTCCAAGGCTTGGGGGGGGTCCCCTCCCTCCCTCCCTTCGGCTGAGCACCTCCGGTCGCCCCCAGCGGCCTCCCCCTCCCCATGCCGACCTCCTACGCCTGTCCCCCCCCCCCGGGTGCACGTCCACCCCCTTTGCACCCCGAGAGTCCTGCAAAGGGGGGTCTGCAGAGCGGGCGGGCGGAGGGGGGGAAATGGTTCAGCCCGGGAGGTGCATCGTCGCCCCCCTGGGTGCTCCCCGTTCGCGGCCCCCTCCGCCCGGGCTGCTTCTTGCAAAGGAGGGGAGGAGTTTAAAGGGGGGGGGGCGGCGACGAGTCTGCGCTCCTGCAGAGGACCGAGAGGGCGGCCGCGCGTCACTTCCCTCCGGAGCCCGTTCTCTCCCCCCCCCTCCCCGGCTCCCCGGTGCAGGCAGCAGGCCCGCAGCCCCGGACCGTCGTCGGGTGAGCTGCAAATGCATTGCGGGGGGCCTGTGCGGGACTGCAAAAGGGGCTCCCAAAGAGACCCGGACGGGGGGGGGGGACGGAGGAGGGCGAGCGGAGCAGCACTTTTGCTTGGAATGGAGCGAACCGAACCTTTTGGGGCGGTGCCGGTGCTGCATGGCTCGCTTCCCCCCACTCCCTCCTGCGCCTTCAGTCTCTGGGAGGGTGTCTTGCCGGGGAGGGAGCAAGAAGCCCCTGGACGGGGAGGCGGGTTCGAATGCAGCCCCCTTCCCTGGAGGAGTCTGGGGTCCCCCTCCCTTCTCGCCCCGGGAATATTGCCCGGCTGAGTTCTTTAGGGTCCGCCTCATGCCAGAGGGAGGGATAAAGGGGCAGTGGGGGCAATGCTCCCTCTAAGCTCTGGAGTACTGTGAGCAAAAATTCTTCTTTGTGAGCTCCTGGCTATTAAAGTGGTGTGCCAGCGATTTGGCTGCTGCATCAATGAGTTTGCTCTGGAGTCCTCCTCCTCCCTGAGGGGAGACAAAAATGTGTGAGCCGGAGGCTAAGAACCTGTGAGCTAGCTCACACTAATGCAGCATAGAGGGAACTTCACTGGTGGGGTGGGGGGGGCGGGGGGTCGATGTTAGCAAAAATAACAACTGCGCAAAAATGGAAACAAAACAAAACAAACACATCCCTACACTAACTTGTTGGCCAAAGAAAATTTGGGAATGCTCCCCTCGCTGGCCCCAGCTCCTGCCAACCCAGCAGTTCGAAAGCAAGAGATTGCAAGAGATAAATAGGTACCACTTGGGTGGGAAGGTAACAGCCTTCCACGTGCCTTGGTGTTTAGTCATGCCGGCCACATGACCATGGAAATGTCTTCGGACAGCGCTGGCTCTTCGGCTTGGAAACAGAGATACGTTCCGCACCCCTAGAGTCGGTTTCGACTGGCTTTCGAGCAAGGGAAACCTTTATACCAGGTGGAGAGATAAAGGACCTGGGGGGGGGGGGGGGTGATGTTAGCAAAAATAACAGTTGCACAAAAATGGAAACAAAAAAAACCACCACAACCCTACACTAATTTGTTGGCCAAAGAAAATTTGGGAATGCTTTGTTGACCAGCAGACAACATAGAAGTAACTAATCTGCTTTGCAATCAGAAAGCGATCAAAAGCGGTTCCAGGCGGTATGGTTTCCTACGATCAGTTACTTAGAAAATTGTGAAATAATTCCTAATAACCTGATATGTAGGAATTCATTGTTCTTCTAATTGCGCTGCGGACCAAAAAAGAGTCTCAATGTTTGCAGATTTTCATGTTTCTCCTCTAGTAGAATTCATCTCATTTGTGTTTACCGTTAAGATGGCTAAGGAATGACGTCTTCCTTCTTTTTGCAACCCTTCCCATTATTTAATAGTGTTGTAATAGTGTGGATTAAAATAATAATATTTTTTTAAAAAAAGAGCTGGGAGGCGAAGAGGGAACTGGGAATGGGCTTCTAGCCTCCTTTTCCTGAGCTTGTAACACAGAAAAAAAGTAATTAAACCTGGTCTACAAACTACAAGAAGCCCTTTTGTTCTGATCCACCTGGCCAATTCTCACGTATCTAATGAGCATATGAAGGTTTGTGATATTCAGTGGCGTATCTGGATTCTCTTTGATTTCCCCTGTGACTGTCCTTTGTCTCTCCTTCCCCCCAGAGAGACGCCTCTCTCCATAGCCAAGTGACTGAAGGCCTCTTTACACAGTCAGAGGTGACCCTAGAGAAGAAAGAGATGGAAGAGCAGGACCCAGAAGGACCTGGAACTGGCAGGACAGCAAGGAAAGGCCCCCAATCCACCCAAGCTTGGAGTGGTGTTGAATTTGGGGAAAGCCCAGGGCCAGATACCCATGATCAGCTTGCTGCAGTCTCAGACGTCCATTGCCAACGCTTCCGGCTGTTCCGCTACCAGGAGGCCGCTGGGCCCCGAGAGGTTTGCAGCCAGCTCCACGGACTTTGCCGCCACTGGCTGGAGCCGGAGAGGCGCACCAAGAGGCAGATCCTGGACCTGGTGATCCTGGAGCAGTTCCTGACTCTCCTGCCCCGGGAAATGCAGGGCTGGGTCCGAGGATGCGGGCCGGAGAGCAGTTCCCAGGCGGTGGCCCTGGCCGAAGGCTTCCTCCTGAGTCAGGCAGAGGAGAAGAGGCGGGCAGGACAGGTGAGAGGGATTCCCTCCAGGTATGACCAATTCAAGCAAGGATATCTTATCCTGAACTGTCCCTACCAGGCATCTGTCCAAGTGTGAATCATCCAACTGGGAGATTTCATGGCCTCTTGTAGTAGGAAATTTCTGATCTCTCCAGATAACTCACCAGGTCTGCTGATGGACGGGTGGAGAGTCTGGGAGTGGGGGCCGCTGTGACCCAGACAGCTGTCTCTTATTTAATTGGGGGAATCAGCCTTATTAGAGACAGTGCGAGGGGGGGGGATTGGAGTCTACACCTTTGCATACGGGGAGAGTAGCCTTAGAAAAACGCTGAGATTAACCAGGCAGATGTTGAGGCAGTAAGGTTTCATTGGTGCGACCTCATTTGGAATACTGTGTACACTTCTGATCACCACATCTCAAAAAGGATATTATAGCATTGGAAAAAGTGCAGAGAAGGGCAACTAGAATGATAAAAGGGGTTGGAGAACTTTCCCTATGAGGAAAGGTTAAAATGCTTGGGGCTCTTTAGCTTGGAGAAACGACGGCTGAGGGGTGACATGATCGAGGTTTATAAGATTGTGAATGGGATTGAGCAGGTTGAGAAAGAAGTACTTTTCTCCCTTTCTCACAATACAAGAACTCGTGGGCACTCCATGAAATTGCTGAGCAGTCCGGTTAGAACAGATAAAAGGAAGTCCTTCTTCACCCAAAGAGTGATTAACATATGGAATTCACTGCCACAGGAGGTGGTGGCAGCTACCAGCATGGACAGTTTCAAGAGGGAATTAGATAAACATCTGGAGCAGAAGTCCATCAGTGGCTATTAGCCACAAGGTATAGATGGGAACTCTCAGTCTGGGGCAGGTGATGCACTCTATTCTTGATGCTGGGGGGCAGCAGTGGGAGGGCTTCTAGTGTCCTGGCCCCACTGCTGGACCTCCTGAGGGCACCTGGTATTTTTGGCCACTGTGTGGCACAGAGTGTTGGACTAGATGGGCCATTGGCCTGATTCAACGTTGGCTTCTCTTATGTTCTTATATTCTTAAGAACAATACAAAAATAAATGAAATGAGCAAACGTACACAGAAAAACACTCTTTAAGCTCACGTGCAAAGCTTTTGGAACGGCCCACCTTCCCCAGGAAAGATGTGACCCCACACACTACCGCACCTCCTACATGGAAGGTGGCAGGAGCTGGTTTGACAGACGGCTGCTTCTTAACTGGACAGTTCTCTGTGGCCTGCTCCGGAGTGGGATCACCAGGGCACCTGAGGGCAGAACCAGCAATGTGGTCTAGAGAGAGGTCTAGAGGGGAAAAAAGTACAGATGTCTCACTTCATTTCTTACACTACAGTCTTCTCTGTTAGAATTCCTACAACAAATGTCACATTTCATAACATAAGAACATAAGAGAAGGCAATGTTGGATCAGGCCAACAGCCCATCCAGCCCAACACTCTCTGTGTCACACAGCGGCCAAAAAGACCAGGGGCCATCAGGAGGTCCAGCAGTGGGGCCAGGACACTAGAAGCCCCCTCCCCAAGCACCAAGAATAGAGTGCATCACCTGCCCCAGACTGAGAGTTCCCATCTATACCCTGTGGCTAATAGCCACTGATGGACTTCTGCTTCATATGCTTATCCAATTCCCTCTTGAAACTGTCCATGCTTGTAGCTGCCACCACCTCCTGTGGCAGGGAATTCCATGTGTTAATCACTCTTTGGCTGAAGAAGGACTTCCTTTTATCTGTTCTAAATTTCACATCAGTATTATAACTGCATTTATGGAACTAAAATACCATAGCAAATCATGGATATCAGGCTAGTGTGTGTGAAATATACACTGAAATATACTAGGCAGATGTTGAAGCAGTAAGGTTTTATGGAAAAACAAAATGAAAAGAGATGAAATGAGCAAACTTGCACACAAAAACACTCCTTGAGCATGCGTGCAAAGCTAAGTATGCATAGGAATGAGTGGGGAATCGGTATTGGCAGAGCCGGGTCGCCCGCTAGCCGAATTAGGCGCTCGCCTAGGGTGCACCGGCCCTCAGGGGCACCAAAAGCCTCCCCGCTGCCCTAACCGGGCGCTCACCACCACCGCCGCTGGATGACCGCCGCTGCTGTGAGAAGGGGCTGGGGAGGGGAGCAGGAGAACGCCCAGCCGGGGCACAGGAGGCAACACCGCAGCTCGCCTGCCCTCCCCCTCGGGGGGGAGGCGGCAGGGGCAAAAGGGTCTCCAGGCCCCACCGGGAGGTTGGCATCTGAGTCTCGCCTGGGGCGCAGAAACACCTCAAGCCGGCCCTGGGTATTGGGAGAGGCTGTGTTTACCCATCTTGAAAAACTGTGGTCCATGAAGAAGTGTTTTGGAATGGCCCCTGTTCCATAGGAGAGAGGTGACCCCCACACGCTAGTGGGGGTGTGATATAGGAGCGGAGAACACACACACACAATGGAGGTGGGTGCTTCAGACAGCTTGATGTGCTTAGCGGCATGTTGAACAGACGCTTGGTGGTTCTCCAGGAGGGAAATCGGAGGCTTGGGCAGAGCGGAATGGCTCTCCCAGGGGACAAGTCATGGGCATGAATAGTCATTGCTGACCCCAGAATTACAGGATGGGAGATGCTTGCAAGATGTTATGGATGTGCTCGCCAGGGCAAACCTCTTACCCCTCTCCCTCGCTGCTCTTTCAGATGTGGGCACCATCCGTGGAGAAAGAAGCAACATTCCCAGAGACAGAAGGCACTTCCTCGGAGCAAGGGCAGAGAGCGCAGGCCGTGGAGCGTGCCCAAGATGCCTTCTCCTGTGGTAAGGTCTCTTTGTGCCAGGATGCCATTGGGGCACCTCCGTGAGTTGGAGGGGTGGAGAGCTCAGGTCAGGAAAAGAATTAAACATTTATTCACACGACACAGTTAATTTGCAGCACTCCGTGTCGCGCTGTGATTCCTCTCAAAGGGGATTAGACGAATTCACAGAAGGCAGTTCCCCCCATTAGTTAAAATATCCCCATCTCACCTTCCTCCCAGAAGAGGAACTCAAGGCGGCTCAAAAGAGAAAAGGTAGACCAAAGCTCTTCAATCTGGTGAATAAAGGGAGCCTCCACTTAAAATGGCCTCTGAGGTGAACAGTGTTACATCACCTGCCGCAGCCTGAGAGTCCCTCTCTAGACCTTGTGGCTAATAGCTCCAGGTGTCTATCCAATTCCCTCTTGAAGCCGTCCATGCTTGTAGCTGCCACCACCTCCTGTGGCAGTGAGTTCCACGTGTTCATCACTCTCCGGGTGAAGAAGGACTTCCTTTTATCTGTTCTAACCTGACTGCTCATCAATTTCATGGAGTGCCCACGAGTTCTTGTGTTCCAACCTTTTTATCATTCTGGTTGTCCTTTTCTGCATTTTCTCCAATGCTGTAATATCCTTTTTGAGGTGTGGTGACCAGAACTGTACACAGTACTCCAAATGAGGTTGCACCATTGATTCATATTGTTGTTCAGTCACACAGTCGAGTCCGACTCTTCGCGACCCCATAGACCAGATCACACCACGCCCTCCTGTCTTCCGCTGTCCGCTGAAGTTTGCTCAATTTCATGTTCGTTGCATCGATGACACTGTCTAACCATCTCATCCTTTGCCGTCCCCTTCTTCTTTGACCTTCAATCTTTCCCAGCATCAGGGTCTTCTCCAGTGAGTGCTCCCTTCTCATTTGGTGGCCAAAGTATTTGAGCTTCAGCTTCAGGATCTGGCCTTCCAGGGAACAGTCAGGGTTGATTTCTTTTAGGATTGAATGATTTGATCTCCTTGCAGTCCAAGGGACTCTCAAGACTCTTCTCCAGCACCACAGTTCAAAAAAATCTATTCTTCGGCACTCGGCCTTCCTTATAGTCCAACTCTCGCAGCCATACATTACTACGGGGAATACCATTGCTTTGACCATGCGGACTTTTGTCGGCAAGGTGATGTCTCTGCTTTTTATCATGCTGTTTAGGTTTGCCATCGCTTTCCTCCCAAGGAGCAGGCGTCTTTTAATTTCATGGCTGCAGTCACCATCTGCAGTGATCTGGGATCCCAGGAACGTGAAGTCTGTCACTACTTCTACAACTTCCCCTTTGCCAAGGAGTGATGGGGCCAGATGCCATGATCTTAGTTTTTTTGATGTTGAGCTTCAAGCCCACTTTTGCGCTCTCCTCTTTCACCCTGAGCAAGAGGCTCTTTAGGTCCTCTTCACTTTGTGCCATCAGAGTGGTATCGTCTGCATATCTGAGGTTATTGATCTTTTCCCCAGCAATCTTAACTCCGGCTTGTGATTCATCCAGGCCAGCATTTCGCATGATGTACTCGGCATATAAATTAGATAAGCAAGGTGACAATATACATCCTTGTCATACTCCTTTTCCTATGCTAAACCAATCAGTTGTTCCATATTCGGTTCTAACTGTTGCTTCTTGACCCTTATACAGGTTTCTCAGGAGATATGTGAGGTGGTCTGGTACTCCCATCTCTTTAAGAACCTGCCATAGTTTATTGTGATCCACACAATCAAAGGCTTTAGCATAGTCAATGAATCAGAAGTAGATGTTTTTCTGGTACTCTCTTGCTTTCTCCATAATCCAGCGAATGTTGGCAATTTGATCTCTGGTTCCTCTACCTCTTCGAAACCCAGCTTGTACTTCTGGCAGTTCTCTATCCACGTACTGTTGGAGCCTAGCTTGTAGGATCTTGAGCATGACCTTGCTAGCGTGTGAAATGAGCGCAATTGTCCGATAGTTTGAATATTCCTTGACATTGCCCTTTGGGATTGGAATGTAAACTGACCTTTTCCAATCCTGTGGCCATTGTTGTGTTTTCCAAATTTGTTGGCAAATTGAGTGCAGCACTTTAACAGCATCTTCTTTTAAGACTTTGAATAACTCAGCTGGAATACCATCACCTCCACTAGCTTTGTTGTTAGTAATGCTTTCTAAAGCCCATTAAACTTCGCTTTCCAGGATGTCTGGCTCGAGGTCAGTGATTATACCATCGTGGTTGTCAAGGACATCGAGGTCCTTCTTGTATAGTTCTTCTGTGTATTCTTGCCATCTTTTCCTAATCTCTTCTGCTTCTGTTAGGTCCCTACCGTTTTTGTCCTTTATCATGGCCAGCTTTGCATGGAACGTTCCCTTGATTTCTCCAATTTTCTTGAAGAGATCTCTAGTCCTTCCCAATCTATTGTTTTCCTCTATTACTTTGCATTGTTCATTCAGGAAAGCCTCCTTATCTCTCCTTGCTGTTCTCTGGAAATCTGCATTCAGTTGGGCAAATCTTTCCTTTTCACCGTTGCCTTTAGCTTTCCTTCTTTCCTCTGCTATGTGTAAAGCCTCATCAGACAGCCACTTTGCTTTCTTGCATTTCTTTTTCTTTGGCATGGCGGTGATTGCTGCCTCCTTTACAATATCACGGACCTCTGTCCATAGTTCTTCAGGCACTCTGTCTATCAAATCTAGTTCCTTAAACCTATTCTTCACCTCTACTGTATATTCATCGGGGCTGCGATCTAGGTCAAATCTGAATGGCCTTGTGGTTTTCCCAACTTTCTTCAATTTAAGTCTGAATTTTGCAATGAGTAACTCATGATCTGAGCCACAGTCAGCTCCAGATCTTGTTTTTACTGACTGGATAGAGCTTCTCCATCTTTGACTGCAAATTATGTAGTCAGTCTGATTTCAGTGTTGCCCATCTGGTGATGTCCATGTGTAGAGACACCTCTTAGGTTGTTGGAAAAGGGTTGGAAAAGGGTGTTCGCTATTGATTCATACAGGAGCATTATGATACTGGCTGATGTGTTTCCGATTCCCTTCCTAATAATCCCCAGCATAGCGCTGGCCTTTCTAATTGCAGTTGCACATTGTCTCTACATTTTCATTGCGTTATCTACTACGACTCCAAGATCTCTCTCTTGGTCAGTCTCTGTCAGTTTGGACCCCATCAACGTGTATTTATAGTTAGGATTTTTGGCTCCAATGTGCATCACTTTGCACTCGGCCACACTGAACCCCATTTGCCACGTTGACAGCCACTCACCCATCCTCGACAGATCCCTTTAGAGTGCCTCACAATCCTCCCTGGTTTTCACCACCCTGAACAAATTCGTGTCATCTGCAAATTTAGCCACTTCCCTGCTTACTCCCAACTCCAAATCATTTAGAAAAAAATTAAAAGCAAGCATTCTTCCCCAGTGACAGGGAGGCCTCTTGCAGTTAGAGCAAACTCTGTTCCCAGCTAAGCAGTCCTCACGCCCCCACACTCATGTGTTCCCTCTGCTTCCAGTCAGAAGAAACCAGATGCAAAGTGCAGAATCACAAACAGTACATGAATACCATGGCAAACGAGATCCGAGTTTGACACCCGGTTCTTCTCTTCTGCCTCTCCCAGAATTTAGTAAAAAGTGTAACAAATTTCTTGAGTGTATGTAGGGCAAGGTTTCACAACCGCAGGAATGGGGTGTGTAAAGCAGAGAACAAGCAAGCAAACCCCCTTCCTTCCTTCTTTGTCTCGGGGACAGGCAGTGAAGAGATGCTGTTGAGCCGTCGTCTTTTCAGAGGTGTGGAAACGGCTGCTGCCCCTCCAGTCCAGGTAGGAGAGGTGAGCATGGGGGGCTTCTCCCTTCTCAGGGGGCTTTTGGTCCTGCAGTTTCTACAAGGTGTCGGGGCGAGAGATCCTCTGAACGCCATTCCCTTGACCCATCCCAAGCCTGACATCCTCTCCCTTCCCAGACTCCTCCCTTCCCGTGTGCCGTCTCTGCCTGGCCTGACCTCTGACGGGGGAATCTGCTTTTCCTTTCAGGGTCCCTTTTCCTTTGAGGAGGTGGCCGTCTCTTTCACGGAGGCGGAATGGGCCCTGCTGGATCCGGGACAAAGAGCTCTGCACAGGGAAGTCATGCGGGAGAACTGTGGGAACGTGGCCTTTCTGGGTAAGGCTCTTTCATAGGTGCCAAAGGTACAAATTGTTGCCATTGTGATGGGACATCAATCAAAGTATTGAATAAGACTACATTGCTTTGAGGCCTGTCATGCTTCTTGGGGAGGAGCCGTGGGTTAGCGGCAGAGTATCTGCTTGGCATGCAGAAGGTCCCATGTTCAAACCCTGGCAGCATCTCCAGTGAAAAGGACCAGGTAGGAGGTGATGTGAAGACCTCTGAATATCTCCCCTGGAGCCCTTTTTAAAGATGGGAGTGACATTAGCTACCTTCCAGTCCTCAGGAATGGAGGCAGATTTTAAAGAAAGATTACATATTTTTGTCAGGAGATCCACAAGTTCACACTTGAGTTCTTTCAGAACTCTTGGGCCTGGTGATTTATTAGTTTTTAAATTGTCGATCAGTCGTAGGACTTCCTCTCTTGTCACCTCAATCTGATTCAGGTCTTTTAAACCCCCTCCCGAAATCGGTGCTTCTGGAGTGGGCAAGCACTTCTCCTCTTCCACAGTGAAGGCCGAGGCAAAAAATGCATTCAGCTTCTCAGCCATTTCCCTATCATCCTTCACTACTCCTTTTACCCCTTGGTCTTCCAAGGGCCCCACTGCCTCCCTGGCTGGCTTCCGACTTCTAATGCATTTAAAGGAAGTGTTATTGTTGGACTTTATGTTTTTTGCAATATGCTCCTCATATTCCCTTTTTGCTTGCCTGATCACAGACTTGAATTTTAATTGCCACAGCCTGTGTTCCCTTTTATCAACCTTACTGAGACTCGTTGGGTACGATCTTTCAACCAACCATGAATCCATCCAACGGTTGCTCCATCCAGGCCACACTTAACCATCCAGCCCACACTTAACCAGCCCACACTTAACCAGCTTATCCTCAAGGATATCATGAGAAACTTTGTCAAATGCTTTACTGAAATCTGGATATACTATATCCACAGCATTGCCAGAGTCAACCAATTTAGTAACTCTGTAAAAAAAGGAGATAAGGTTGGTCTGGCATGACTCATTCTTGATAAACCCATGCTGACTACTACCAATTAACTCATTCTTTTCAAGGTGCTCACAGACTGAGCGTTTGATAGAATTTTTCCAGGTATTGATGTCCAGCTGACAGGCCTCTAATTTCCCAGGTCCATCTTTTTTCCCTTCTTGTAGATCGTGACAACATTCGCTCTTCTCCAGTCTTCCATACAAAACTAGACTGAGAATGAGTTGATAAGAATTTTTATTCTTGAGTTTCTTTCCTTGCCCATTTAAGAATGAAATATCTCTCTCTCTCTCTCTCTCTCTCTCTCTCTCTCTCTCTCTCCCTCTCTCTCCCTCTCTGCAATAGGTGCTAGAAGTACAAGAGAGACTTTGGTGGAGACAGACAGTGGCCTTGAATCCAAACAAACGCTGGAGAGTTCCTCAAGAGGATCCCAAGAGCATGTTTCCTTCCTAAATGAGCTGGCTGAGAGTGAGTATCCTTCATGGTTATGTCAAGGGAACAGGCAATTAATGGCCATGGGGGATTTCTGATTCACTTCTGAGCAACATTTGGTTTGGGACAATCATATAACCTGCTAGGTAAGGAGGGAGGGAGGGAGGCCTTCTGGGGGCCTGAAATATGGAGTCCCCGAAGTTCCTGCGGGGCAAGAGCTTAGCTGTGGAGGGGTGAGGTATCCTTAAATACTAGATATACTGCAGATGGATAAAAAGGTGGTGAAGATCAACCAAGCTGGATTAAGCCAAGTCAGTCCTTTTCTACTGCAGTCACATAGATGCCTTTGGATCCTACCAGCACTCCCAGGTACTAAAAGAATCTCTTTATTCCAGCAGAGGATAATTCAAGGAATGAGGAGGGTGAGGATCTTCATCAGCAAATGTCAGATACAGTTATAAAGGAAAACCTGGAAGAAAACATCAGGAATCAAGGGAGGCCTAAGAGAAAGGAAGGCAGCCATGTGGTTGAGCCGTGTGGCCATCTTCAGCGGCATCAGAGAACCCACACAGGGGAGAAACCTTTTGAATGTTCAGAGTGTGGAAAGAAATTAATTAGCAGTAGTACACTTCAGCTGCATCAAAGAACTCACACAGGGGAGAAACCTTTTGAATGTGTAGTGTGTGGAAAGAGATTCAGTCAGAGTGGCAATCTTCAAGAGCATCGGCGAACCCATACAGGGGAGAAACCTTTTGAATGTTCAGAGTGTGGAAAGAAATTCATTAGCAGTAGCAAACTTAAGCTGCATCAAAGAACTCACACAGGGGAGAAACCTTTTCAATGCTTAGAGTGCAGAAAGAAATTCAGTAGCAGTGGTGCTCTTCAGGGACACCAAAGAACTCACACAGGGGAGAAACCTTTTGAATGCTCAGACTGCGGAAAGAGATTCAGTCAGAGTGGCAATCTTCAACGCCATCAAAGAACCCACACAGGGGAGAAACCTTTTGAATGCTCAGTGTGTGGAAAGAGGTTCATTCGGAGTAGCCATTTGCTAGATCATCAAAGAAGCCACACAGGGGAGAAATCTTTTGAATGCTCAGAGTGTGGGAAGAGATTCAATCAGAAGGGCAGTCTTCAGAAGCACCGAAGAACCCACAAAGCGGAGAAACCTTTTGAATGCTCAGAGTGTGGAAAGAAATTCAGTAGCAATGGCAACCTTCAGCTGCATCAGAGAACGCACACAGGGGAGAAACCTTTTGAATGCTCAGAGTGTGGAAAGAAATTCAGTCAGAGCTGCAGTCTTCTGGAGCATCTAAAAATCCATACAGGGGAGAAACCTTTTGAATGCTCAGAGTGTGGAAAGAGATTCAGTCAGAGGGGCAATCTTCAACAGCATCAAAGAACCCATACAAGGGAGATGCTGAGAGGGTGGAAAGATACTTAGTTTCAGTTCTACTCTTCAATGGCATCAAAGAACCCACACAGGGGAGAAACCTTTGGAATGCTCAGACTGTGGAAAAAGATTCACTCAGATTGGCAGACTACAACAGCATCAGAGAATCCACACTGGGGAGAACCCAACTCCTTGCACAAGGCAGGAAATTCACAAAGACCTCCTCCTCCACACCTGCAGTGACAACTGTTCGACACCCAGAAGGTGACAAAAAACTCCAGGATCCCTGGCCAAAATGGCTGGAGAAAAATTGCTCACTGACCCCAAAGTGGGCATCAGTGTATCTCTGGACGATAAGCACTGAGGCCACCCTTCCTTCTCTCTCGCTCATGATCTGCCTAAATTCACAGACTCAGCCTTGCTGTCAGATGGCCATCTAGCTTCTTTTTGAAAACCTCCAAAGAAGGAGAGCCCACCACCTCCTGAGGAAGCCTATTCCACTAAGGAACCACTCTGTCAGGAAGTTCTTCCTAATGTCTAGCCAAAAACTCTTCTGATTTGATTTGAAGGTATGTACGGGTTTCAGCTATGTTCCTACAGAGTGCAGGGGGTTGGACTAGATGGCCTGCAAGGTCCCTTCCAACTCTAACATTCTATTATTCTATGATTTCAACCCATTGTTTCTGGTCCAAACTTCTGGGGCAACAGAAAACAACTCTGCACCATCCTCTATATGACAGTCCTTCAAGTACTCGAAGATGGTTCTCATATCACCTCTCAGTCGTATCCTCTTCAGGCTGAACATACCCAGCTCCTTCAACCTTTCCTCCTAGGACTTGGTTTCCAGACCCCTCACCGTCTTTATTGCCCTCCTCTGGACACACGTTCCAGCTTGTCTATATCCTCCTTAAATTTTGGTGCCCAAAACTGAACACAATACCCTAGGTGAGGTCTAACCAGATCTGGACACTATACTTCTGTTGATACAGCCCAAATCTCATTTGCCTTTTTAGCTACCATGTCGCACTGCTGACCCATGTTCCGTGTATGGTCCACTAAGACCCCTAGATTCTTTTCGCACACACTACTGCCGAGACAAGTCTCCCCCAACCTATAATCATTCATTTGATTTCTCCTATCTAAATGCTGGATTTAACATTGATCCCCATTGAAATTCATTTTACTTGTTTTTGCCCAGTCTTCTAGCCTGTCAAGATCATCCTACAAGATTGTAAGCTGTTCTGAGACCCCTTGGGGTAGTCCAGGCCTACCAGCTCCAGGTTGGGAACTTTTGGGAGATTTTGTGGTGAAGTCTAAGGTAGCCTGAGTTTGGGGAGGGGAGAGGCCTCAGCCAAATAGAATGCCCTAGACTCCACCCTCCAAAGCAGATATTTTCTCCTGGGGAATCATTGCTGCCAATCTCCAGGTGAGGACTGGAGATCACGCACCCTTTATCTTACTCCGTTCTGCAGGGACTGCAAGATGGAGCTGTTCCACCACATATGGTCTCCCCAAGGTTGCTGTCTTCTACCTATGGACTACCATCTGCCAGTAACTGGCCATAACAGTTAGTACTAATGGGCCGGACTTTGCACCAGCTTCTTTAACTGTTGGTTTTAAATGTTTATAATGTAAATGTTTTATCGCGTTCTAAACTTTATTGTATTTTTGAGATGATGTGACCTGCCCTGAGCCCGCGTGTGGAATGGGTGGGATATAAATATGAAAAATAAATAAATAAAATAAATCTTTGGACCAATCACGTATATTAACCAGATTTGGAGTACTGTATTCTAACTCGAGAAATAATGTTTGTGGGAAAGCTAATATTGAATCATCAGTTACTTCATTTTCTCCTCTGCCATTAGCTCCTAGTAACCCCCCCCCCTTAATTAATACCATAAATATATGTGAAAATCTGGACACTATTACTCCCCTGGATTCTGAAGATCTACTACCAGGCCAAGGGTTCCATTAGAACTAAACACAATAGCTGATAACAAGCCATGAAGACATGGCCAGACTTTCAGCTGATTTGAAACGTAACTGCTGGAGCCTTCACTGGGACTTATCTTGACACACAAAGTCAGGAAGGGCTCGATCAACTGCACACGCTTCCCATTCGTTTCTGGGCCCAATTCAAGGGGCTGGCCCAAGGGGCACCTGAAGGGGTTGTTGGCCAAATTGCTCTATTATTTAATAAAGATGGGGAATTATAATTACTAATATGCAATTTGGCTTAACTATAGGATCAGACCTGTGTATACCAGAGTTAGAATTCCCAAGAACCCAGGAATAGACACAGAAACTGGGTGGCTAAAATAATGATTTCTTTACTAAACATTCTCAAGCATACAAACAATATTCAAACACTCACACATACAATATAGAACTAAGGAAGCAAAGGTGATTAATAGTTTATAGAGGGGTTATACAACCTGTCCAGATGTGCAGGGGTCCATGAAGAAAGGATTGTGGTCTAAACCCAGAGAGTTTAGGGGTGGACTGCCAGATGACATGATGGCAGAAAACACAGGGTCCAAGGCCATGTGTGTGCTGGGATATAGGCATAGGTAAGAATGCAGACCAATGGGCAGCCCTGGGGGCTGGTCTCAGGTGAGAACAATAGATTACCTGGACTAGTGATGAGTCCCGGGGTGTGTGGCATCTGGATGGGCAAGGCCTAGATGTGACCAATGAGCTTCCAGAGAGGCAGGGTCTGGATTTAACAACAGTGGGTAGCTAGTTAAATGGCTTATCTGACTTACTAATGGTCCTGGCCAGGGTAGACAAAAGGTGGGAGACAGTCCCTGATTAGCATCAGGAAGGACTGTTAAACATTTGAATGATTAATTGGTTTATCCCGGTATCTTGAGGGACAGAGCAGGAAAGACAAAGAATTCAGACAAAGCATTACTGGAGACAGCGTTATCTGCCCGGTGGCCTCTGAATAGCTTTTAGAAATGTAGATATTTTACCTGGTAGAACCCATTCTTATTCCATCAGCATATCTGGTGGGTGGAGGGGGAAGACTGGAAGTTTGCTTTGAGGTTGCCTGTCTCCTGAATAGGAAATCCCTTTTTGCAGAGTACTTGCAGCCTGACTCTGTGGTTCGAGCTGAGAGTCCTTGACTTTTGGGGACTTTGATTTAAGTTAGAAAGTAGGGCACCCTGCTTTGGGGCTACCCAAGAGTAAAAGGCAGTGCCTCTGGCAACATCCTTCGGCAACCAACTCTCCATCAGACTCTCATTGGCAGCGAGGAGCTTTATTGAAAATAAGAGAAGTTCCAGGTGTAACAGTACTGTGTCAGTGCTAAACATTTTGGCACACACAAGCCAGATATAGGTAATTCAAACATAATCCCTTCTAACCTCACTCACACGTCATACAGCCTAGTATTCCCAGTTGTGCCCTCCTTTCATATGGGAATATATGAGTGTCTTATCTCATGCGAACTGGCACTAAAAGCCTCAAGGACATCCCCCTGGAGGAGGAGAGGCACTGTCTTGAAGGGTGGAATAAGTTTCGCTTCTAAAAGAAAGCCAACACTCATACATCACTTGTACCCCCACCCCAGGAATTCCCATCCCCCCTAGCCTTTATGGCAAAGCTGCAAGCAAAAGCGAAGCATGGTTTGATATTTCACCATTCCCAAGCCCATTCACCCCCCTCGGCTTTAGGGGATGCCGCTTGTGAAAAGTGCACACCAGCCTCCCAGCCTTAACATCCTTAGATTGCACCCATTCGTTATGGGAGGGGTAAAAGTCCTTCCCTTTGATCAGAAAATAAAGATGCCCCCTCTTCAACTTAGAGTCGAGAATTTCTCCCACTTCTTGGTGGCACTCTCCATCCACCATCAGGGGAGGAGGAGCCCGAGGACGTGGTTGTCACTTCGAGCGTCCAGGATCCTTCTTCAGAAGACTAAAATGAAATGCAGGGTGGATATGACACAAGTTTTTTTGGAAGTTCAACCTCTGCAGTCACTTTATTAATGAGGTGCACCATTTTGAAGGGGCTGACATACTTAAGAACATAAGAGAAGCCCACCCCCTCGAGAAGCAAGTTATATAAAGGGAGCGCGAAGGGGGCAGAAAGAAAACAAAGTGTTGGTGAAAGTACCGTTGGGGCTGCATAGAAGAATGTGATCATCTTAGCTTCCTGGGGGATGCGGCACGAACTTTTTAAAAGTAAATAAAAAAACAAAATGTCGATAATGGAAAAAGCCCTGCTGCTACCGGAAGAGAAGAGAGGAGGGACTTCCGGTCCAGACAGCCCCCCAAGAGCTTGCTGTCAATCAACAGAAAAAGGAGATGCTGTGCCCCCTGCTGGAACAATTGCAGAAGATCAACCAAACTTTGTTTAAAATGGAAAGTGTTCTCATCAGCCGACAGAAACAGATACTGGAAACAACTAGTAGGTTGAAGGAGATTGAACAGAAATTGAATTTGATTCCAGGTTTCCAGGGCGCTAAAGAGGAAGAGAAAGAAGATCTCGGATTTACCTTGACAAATGTCTTGGCACCCCTAACTGGCAGTGAAGCGATAAAGTTAAAAGAAGAGGGGGATAAGGCTCCCAAAGCCTACTCCGCCTTTATAAAAAGAAGTACTCTGCCAGCAGAAGGGGATGTCGAACATAGCAGGCGACAGACGAGAGATCTAATTTCACCTGAAGAGTTTGTGGAGCCCTGGAAGCTTGAAGGCCAGATGATTAAGAAAAAAAGAAAAGAAAGAAGACGGATTCCATTTTTAAAACACGGAAACGCCTGAAGAGACACACCAGCAGGAAAGATGCAGCACCTAAAATTGGGAGTGCAGAAGACAGCAGACTGGGGGAGGGTGATGGAACGGAAGACTTCAAAGTTAAAATGGACTTAATCCATAACTGGAAGAAAATTAAGAAGAAGATACTTTGAGGATTGTTCGTGTTGCATCTGGAAGGAGCTGTTTAATTACTAACCCCAATGGACTTTACTAACTGTATTAACAGAGTGACTTTGGACTTTGAATTAGTTAAAAAGAAGATCTTCTAACCATGATTGATGCCAAAACTTGGTATTGGTTATTAACCTAAACTAACCCTCACTAACAGAAAAAATTTCACTCCACTCTTTTCTTTCTCCATCTGTCTACCCTTCCCCTTTCTTATAAAAAGAATAAAATTCTCTCTTCTTTAAAAAAAAAAAAAAAAAAAAAAGAACATAAGAGAAGCCACTGTTGGATCAGGCCAGTGGCCCATCCAGTCCGACACTCTGTCACACAGTGGCCAAAAATACCAGGGGCCATCAGGAGGTCCAGCAGTGGGGCCAGGACACTAGAAGCCCTCCCACTGTTGACCCCCCCCCAAGCACCAAGAATACAGAGCATCCTTTGCCCCAGACTGAGAGTTCATATAAGAACATAAGAGAAGCCAGTGTTGGATCAGGCCAGTGGCCCATCCAATCCAAAACTCTCTGTGTCACACGGTGGCCAAAAATACCAGGTGCCATCAGGAGGTCCAGCAGTGGGGCCAGGACACTAGATGCCCTCCCACTGTTGCCCTCCGCCCCCAAGCACCAAGAAGACAGAGCATCTCTTGGCCCAGACTGAGAGTTCCCGTCTATACCTTGTGGCTAATACCCACTGATGGACTTTTGCTCCATATGCTTATCTAATTCCCTCTTACGGAAAGAAGGTGAGATGTGATGATTTAAATTAATGGAACTGCCCTCCGTGAATGAGTCTAACCTCCTTTGAGAGGCCTCACAATTAATGGACATTGAGTGCCACTAATTGTTATGTATTGTTATGCAGGAGCTTGATTCCAGTTCCCATTGGAAGCCTGGTAACCTAGACTATGCCAGCTGATTGGACACTCTGCGCAGCTGTCCAATCAGGATACAAGATATGTACAGGAGGGAAAAGATTGGTTCTTATTGGAAATTTGAGTGTGGCTTAGCAAGCCTGGACTGTTTAAAAGGGAGCTCGTTGCTCTCCAATTTTTGTGTTGTGCTTACCTGTGAATAAAAGCCGAATCACTGTTGAAACCTGCTGCCTCGCTTGTCATATCTAATGACTGGCGACGAGGATGGGATTATAACGGGTAGGCAGCCCCGTTGAACTCCGCAACCACGGCAGACAAAACTGATCCTACTGAGGCCCCAAAGGAAGGAGAACGACACCCCGCCAACCCATCGGCAGAACCGGCAAGAGGGATGGCAGTTGGCACAAAGTTTGAGGCGTTTGAACCGGAGCTGGAGGACTGGGACTCGTATATGACGCAATTTGAGTTCCATGTACGAGCTAACCAGATCACTGTAGAAGCAATGGAGATGGCAACGTTGCTCATTTCCTGTGGTCGAGCCATGTTTGACGTGGCCAGGTCTCTGGTAGCCCCGGCAGACATCCTAACGGTGTCCCTAGCTGATCTCACTAGGAAGCTAAAGAATCACTTTTTCCCCCAAGCCATCGCAGATCTCCTGCTGGCATGCCTTCTACAAGCGGGACCAGGGGCCGACAGAGTCAATTGCTAAGTACATCACAGCACTGAGGAAGGCAGCCAGAACCTGCAATTTCCCCGACCTAGAGGCAGCGTTGCTCAATCGGTTAGTGTGCGGCCTGCGGAACAAGAAGCTACAGCAAAGGCTTTTCGCGAAAGCCAAGCTGACTTATGCTACGGCCTATGCTGAGGCCATCGCTGCGGAAGCCGCGGAGAGGTCGACCAGGGAGGTGAGACGGGTTGACAGGGGCCAGAGAAAACGGTACACCACGACTCCGATACCTAATCTGAGGGTGAAGATGATGCTGTCCACAAAGCTCCTATGGCCAAGCTTCGATGGACCCCAGGGAGAACAGCGCCAAAGCAGGCCTGTGTGGGTTGCAGCGGAGCCCATGATTGGGACCAGTGCTGGGCACGTGACCTCCGTTGTCGAGAGTGTGACAAGCCGGGCCACATCGCCAGAGTGCCGAGCCAAGGGAAAGAAAAGGTCGCCTCCGTCTTCACCAAGGCAGAACCGAAGGGCGTGAGACATTGGTGTCATCAGACCTGCCGACTGCAACGAGACCACCTGCTGCTCCTGCCCAACGACCATCCTTAGCACTGGACCCGGGGCCAGGAAAAAGATCTATGTGACTGTGATGCTGGACGGGGCGCCGTCTGAGATGGAGGTCGACTCGGGATTGGCGAAAACCATCATCTCCACGGAGACTCTTCAGCGGCTTTTCCCTTCTTTTTTTTTAAGCATTTTATTTATAAGTTTTGTTATTAACAATAGGTAAGAAAAAACAAATATACATATTTCACTCTTTGGAGTTTACATTAAACTTTCTTTCCACACCATTTATGCACTCGATACCATCTTTTTAAAAAGGTTCTTGTGTCTTTCCCTTGCAATATCGTATTCAGTTTATCCATTTCTGCAAAGTCATTTTCTCCAGGGGGACAGACGTCTGGAGTGCAGTTGAAATTCTGGGAGATCGCCAGTTCATACCTGGAGGTTGGCAACCCCAGTCCCGGAAGCCACCTCTAGGGGACTTGATACCCTTTGACTTCCACGACTCAACTAGGCGCGGCTGCTTGCTACTCTTCAACAACAGCCACTTGATGAAAGCCAGTGTGGTGTGGCCCTTCGAGCTTCAGAGTCGGGCCCAGGTTCAAGTCCCCCTCTCGCTCTGGAAGCTCACTGAGTGATTTTGGACCAGTCACAGACGTTGAACCAAACCTACATCAACAAGGTTGTTGTGCGGATAAAGAGGAAGGAGGGGAGAATGTTGTCAGCTGCTTTGGTCCTCCCACCACCACTGTGGAGAAAGGTATAAAAGAATCAAATGTGAAATCCTGGTGACCCCTGGCCCGAAAAATATCCGGTTGTCCTGGTGGAACTCTCTGCCACATGACCTCCGTGCCTTGCAGGACTCAGTCCAGTTCTGCGGGGCCCGTGAGGCAGAGATGTCCGGCCAAGCCTACAGCTGAGGACAGCAAGGAGGGGGGTCCTCATTTAGCCCTCCCTCCCTTTCTTCCTTCTTCTGGGAAAGATTGAAGGTCAAAGAAGAAGGGGACGGCAAAGGATGAGATGGTTAGACAGTGTCATCGATGCAACGAACATGAAATTGAGCAAACTTCAGAGGACAGCGGAAGACAGGAGGGCCTGGCGTGATCTGGTCCTGTCAGAGTCCTTAACTTAGTTAACAGGTCGCAAGGGGTCGGACTCGACTGTGCGACTGAACAACAACAACCCTTTCTTCCGAGGAGCTGCGGTGGCTCAAGTGGTTAAGACGCTGAACTGCAGGCTGCGGAAGGTCAGTAGTTCAGCAGTTCAAGACCCGAGAGTGCCGCATGACGGGGTAAGCTCCCGTCTCTAGTTCCAGCTCCTGCCAACCTAGCAGTTCGAAAGCAAGAAACTGCAAGTAGATAAATAGGTACCACTTCGGTGGGAAGGGAACAGCGTTCCATGCACCTTGGTGTTTAGTCATGTCGGCCACATGACCACGGAAACGTCTTCGGACAGCGCTGGCTCTTCGGCTTTGAAACGGAGATGAGCACCGCAACCCTAGAGTTGGATTCGACTGGCTTTTGAGCAAGGGAACCTTCACCTTTACCCTTCCTTCCACTCCCCCTTGGGGGTAAGGATAAATCTGGTCCTAGACACCATCTGAATGGGTATTGCCTTTGTGTTCCTGCTTTTCATTTATTCATTCTCCTTATGATTGTTTTTCACTGCCCTTGAGCCCCAAGGATGGGGGAGAGTGGTTTAGCAAGTGACTTCCTCAATAAATATAGCTGAAGACCCCGAGGCAGATAAATGGGAGGCTGGGTAATGGCTGGGAAGGAGAGAAGGAGGCAGGGGAAGGGGAGAGGATGCGGGGGCAGCCTGGAGGAGGGAAAGGGGAAATACTGTGGGGAGGGGGATGCAAGGGGAAGGGAGGCAGGGGGCCACCCCACAAAGACTGTGAGCAGTCAGGCCCCCTCCTCCTCTTGAAGGGGGGCACTCTGGCACTGCAGAAAGTGACCCACTGGACTCCTGACTGGGCTCTTTTCTGCTATTACATGCAATGTTCCCTCTAAGCCGAGCCTCGGGCTCAGGCGTTCTGGCCTTAGATCAGGAAGGACGGCTCCCCAGCAGACTAATCTATGCAGCAGCCCAATCGCTGGCTCCCTCACAACTTTAATAGCCAGGAGCTCACAAAGTAGAATCTTTGCTCACGGGACCCCGCAGCTTAGAGGGAGCACGGGGACAGTCCCGGCAGCTCCCCCCGCCAGAGAAGGCAGGAAAAGTCCCCATTTGCGGCGCAGCCCTCGGGGAGAAACACTTTGGGGAAGGAGCGGAGGGGAGGGGTCTTGTCCTCCTGACTGCAAAGCGGGAGGGTGGGGGGATGCTGTGCCTGGAGGGGAGGGAACTTTCCCGGGAAGAGCCCAAGGCCCCCCCCGTCCCTTCGAGGGAGGGAGGGGGAAGAAAGGGAGCCTCCTGGCCCGCCCACCCCCACCTTGGACAGGAGCCCCTGTCTCAGAGCATTGCAGCCACAGGCCAAGAGAAGGCGCCCCAGGTCTCCGCCCCGAGGAAGGCGCTGCTGCTGCTGCTGCTGGAACCCCCTACTGCCTATGCGGAGCCCTCCGCACTGACCCATCTTGGCGCCCCCCTCCTTTCGACGCTGACCCCCAGTCCATTTTAGTTGTGGCTGACCTGTCTGACCAGACAGACCATGCAGGTGGCAGCAATACAAAAAAACCCGCACCGTGATCCATTTGCATTCGTTTTATCAAAAGATTTTGTTTACAAGTCTTCATTCGTGTTGCTTCCCCCCCCCCTTTTCGCCCTTTTCCCCAACCTTTGGCCTCGGTGCCCTGAGCCCCTGCTTCGTCGGCGGCTTCATGGTCCATTTGCCACTGCGGCCCCCCAACCCCGCAAGCGCGCACACCCTCCGCGCCCCGCAAGGAGAGGGAAGGGGCCTCCCCCACCCCATTTTCAAGGAGCCCCTCCGAGGCTCGGGGGTGGGTCCCCTCCCTCCTCCCTCCTCCCTCCCCCTCCCCCTCCCTCCGGTCGCCTCCAGCGGCCCCCCCCCATGCCGACCTCCTTCGCCCGTCCCCCCCCTCCCCGGGTGCATGTCCCCCCCCCCCTCCCCGGGTGCATGTCCTCCTCCTTTGCACCCCGAGAGTCCTGCAAACGGGGGATCTGCGGAGCGGGAGGGCGGTGGGAGGGAGGGTGGATGGTTCAGCCCGGGAGGTGCATCGTCGCCCCCCTGGGTGCTACCCGTCCCCTTCTTCTTGCAGAGCAGGAGGGGGGCGGGGTTTAAAGGGGGGGCAGCGACGAGTCTGCGCTCCTGCAGAGGACCGAGAGGGCGGCCGCACGTCACTTCCCTCCGGAGCCCGTTCTCTCCCCCCCGTCTCCTCGGTGCAGGCAGTGGGGAAGGAGCGGGGGGGTCTTCTCGTCTCCCCGGTGCAGGCAGCAGCCCGGGACCCTTGTCGGGTGAGCTGGACATGCATTGCAGGGGGGTCCCCATGGGGGGGGCTGTGCGAGGCTGCAAAAGGCGCTCCCAAAGAGACCCCCGGGGGGGGGGGACGGAGGAGGGCGAGCGGAGCAGCACTTTTGTTTGGAATGGAGCGGAACCGAACCTTTTGGGGCGGTGCTGGTGCTGCATGGCTCGCTTCCCCCCCCCCCTCCTGCGCCTTCTGTCACCGGGAGAGTCTCTTGCCGGGCGGAGCAAGAAGCCCGTGGACGGGGAGGCGGGTTCGAATGCAGCCCCCTTCCCTGGAGGAGTCCGGGTCCCCCTCCCCTTCCCGCCCCCGGAATATTCATCTCATTTGTGTTTACTGTTAAGATGGCTAAGGAATGACTTCTTCCTTCTTTTTGTAACCCTTCCGATTCTTTAATAGTGCTGTAATAGTGTGGATTAAAATAATATTTTTTAAAAAAAGAGCTGGGGGGCAAAGAGGGAACTGGGAATGGGCTCCAGCCTCCTTTTCCTGAGCTTGTAACACAGAAAAAAGTTACTAAACCTGATCTACAAACCACAAGAAGCCCTTTCGTTCTGATCCACCTGGCCAATGTTCACATATTTAATGAGCATATGAAGGTTTGTGATATTCAGTGGCGTATCTGGATTCTCTTTGATTTCCCCTGTGACTGTCCTGTGTCTCTCCTTCCCCCCCCAGAGAGACGCCTCTCTTCATAGCCAAGTGACTGAAGGCATCTTTACGCAGTCGGAGGTGACCCTAGAAAAGGGGAAGGAGATGGAAGAGCAGAACCCAGAAGGACCTGGGACTGGCAAGACAGCAAGGAATGGCCCCCATAATCAAGTTGGGAGTGGCATTGAATTCTGGGGAAGCCCGGGGCCAGATACCCATGATTGGCTCACTGCAGCCTCAGACGTCCATTGCCGACGCTTCCGGCAGTTCCGCTACCAGGAGGCTGCTGGGCCCCGAGAGGTTTGCAGCCAGCTCCATGGACTTTGCCGCCACTGGCTGGAGCCGGAGAGGCGCACCAAGAGGCAGATCCTGGACCTGGTGATCCTGGAGCAGTTCCTGACTCTCCTGCCCCGGGAAATGCAGGGCTGGGTCCGAGGATGCGGGCCGGAGAGCAGTTCCCAGGCGGTGGCCCTGGCCGAGGGTTTCCTCCTGAGTCAGGCAGAGGAGAAGAGGCGGGAAGAACAGGTGAGGGGGATCCCCTCCAGGTATGACCAATTCAAGCAAGGATATCTGGCCTTCTCCTGAACTGTCCCTGCCAGGCATCTGTCCAAGTGTGAATCATCCAAGTGGGAGATTTCATGGCCTCTTCTAGTAGGAAATTTCTGACCCCTCCGGATACCTCACCAGGTCTGCTGATGGACGGGTGGAGAGTCTGGGAGTGGGGGCCGCTGTGACCCAGACAGCTGTATCTTATTTAATTGGGGGAATCCACCTTATTAGAGACAGTGCGAGAGGGGGGGGGGACTGGAGTCTACACCTTTGCATACGGGGAGAGTAGCCTTACAAAAACGCTGAGATTAACCTGGCAGATGTTGACGCAGTAAGGTTGCATTGAAGAACAATATAAAAATAAATGAAACGAGCAAACGTACACAGAAAAACACTCTTTAAGCTCACATGCAAAGCAGCATAAGAGGAATAGGAACGAACGGGGAGTAAGTTTTGGGAGAGGCTACGTTTACCGATCTTGAAAAACTGTGGTCCACAAAGAAGTCTTCTGGAACGGCCCCCCTTCCCCAGGAGAGAGGTGACCCCACACACTCCCCCACCTCTTACACCTAACAGGCGGTTGTCTGTCAGGTGCAGCCGTGGTTGCAGGGTGCTTAAAGCCACAAGGGAGCCCGCCCCCAGCAGTAACGCCTTAGTGATCCTGCCAGCCCCGCCTCCACCGTGGCTTCTAATTCTCCTCCCACCCACCCCCTACACTGCAGAGACAGCTGCCTGTCAGGTGTAGGAGAGGAGGTGGGATGCTTATAGCCGCCGGGGAGGTTTGCTCAGCAGGACTGTCTTAGCCCTGCTGCAGGCCCAGCCTCCCCGATGCCTTTAAATAGAACCCCCCCCCCAACACCGGACAGGCCAGTGCCTGTCAGGTGTAGGAGCAGGGTATGAATGTTTGTGGGGAGATAGTAAAGGACATTTCTAGGAGCCATTTTGATGCATGCCTCCCTCACGAACCTGAAGAAATGTCCACCACTCCCTCACACCAACTCCCCCTCACACCTCTCACCTCTTACTGCCCCCAAGAAAGCTCCTGGCAAACATCGAGCCAAATATGACAACGCTACAAGGAGGAGGCAACTTAGGAATGCAGTGAAGACATTTGGACATCGTACTCCTGCGGGGCACTGAGCAGCCCAGGCCAAGTACCAGCAAGATCACCCTGAGGTGCTCAGAACAACACAGTCTCTGTAGGAGCAAAACAAATCCCAGGAACACAAGTAGAGAGGCCGTCACTTTTCTGGAAGGTGGCAGGATTTGTTTTGACAGACGGCTGCTTCTCACATGGACAGTTCTATGTGGCCTGCTCCGGAGTGAGCTCACCAAGCGGCCTGGTGATCCTGGCACCTGAGGGCAGAACCAGCAACGTGGTCTAGAGAGAGGCCCTTCCATAGAGGGGGAAAAAATACGCATGTCTCACGTCATTTCTTACACTACAATCTTCTCCGTTAGAATTCCTACAACAAACGTCACATTTCAAATTTCACATCATCAGTATTATAACTGGATTTATGGAACTAAAATACCGTAGCAAAGCACAGTTATCAGGTTAGTGTGTGTGTGTGTTTCTGTTTTTGTGTGTGTGTGTTTACACACACACACACATACATATAGATAGATAGATACACAAACACACAAACATATACGCACACACTGAAATATACCAGGCAGATGTACAAGCAGTAAGGTTTTATGAAAAAACAAAATGAAAAGGGATGAAACAAGGGAACTCACGCACAAAAACACTCCTTAAGCATGCGTGCAAAGCTAAGTAAGCATAGGAATGAGTGGGGAATCGATATTGGCAGTGCCGGCTCGCCCACTAGGCAAACTAGGTGCTCGCCTAGGGTGCGCAGGCTCTCAGGGGTGCCAAACTGCGCCCGGCCCCCCCCCCCGCCAAAAGCCCCCCCGCTGCCGCTGGGTGACCGCCACTCCCGTGAGAAGGAGCCGGGGAGGGGGAGCAGGAGAACGCCCAGCCGGGGCGCAGAAGGTGGCATCGCAGCTCGCCTGCCCTCCCCCCTCCCCCGGGGGGGGGAGGCGGCGGCAAAAGGGTCTCCAGGCCCCACCGGGAGGTTGGCATCTGAGCCTCGCCTGGGGCAGAAACACCTCAAGCCGGCCCTGGGTATTGGGAGAGGCTGTGTTTACCAATCTTGAAAAACTGTGGTCCAGGAAAAAGGCTTTTGGAACGGCCCACCTTCCCCATACGCTAGTGTGGGTGTGATATAGGAGCCGAAAACACACACAAACACACACACACAATGGAAGTGGGTGCTTCAGAGAGCTTGATGTGTTCACCAAGATGTTGAAGAGACACTTGGTGGTTCTCCAGGAGGGAAATCGGAGGCTTGGGCAGAGCAGAATGGCTCTCCCAGGGGACAGGTTATGGGTACGAATATTCATTGCTGACCCCCGAATTACAGGATGGGAGACGCTTGCAAGATGTTATGGATGTGCTCGCCAGGGCAAACCTCTTACCCCTGTCCCTCGCTGCTGTTTCAGATGTGGGCACCATCTGTGGAGAAAGAAGTGATATTCCCTGAGGGGGAAGGAGCTTCCTTGGAGCAAGGGCAGAGAGCGCAGGGCGTGGAGCGTGCCCAAGATGCCCTCTCTTGTGGTAAGGTCTCTTTGTGCCAGGATGCCATTGGGGCACCTCCGTGAGTTGGAGGGGTGGAGAGCTCAGGTCAGGAAAAGATTTTAACATTTCTTCACACAACACAGAGTTAATTTGCGGCACTCCGTGTCGCGTTGTGATTCCTCTCAAAGGGGATTAGACGAATTCACAGAAGGCAGTTCCCCCCATTAGTTAAAATATCCCCATCTCACCTTCCTCCCATAAGGGGAACTCAAGGCGGCTCAAAAGAGGAAAGGTAGACAAAGCTCTTCAACCTGGTGAATAAAGGGAGCCTCCACTTAAAATGGCCTCTGAGGTGAACAGTGTTACATCACCTGCCCCAGCCTGAGAGTCCCTCTCTGTACCTTGTGGCTAATAGCTCCAGGTGTCTATCCAATTCCCTCTTGAAGCCATCCATGCTTGTAGCTGCCACCACCTCCTGTGGCAGTGAGTTCCACATGTTAATCACTCTCTGGGTGAAGAAGGACTTCCTTTTATCTGTTCTAACCCGACTCCTCATCAGTTTCATGGAGTGCCCATGAGTTCTTGCGTTCCAACCTTTTTATCATTCTAATTGCCCTTCTCTGCATTTTTTCCAGTACTATAATGTCCTTTTTGAGGTGTGGTGACCAGAACGGTACACAGTATTCCAATTGAGGTTGCACCATTGATTTATACAGGGGCATGATGATACTGGCTGATTTGTTTTCAATTCCCTTCCTAACAATCCCCAGCATAGCGTTGGCCTTCTGTATTGCAGTCGCATGCTGTCTAGACACTTTCATTGAGTTATCTACTGTCTAGACATTTTCATTGAGTTATCTGCTATGACTCCAAGATCTCTCTCTTGGTCAGTCTCTGCCAGTTCGGACCCCATCAATGTGTATTGATAATTAGGATTTTTGGCTCCAGTGTGCATCGCCTTGCACTTGGCCACACTGAACCCCATTTGCCATGCTGATGCCCACTCACCCATCCTCGACAGATCCCTTTGGAGTGCCTCACAATCCTCCCTGGTTTTCACCACCCTGAGCAACTTCATGTCATCTGCAAATTTAGCCATTCCACTGCTTACTCCCAACTCCAAATCATTAATTAAAAAATTAAAAAGCATTGAACCGAGTACTGATCCCTGTGGTACCTCACTGCTTACCACCCTCCACTGAGAAAATTGCCCATTTATACTCACTCTCTGTTTCCTATTAATTAGCCAGTTTTTGATCTACAAGAGGACAAGTTCTCCCCCCATTTTAT
>JAPDNY010000275.1:0-59410 GCA_029375565.1 Gekko gecko | reverse complement strand
TATAGCAATAAAATTGAATTAAAGAAATTAAAAGGACAAATTGGCCTAAATTCATCTCAGGCCTCAAACTTTCCATTACCACCCTGAATTTCCCCCTCCCACAAGTTTCATAGAAAAAGGTATGACATTTCTGTTTAGCAAAAAACTGTTATTGAATGTGGTTGGAAGGGAGCTTGTGGTTAAGCTTCAAAGGTGCCCAGGTGCAAAAGATGCTTAGATCTTAAAGCTAGCTTGTAATGAAAAATAAGAGATGGTGCTTCCGGAATGAAATGTTCTCTTCAACAGGAAGAGAGAAATGGTGTAAAGGAAAGTTTCCATTGTCCAGCTTCTGACGCGCACATTGTAAGGTATATTAGGGAACTAAATGCATCTGAAAGAGGTCAGCCCTGTTGCTTATTAAAGCTGGCTGGCCTAGCGCTATAATAAATATCCTCCTCTGATTGACTTGGTGTGGTTTCACTGACTGGATGAAGGCTCTCCTCTCCCCGCTTCATTTCCTGGTGCATTGGCCGGGAAAATGGAGAGCTGACTCTGGCAACGAGACCGGGTTATTGCCCTCTTGAGCCACGGGCCGTCGGAGAGCCGGGCAGCCCGTGACTGATTTCCGACAGGCGCCACTTCCCTCTTTGGAAGGTCGGTCTTCTCTCCGTTCTGTTGTGACTCTCTGCCGGTGCCGCTCGCTTTGAAGAACCCAGGTCTGAGAGGACGAGCCCAGGGACGACTCGAGTCGACGGACAGGTCAGTATAGTCAGTCTGAGGTATCTGAGGTATCCCCTTCCAGTAGAGAAGGGGAAAAGGGAGCTTGATCACCTCTCTTATCAGTGGAATCTGGGTTAGCTTTCTGACAGGCAGGTCAGGGAAGCAGTGACTTCTCTGTGATCAGGGTGGAATACGTGTTGAAGTGTGTAATTGATGTGTGCTTGTGAAAAGGCAGAGTCCTACGGGACAAAACCAAACTGAGAATTGAGCTCGAATCGGCCACTTAAAGAAGGAAGCATCTGTGGTCAAGGAATCCCTTTTGTGTCTTAAGAGTGGCAGACCCCTCACTGCACTCTCCGTTTCTTAACCCTTTGTACACCCAGCTGTCTGTCTTTGTTTGTCTTCATGGGGGGAGTCAGGCAAAGCCCATCACGCCCTTAGAATACATGCTGCGAAATTTCAAAGATATTTTTACTGGAGACTATGGAGGAGATGTGCCCCTCAGCCCTGGCCGCTTACAAACTTTCTGCACAATAGACTGGCCAGCCTTTGATGTCGGATGGCCCCCAGAGGGGTCCATGAATCAGGAATTAATTAAAAGAGTTTTTGCAGCAGTTACAGACCCAAGCTGTGACCATCCAGATCAATTCCCCTACATTGACTTATGGGATGAGTGGGTCAGGTTCCATCCATTCTTAGAAAAGAAATTCCCTGCGACCCGGCGGCTTCGCTCCCGTATTCCACGGGTTTGTCTTGCTACCACCACAAGCCAGCCAGCTAGGTCTCCTGTTGGGGCCCCTCAAGTTCGAGTTCAAACAGATCAGGAAGAAGACTGGCCACCCCCTACTCTGCAGGACCAGCCAGAACCCGACAGAACCCCTCCACCCAGCCCACCTGAGACCCGAGCCATGGCCCGTGCCCGTGAGGAAGAGGGAAGGAAGAGGAGGGAAGAAAATAGGTTGAGAGAGGTGAACCTTCTACGTTCTGATGAGAATCTGGTAGACATCCCCTCCAATGAACAGGGCTCAGGGGGAGCCTGGAAAAAGAAGGACAGAGCTGAAAAAAAGTCCTGCGACCCTCCAGTAGACCCTGAACAGATATACCCCGACTTAAGGGAATTGTTCCTAGGAAGAGAGAGTGAGGAACCTTCAGCCCCACCCTTAACCCCCTCAGTCCATCCGAAACATGATACCTGTACAGGCCTCTGGACACAAGGCAGTTCTGGACAGGTTGAGCAATCCACAGCTCTGAAACCATCTGACAGGACATCCCCAACTCCTATGGTGTGTCCCTTGAGGCAAACCCCTGCAGGGGCAGCAGGCAATATGGTCTATGTTTATAGTCCCTTCAGCACAGTAGACCTTTGTAATTGGAAGACTCAGACCGTGCCTTATAGTGAAGACCCAAAGCCTATGACTGATCTGTTTACCACCATAATGACCACTCATGCACCAACCTGGAGGGATTGCTCGCAGCTGCTGTCTGCCTTGCTAACATCAGAAGAAAAACGGCAGGTACTGGCAGCCGCCAAACAATCCCTTGTGGCCAGGGTACCTGCGGGCCAAGTAGAAGCAACTTGGGTGGGAGAGAGGTTTCCCGAAGCAGACCCTATTGTGAGAAGGGGACAGTTGAACTCCTTATGCTATTAGATGAGTGTGGGTATAAAGCCTCCTGGAAGAAAGCTCAGCTGTGTCAGCAAACTGTCCGCTTTTTGGGCTTTGATCACAAGGCCAGCGTTCTTTAGGCCCAGAAAGAAAGGAAGCTGTGTGCCAGATCCCTGAGCCTTACACCCGCAAGGAACTTCGCGGATTTTTAGGGGCAGCAGGCTACTGTCGGCTGTGGATTCCAGGTTTTGCCCTCATAGCCAAACCCCTATATAAAGCTACAAGAGGAGGGCCCAACGATCCCTTCCTGTGGGGTCCTGAACAGGAGATAGCATTTCAAACCTTGAAGCAGCGCCTCATCGAGGCACCAGCATTAGGACTGCCCAACCCAGAAAAGCCTTTCTTTCTCTGCGTTGATGAAAAGGAGGGAGTGGCTCAGGGCGTCCTTATGCGGAAGCTTGGCCCCTACAAAAGACCTGTTGCTTATCTCAGCCAGGGCCTCGACACTGTAGAACAAGGTCTGCCCCCCTGCCTTCGAGCAGTAGCTGCCTGTTGTCGCCTCATTGAATCAGCCAACAAATTCACCTGGGGTGCCACGCTCACTGTGTATGTATCTCACGGGGTCAGGACTATTTTAGAGGCAAGGGGCCATAAATACCTCACTGTTTCTCGGATGGCTCGTTATCAGGCCATCCTCCTTGAAAATCCTGGAGTAGCCTTAGCACCAGCAGTGACTGTTAACCCTGCCACCCTGCTTCCAGTACCTGAAGAGGCACCAGACCACGACTGCCTAGTTACAGTGGATCAGGTGTTTGCTTCGAGACTGGATCTCCAAGACCAGCCCTTACCCAGCCCAGAGATGACCCTTTACTGCGATGGCAGCAGTTTCCTAGATGATACAGGGCAACGCAGGGCTGGCTATGCTGTTGTTGATGATGAAAAGGTGGTGCAAGCCCTTATGGGCAGGGACTTCAGCCCAGCTTGCAGAAATCATCGCTCTCACTGCTGCGCTAACATTGGCAAGAGGCCGAAGTGTCAACATATATACTAACTCAATGTTTGCCTTTAAGTCTGCTCATGCTTATGGTATCCTCTGGCAAAACAGAGGCTTCATCACAGCTGCAGGCAAAGACATTAAGTATGGCCCTAACCTACGGTTATTAATGGAAGCTGTAAATCTCCCAGAAAAAGTAGCCATCATTCACTGCAGGGGCCACCAGAAGATTGTAGACTCTGTATCTCGAGGAAATGCTCGGGCTGATAAGGCAGCAAAAGAAATAGCCCTTGAAGCATCAGGCCCCCCAGCGCAACACTCTGTCCTGTGTTTCCAACCCCTGTTGCAGCCTGGACCCCCAGGTATTCACCAGAAGAAGAAGCCTGGTGTGACTTACAGGGAACAGAAAAGAGTAAGGAGGGGTGGTGGTGAATGCCTACAGGGAAAATATTTATCCCTGCTGCCCTGGGACTAGCTATAATGCGACAACTCCATGAAAACACACATGCAGGAACCACAGCCATGGTCAAGGCAATAAACCATGGATCCACTGGTCCCATCTCAAGGTAGCTCACCCTAGGTGGACCTCCCAGCCTGGGCCTACGCCTACCTGTGTTAAGATCTCTCGTCTGCCTCCTGGGACAGCGCCGGCTAGCTCTGCTCCCTCTGGGTCCGTACCCCTGAGGGACACAGCCGAATAAGCCTGCTCGTGAACCTCTGCTAAAAGCCTACCGGAACGGCTTTTTCTACGCACAGGTGAAGAATTGATCTCCGTTGGAACCTCAGGTCTTGCATTTAGTAATTCCAGACGTTAACTAACCAACATACGGGCCAAAGGATGTGTTTCCTTCTGTTGCAATGTGTTTTTCTGTTCTATTGGGTCCATAGTCAGGCTTCCCCACCCCCTCTCCCTGCTTGTACCCCATGCATTACTACCACCTATCGCCAGGGTCAAACCTCCCAAACCTTGATTTATCAAACTAGCTATGACTGTGCATCATCCACAATCACTCAGTGTCAGCATCAGTCCACCACATATAGTGTCTGTAATGAGAAGGGACACAGTACATGTTTTCGGCCCCAATCCCATGCTGTTCATGCCCATGTTAATGTTTATGCCAATTACAAAAAGGCAGGAATCCTCCCGCCCTATTTCTTGTGGCTTTTAATATAACAACCTCACTAAGGTTTACAATATATCTTGGAGGGAGACCGAACGCCCTGATAAATGGATCCTGAGAAATAAGCTAGTCGGCTTTACCTGCTTTATACGACAAGGCCATCCCTTTTCAGAACCAGTGGGGATGTTAGAATGTGAAGGAGGGTGGATCTGTAATGGAACTAAACCCAAAACTTTTGTTGATTTTACTAACCCAGATAACACACAGATTCCACAATATGTGAACATGGGACACTTGCAGGTCCTCTGGGATGATCCATGCAATGCCTCACGGAAGTGGGTAGCCCCTGATTCACTATATTGGATCTGTGGCACAGCGGCCTATGCTACACTACCCCCAGGCTGGAGTGGAGCTTGTGTTTTGGGGACTATAAGACCCAGTTTCTTCCTTTTGCCCTTGGAAACTGGTGAACATCTAGGGGTCCCAGTATACGATGAACTAGGCCGTGCAAAGCGCTCTCTGCGAATTCATACATGGTAAAATAATGAGTGGCCCCCAGAGCGTATTATTCAAGTGTATGGGCCTGCTACATGGGCTGCAGATGGCATGTATGGCTATAGGACCCCTATATATATGCTGAACCGTCTTATCAGGCTGCAAGCGGTTCTAGAAATCATAACTAATGAAACTTCCCAAGCGTTGTCCTTGCTTGCCAAAACAAATACTCAAATACGCACCGCTATCTATCAGAATCGCTTGGCTTTAGATTTTCTCCTAGCATCAGAAGGAGGCGTCTGTGGAAAGTTTAATCTTACTAACTGTTAACTCTGTAATGATTCGTGACACTCCCAAGCTTCTGCATCTGGCTGCTAATCACAGAGAAAGACGGTTGTCTCATGCTCGGACCTTTTCACGTAGTACCTTATACAGGCCGGATGAAAGTGACTATAACCCCTATATGACCATGAAAGGCAGAGATCCCTCAATATATAGTAGCCTTGGTCGACCAACCTCTCAGTAAATAATCGAGGTGGTCGAAGAGGAGGGAATTATAGCAATAAAATTGAATTAAAGAAATTAAAAGGACAAATTGGCCTAAATTCATCTCAGGCCTCAAACTTTCCATTACCACCCTGAATTTCCCCCTCCCACAAGTTTCATAGAAAAAGGTATGACATTTCTGTTTAGCAAAAAACTGTTATTGAATGTGGTTGGAAGGGAGCTTGTGGTTAAGCTTCAAAGGTGCCCAGGTGCAAAAGATGCTTAGATCTTAAAGCTAGCTTGTAATGAAAAATAAGAGATGGTGCTTCCGGAATGAAATGTTCTCTTCAACAGGAAGAGAGAAATGGTGTAAAGGAAAGTTTCCATTGTCCAGCTTCTGACGCGCACATTGTAAGGTATATTAGGGAACTAAATGCATCTGAAAGAGGTCAGCCCTGTTGCTTATTAAAGCTGGCTGGCCTAGCGCTATAATAAATATCCTCCTCTGATTGACTTGGTGTGGTTTCACTGACTGGATGAAGGCTCTCCTCTCCCCGCTTCAATGTCAGTTAGCTTACGTTAGATGGAGAACATATAGCACTATGTATCTGTATCTGCTACATTAGATACTTTAAGAGCTTCATAGCCTGGGAAGAAGAAGGCCCATTGTTTAACAAAAAAAACACCCATATTTTCACTTGAGAAAATCCAACCCACAGGTCTGGGCCCAATCAAAGGAGGGGGGCAGGGTCATTTCCTGGGCCGTTTTGGCCTTTGAAGGAGGCCTCATCAGGGCCAGTCCTGGCCGCCATCACTGGGTAACTTGATAGGAGCTGCCTGCATGAGTCACCTATGCCTGGCTGCTGTTCCACAGCAGAAACCCTATTAAAGCCAGTGTGGGGTAGTGGAGAAAGGCTGGGTATAAATGAAGTAAATAATAAATATAGCTGAAGATGGGAGGCAGATGAAAGGCAGGCTGGGGAATGGCTGAGAAAGGGAAAGGGGAGAGGGTTTGGGGTGGAGAATACAGGGGAAAGTAATGTGCCTCCCCCACACCAATTCCTTGAGGGTTCCCTACCATGCAAGCAGGCCTGACTTGGCCCAGTAGCTGGCACCAGACAACTGGGCCGTAATTTTCCTAGGCAGACATGGAGAGAGAAAGCTGAAGAAAGAGGGACAGATAAAGGTAGGCTTACTGTTTGGTGGGAAGGAGAGAAGGAAGCAGGGAAAGCAGGCTATGGGGGCTTTAGGGAAAGGGAAAGAGGAAATAGTTGGGGAAGGGAAAATGCGATGCCCCCTGCAAATCCTTGTGGGGTCCTACTTGTACTTAATAATTACATTTTTAAGAAAAACATGCTGGAATATGCTGGATAACAGTAATAAGTGTGTAGATGAAAGGGAAGTGTGCCGCCAGCCATGTTGGGAGGGGAGCTGAAGCTAACAGCAAACGGATTTTGCTTCTCTCCTGCTCCCGTATAACCAAGACCAAACCCTTTTGCTGAAGCCTCAACGTATTCTCCTGCTTAGGCATTATTAATGTAGGAAACATACACATTGGATAAGAACAGCTATTCTTTTAAAAGAGACACTTCCTTAGGTATCTTCCCTGTTACACTGTTTTAATAACCTGAAAGGTTCACACTTCACAGTCACAGAGCCTACCAGGGGAGAGGCGATCCTGGATTTGGTCCTAAGTAACGCCCAAGACCTGGTGAGAGATGTAGAAGTGATTACACTGCTTGGGAACAGTGACCATAATGTTATAGAGTTCAACATTTGTATAAATAGGAAGTTGCCCAAAAAGACTGACACAACCACTTTTAACTTTAAAAGAGGTAACTTCTCTGATACGAGGGGACATGTGAAGAAACTGAAAGGAAAAGTAGAAAGGGTCAAAGCCATTGGGGAAGCTTGGAGACTGTTTAAAACTAATCCTAGAAGCGCAGAAAAAATATATACCGCAGGTTAGGAAAGGCACAAATAGGTACAGAAAAAAGCCTGCATGGTTAACAAACGAAGTAATGGAAGCTATAAAAGGTAAGAAGGATTCCTTTAAGTGGTGGAAAGCTAGTCTCAGTGAGGTTGATAAAAGGGAACACAGGCTGTGGCAAATAAAACAAAACAAGGAGGGGAACCAGTGTACAAGAAATGGTGCAAAACACAAGAGAGTGCTGGCTGAAATCACTTGAAGTAAACAAAATAGGTATATATAAAAATAATACTTAATGCTGTGTTCACTGACACTATACCTAGATAAAGCCTAGGTATTCTTGCAAGAAACAACAGTGGTACAGAAAGGTAAAGTCACAGTAGTACAGAGAATTAAGTCCCAAAAATATCAGTGTGTCTACTCTCACTCTATATTCATCATAGAGTGGACTCATGTAGTTCCAGAAGGATCCATATAATCTTGTAATCCATAAACGACGTGTAGTCTGGATGGAAGCTGCCGCGTTTCAAATAATTCTTTTTCAAAGCCAATAGGCTGTGAGAAATGAAAATAAAGATTTTTGATTAATTAGCTGAAAATGTTAGCTTTGTATACTTTAAAGGTTTGATGTGTTGATTCATGCTAAAAGATTAAACCTGCTTGCTATGCTACAGGGGATTTTTAGAAAGGGGAAATGAAATCAGACAAGCAGGCCTAACAATGGAAACTAGTCTCTGGGTCAGAAAGCAAAAATCCTAAAGAGCAACAGTGCAGTTATATCTGGTGGCCTCAATAACCAGAAAAGTACCTACTTTTTCTAATTGAACACAGGTGGATCCTATATTAAAAATATGTTAGCAGTATAATTAAGTAGTAAAAGTCAAAACCTAGAGTAATCAAAAATAATATTGCTTGTCTGCTTTAACTAGAATAAAACTAAAAGGGGAAGTTTCACATGGGACCAATGTCAGACAGTAGTGTATGTCATGCAGTTAACTCACTAGGAATAACTCAGTCTGTAACAAATAGGGTGAGACTGACCAAAAATGCTCAAAATAAAACTTATATGATAAAAGAAACATCCAGCCATATAAGGGAATTGTTTTATGGAAAAGGAAAACACGTGGTACATTGATCAGGCATTCGGATTTGTTCTGTGAACTCCAGCTGGCAACCTATGGCAGCTGGAGGAGGGCCTTTTTATTTTTTTTCAAAGCATTGTGATAGAAAGTATATAACGGCTTGTTTCAAAATGCAAAGGTGTGTTCAGTCATTTGATTGATCACCCACACTTACAAGAGTGTAACAATAAAATATTCTGCTTCACTGAAAAAGGTCTGTCTCCAGAGGTTTTGTTCTTAGTAAGAACAACTTGCATTTCTGACAAGGCTATAGTGGGACCCAATCTCAGTAGTAGCACATACAGAAACCAGGTTAATCAATCACAAAGGCTGTGGCAAATAAAATGCAAGTCTGTGATCAGGCAGGCAAAATGGGAATATGGGACAATATAGCAAAAAAACATAAAGACCAACAATAAAACTTTCTTCAAATACATTAAAAGCAGGAAACCAGCCAGGGAGGCAGTGGGGCCCTTGGATGACCAAGAGGTAAAAGGAGTAGTGAAGGATGACAGGGAAATGGCTGAGAAGCTAAATGCATTTTTTGCCTCTGTCTTCATTGTGGAAGATGAGAAATGCTTGCCCACTCCAGAACCGCTGATTTCGGGAGGGGTGTTGAAAGACCTGAGTCAGATTGAGGTGATGAGAGAGAAGGTCCTACAATTGATAGACAACTTAAAAACTAATAAATCACCAGGCCTGGATGGCATACATACGAGAGTTCTGAAAGAACACCAATGTGAACTTTTGGATCTCCTGACAAAAATATGTAATCTTTCATTAAAATCTGCCTCCATTCCTGAGGACTGGAAGGTAGCTAATATCACTCCCATCTTTAAAAAGAGTTCCAGAGGAGATCTGGGAAATTATAGGCCAGTCAGTCTGATGTCCATACTGGGTAAATTGGTGGAAACTGTTATTAAGGAAAGAATTAGGAGGCACATTAGTGAACCAAACCTATTGAGGAAGACTCAGCATGGGTTCTGTAAGGGAAGATCTGGTCTCACTAATCTGTTAGTGTTCTTTGAGGGAGTGAACAAACCTGTGGACAAGGGGGACCCAATAGATGTTGTTTACCTTGAGTTCCAGAAAGCTTTTGATAAAGTTCCTCATCGAAGGCTCCTAAGTAAGTTCAATAGTCACAGGATAAAAGGACAAGTCCTTTTGGGGATCAAAAGCTGGCTAATGAATAGGAAACAGAGAGTGAGTATAAATGGGCAATTTCTCAGTGGAGGGTGGTAAGCAGTGGGGTACCACAGGGACCAAAAGACTGATGCTTTTTAACTTATTAATGATTTGGAGTTGGGAGTGTGCAGTGAAGTGGCTAAATTTGCAGATGATATGAAGTTGTTCAGGATGGTGAGAACCAGGGAGGACTGTGAGGCACTCCAAAGGGATCTGTTGAGGATGGGTGAGTGGCATCAATGTGGCAAATGGGGTTCAGTGTGGCAAGTGCAAGGTGATGCACATTGGAGCCAAAAATCTTAAATATGAATACATGCTGATGGGGTCCAAACTGGCAGAGACTGACCAAGAGAGAGATCTTGAAGTCATAGTAGATAACTCACTGAAAATGCTGAGACAGTGTGCGACTGCAATAAAAAAGGCCAATGCTATGCTGGGGATTATTAGGAAAGGTATTGAAAACAGATCAGCCCATATCATAATGCCCCTGTATAAATCAATGGTGCGACCTCAATTGGAATACTGTGTACAGTTCTGGTCACCACACCTCAAAAAGGATATTATAGCCCTGGAAAAAGTGCAGAGAAGGGCAACTAGAAGGGTTGGAACACTTTCCCTATGAAGAAAGGTTAAAATGCTTGGGACTCTTTAGCTTGGAGAAATGACGACTGAGGAGTGACAAGATGGAGGTTTATAAGATTATGCATGGGATAGAGCAGGTGGAGAAAGAAGTACTTTTCTCCCTTTCTCACAATTCAAGAACTCCTGGCCACTCAATGAAATTGCTGAGTAGTCGGGTTAGAATGGATAAAAGGAAGTCCTTCTTCACCCACAGAGTGATTAACAGGTGGAATTCACTGCCACAGAAGGTGGTGATGGCTACAAGCATGGACGGCTTCAAGAGGGAATTAGATAAGCATATGGAGCAGAAGTCCATCAGTGGCTATTAGCCACAAGGTATAGATAAGAACTCTCAGGCTGGGGCAAGCAATGCTCTGCATTCTTGGTGCTTCGGGGGGAAACAACAGGGGGAGGGCTTCTAGTGTCCTGGCCCCACTGTTGGACCTCCTGATGGCACCTGGTATTTTTGGCCACTGTGTGACAGAGTGTTGGACTGGATGAGCCATTTGGCCTGATCCAACATTGGCTTCTCTTATGTTCTTATAGTACCCAAAAGGGGGATTTATTCCAGGGTCCCTTAAGCGCAGTAAGAATAACAGAACTCTTGGGGAATCGGCCTCATGTGAGGGGAGGGAGGAAGGCAGAGCTGGCCAGGGAAACAGTGTTATTATGGGCACCCACCGGCATTTGGTTTCCCTTCTATCCATGGCGCTTCCTATTCTAAGAGGCGCTCCTGTGCCTTCAAGAGAAACTGTCATGTTGCAAACGGGGCCTGCCTGCCTGCCTGGGGGAGACATCAGCGGTGCAGCAGGCAGCGGTCCCGCCTTAGCGGCTGCGTTTCGCAAAGGGGGATTTTTCCTCGACCCGAGCAAACAGCTGATCCCCGCTGCTGCCCTCGAGGACTCCACCCGCCCCTTCTCGGCGCCTTCCCTTTCCTCCGGCCGTCCGAGGCCCCGAGGCGTGGTCTGATGCGGGAAAGCGCTTCCTGAGCCGCCCTCGCCTCGCCGCACCCGTCTCTGGTTCCGCTGTTCGCAGAGGCAAGTTGCGCCGCGCGGGAGCACCTCGAGTTCCGCTGCTACCCGGAGTAAGTAAGGAGCAGGCTCTCTTGGGGAGCCCCTTCCCCAGGCGCTCAGGGCGGGTGGGAGCGGGCGACCCTGCTTCGCTTCCGAGATCTGACCAGATCGGGGCTACCCTGGGCTGGGCTATCCCCATCAGGACTTGGGCCTGGATCACAGGGTGGGGGGGGGGGCCTCTCCTTTGCTGTGGAGGAAAAGAGAAACCGAAAGGAGGGTTTGGCGGTCTCTGCTACGGCGGGGTTGAGAACAGCTGCAGGTGGGCGGGATACTCTGGGGATTTCCACCAGGCCGGCAAATGTGATCCTCCTCTGCTCCTTATGTGTCCTCGCTGGATGCGGAGGTAGCGTGCCCACAGGTATCGCCTGTCCTGCAGGAAGCAAGTCCCCGGCCTCTCGGCGGCTTCGCGAGCGGCCCCTCTGAGTGCACCTAAGGGCAAGTTCTCCTTTGTTTTCCAGCTTGCAGGTTTTCAGCATGGAGCAGCTGGCCAGCGCAAACGCTCATTTTGCTCTGGATCTCTTCCAAAAGTTCAGGGAGGCCAACCCGACAGGCAACATCTTTTACTCCCCTCTCAGCGTGTCCACTGCCATCGCCATGGTCTTCTTGGGGGCCAGAGGGAACACAGCAAAAGAACTGGCAAAGGTTAGCAACCCTTCCCTCCCCCCCTTATTTTGGTGGTGGCTTCTTCTGCTGGGACTCAGTGTTCCCTCTAAGCTGAGTTAGTGTGCGCTAGCTCACAGTTTTTTAGTCTCTGGCTCACACGTTTCTGTCTTCGCTTAGGAGGGATGGCTCCAGAGCAAACTGCTGCAACAGCCCAATCGCTCACTCAGGACTTTAATGCCAGTCGCTCACAAAGTAGAATTTTTGCTCACAAGACTCCACAGCTTAGAGGGAGCATTGGCTGGCATCTGGTCATTTTGTTAGGTAGCACCTGTGGTTAGCCCTAAATAAAGTCTTCTGTGGCCTGTGATGATGCTTTCAATGTAAACTGTCACATCAATAAGAGAAGCTTTTATTTGGATTTATCTATGAATCTGGCTTTTCATGGGAGTTGCTTTTAGTATTATCTACTTAGTGTTAACAGACCAAGGGCAACTCCTCCCTCAAGAAGCTTAGACTTTGTACAGAAATCCTCTAGGTGCTAGAAGAATTCATAATGCTGCTGTTCTGGTACTGGCTCTAGTGGGAGCGCCTTGTTTATTCTTGCATCAAAAATGGCAATATGCCAGATAATATAGTGACTCAGATAATATAGTGGTTCACTCAGATACTATAGTGACCAAGAAACAAAGAAGATAAAAGAGGAGTGAGTCTTCTTTTATCCTCTTTGTTTCTTCGTTGTTTTATAAAAATAGCTAGAGCAGGTTGTTGCTAGGGAGTTTATCACAGGAGATGTACACAAACTGGTCGAAATGGAGCTAAAGCTTTATTTGGGAAGTAATGTGCTTGGTAGTATAGAGCAGAGACAGGTTTCTAGCTACGTCACTAGTTTAGAGACACAGACAGAAGGAGTGTGTGGAACTTCCGAAAAGAAGTGGGGTATTGCCCTAAGAGTAGCAATCTGGAGACGGACCAGGAATGGCTCTTATTGGGAAGGCAGGTGCTTACTTCACTATCCTATCTAACTGGTGTTCTCTTTGCTGCCGCCTTGTGGGGAAAATAAAGTTTAGCGGGGTTCATTCAAACGGGTTCATTCAAATGGGTTAAACGTTGGTTTCCCTATGGTGCAAGGAATGCGGAATTCCCAGCTAAAACCAGAGCTTGGATCATCACAAGGTTGAACATTCCCCTTAATTCTCTATTTGGCCTTCACAGACATGGCTGCCCAATGGCTCATTTCACATTTTCCCATTCATCCCTGCATGGATTTCTGCTCTTCTCACCAGACATTGCTTACTCCAGCACAGGTTGACACAGCTGGCTTTTTCCATGTGGTATTTCCTGAGACTATCCCCAACAGGTAGAGGAATGGAAATAGGAACTAAAATGTATGTGTTGGGGTCATGCTTACAGGTCATTTCTGTGAGGGTTGTAAGTCAGTGTGGAACAGATTGGCTAGTGTTTAGTTATTTAATTTATGAACAGTGTGATGCCATCCTAAGAACACTGGAATAAACTCCATTGAGTAGACCTGTTTAGGATGGCTCTGTAAAGTATTTTAATAAAGTAGTACTGATTCATATCAGAGTCTAAAATTAAATGCCGTATGCTTCACAGTCATTATCAGCTCCAACTCAATTCATTGGCCAGAAAGCAAGGGAAAAACCTTCTTCTTAGAGAGCAGTTTAGTAAAGAATATATGTTGTTCATTTTGGACATTTGGGCATGTAGATTACTCCATCCCCCAAACTGGTGGAGGTAACAGTATCCTTCTTTTGATATATTCTCTTCCTGATTCCTAAAAATGAGACTATGAATAAGAAAATGTCTTGTGCCATTCTAGAAGACACATGGAATTCTTCAGTACTCTTTGTCTTTTCTTTGGTGTATCCACAAAGAAGTAGATTAGAGTCGTGTCTTTTAAAAAGGAAAGCTGACCATTTAGGCAGTGGGCCAAAACTGCAAATTGGTTGTGGCACGTGTCTGCACATCTTGAGACCAGAAAGCGCCCAAATTGTTGTTCAGCTCTCTGATATCTTAATTGGGATGAATTTAATTGGTCCAGGTGATAATGATGCCAATTATTCCCCTTTCCTCCGGCAGACATTTCATTTTGATGTTACTGAGGATCTTCATTCAAGATTCCAAAAGCTCAATGCTCAGTTTAACCGGAGTGACGCCCCCTATATATTGAAGGTTGCTAATCGGCTGTATGGTGAGAAGACCTACAACTTTTTGCAAGTAAGTTGATGTTTGGGACATAAAAGAACCTTGAGAACTTATGTGGCTCCTGGAGTTGCTTTTTTATTACCATATTTGGCCTGCAACCCGCATCCTCGGATGATTCTTTTCAGTGAGAATGTTTTGTCAGCTGGAGCTGAAAGGTGTTTGATCCCAAACAAAGCTTTGTTGTCTGAGGAAATGGAAAAAAAAAGGCATTGCACATTGTCAAGAATGTAGCGTCTTGTTGGATGTTGGGATTTTGGTGTTAAGAATGCAGCATCCTGCAGGATGTTGGGATTGTGGTGCCAGTTGCCAGTCAGAGGTTTTGCAGTCACACAGATCTTAGAGAAGCGAGAGGAAATGGCCTTTACTGGGGGGTCACACGCTGTTCAATGAGCTGATACTGGTAGGTTTCCTACTGATGTTTCACTGCTTATTATCCCTGATGAGAACTTCCCTGCAATTATAGTTATTTTAGTCATCGACTGAGGACTTATGCAAAGAAATTCAATTCATGCTGGCATCCAGAGATGTGATTAATTGGGTCTAGTAGGTGAGAGGGCGACTGTACACTTGTGCTATATATTGAAACATATCCTACATGATTTCTCCAGGACTTTTTGACTGGCACTCAGAAGCATTATGGAGCTGAATTGTCTGCAGTGGATTTTCAAAATGCTGCTGCTGAAGTCCGAAAGGAGATTAACCAGTGGGTTGAAGAACAAACTGGAGGTGAGAGGGTCACAGACATTACGTCCTAACATTCTGTCTTTCTGTGGGATCTACAGGTTAGTCTGTTCCTTGTTAGAATAATGTGCCATATCCACAGCAATACAGGACTGAACCAATTGATATTCTTTCTCCAGTAAACATGTTATTTTATTCAGTTGTGTTGCAGATGATTAGTGGTAGGCTGGTTATAAATAACTGGATCTAATCTAGTCAAATAAAGCACCTGACTTTGGATAGCTATTGTTAAAAGCACACTTCTGGACTGAGATGGACCCGATCCAGTAAGGGACTTCTCAAGGTTATATTCCACACCTATTCTTCCCACTTGGATCCTGAGAAGTTAGAAAGATCGTAGGGATCGTATTGGAAAGCTCATGTTAGTGTTACAAATAAATGATGAGAAATTATCAAAAATAATCTGATAAGAAGATTGACTTGTGTGCCCTGATGGGGAAGAATAGATTTTTGACTGGGTTCAGTTGGAGGAGTCCAAGTTAGTGAACAGCTAACCAGTAGAAGCAAGTTCATTATTACTTGATCATGATCAAGTAAAGTATCTATCCCTATAAGAGGTCAAGACGCTAAACCCACAAAACCCTTTACATTGTTTGGTACTTAGAGTAAATTCTACATCATTATAATGCAATAACATATAGCCAATCCATGCATGCCTATTCAATATTGCACCAAAAAGTAGGCAATACTGCATTCGTAACATACTTTTCAGAATTCCACTACCTTATCTGTCTCACTCCACTAGCATCAGAAGAATTGCTGTCTACTATGTTTAAGAAACAGGCTATAGCTTAAGGAATAGTTTGCCCACATAAAGCGAGGAATGCAGACTTGCCAGCTTTAGCTAGAGACACATGAGGCTGCCTTATACAGACTCGGTCCATCAGAGTCAGTATTGTCTACTCAGACTGGCAGCAGCTCTCCAGGGTCTCAGGCGGAGGTCTTTCCCATCACCTCCTGCCTGGTCCTTTTAACTGGAGATGCCGGGGATCAAGCCTGGGTCCTTCTGCATGCCAAGCAGAGGCTCTTCCACTGAGCCAGAAGCCCCTTCCCTAACACAAATAACATTGTTGGATCAGCACTAGGTTAGATGCTTTCTTCAGTTCTTTATGTGGCCTTCATAAGCTACACAGTGGCTCATTCACATTTTACCTTTTCCTCTTCGTTCCCCATCCAGGGATGGCTTTGGACAACAACGTCTATGCAGCTTGAGTTAGTGCACTTTTCAAACGGATCTGAGTTGGTATCTCTGTCCACAGAGTGTATGGGGTTCACATCAGGTATACTGCCAGATCCAGGTAGTGTGCAGCATTCCTGATCCAGCATTTGAATCCGTGGATGGATGCTACCTCCATGTTGGATCAGGGATGTGTTGGGAAAAGCAGGCACCTTATAGGGTGTGAGTCACAAGCACACGTCTTCCCCTTTTTCATCATAATTGAAAACATGGAGAACCTAATGTACATTAGGAAGTGTGAACAGTCAGTCAAGAGACTTACTAGTTATTTACTTAAAATACTTCTGCATCTTGCCTGACAATTCAGGATGCAAGGGAGGAAACAACAATAAATATAGAATACATTACATTATTAAATAGTGTGTATATCATGAAAGGAGCTGCGGTGGCTCAAGTGGTTAAGACGCTGAACTGCAGGCTGTGGAAGGTCGGTAGTTCAGCAGTTCGAAACCCGGGTGCCGCATGACAGGGTGAGCTCCTGTCTCTAGTTCCAGCTCCTGCCAACCTAGCAGTTCGAAAGCTAGAAATTGCAAGTAGATAAATAGGTACCACTTCGGTGGGAAGGTAACAGCGTTCCGTGCACCTTGGTGTTTAGTCATGCCGGCCACATGACCACGGAAACGTCTTCAGACAGCGCTGGCTCTTCGGCTTTGAAACGGAGATGAGCACTGCAACCCTAGAGTTGGATTCGACTGGCTTTCGAGCAAGGGAACCTTTACCTTTACCTATATCATGAAAACAACTGTGATGCCCCTTTCCATTCACCCAGAGTGTCCTACTACCCTCTACGAACTCTCTTTGAGAGCCAGTTTGGTGAAGTGGTTAAAAGCGCGGACTCTAATCTGGGAGAACTGGGTTTGATTCCCCACTCCTCCACATGCAGCTGCTGGTGTGACCTTGGGTCAATCACAAGTCCTTTCGGAGCTGTTCTCTCACCAGCAGTTCTTGAAAAAGCTCTCTCAGTCCTACCTACCTCATAGGGAGTCCGTTGTGGGGGAGGAAGGGAAAGAAGATGGTAATCCACTCTGAGACTCCTTTGGGTAGTGAAGGGTGGGGTATAAATCCAATGTTCCCTTTAAGCTGAGTTAGTGTGAGCAAGCTCACAGTTTTTTAGCCCCCAGCTCACATATTTTGTCTTAGCTCAGGAAAGAGGGCTCCAGAACAAACTAAATTCTGCAGTAGCCAAATCACTCACTTTAATGCCAGTAGCTCACAAAGTAGTATTTTTGCTCACAAGACTCCACAGCTTAGAGGGAGCATTGTGTAAATCCAATCTCTTCTTCTCCTCTCTCAGGTTCAGGGTACACTTAGGTCAGGATGCCACATTCACCAACCTTCTTGTTTCTTTTAAAATATCTAGGCAGCCATGGCCATTTCACACCTCGGGCCCTCTCTTTCTCACTCAGAGACATCAGCAGACAGGGTAGCCCAGCCCCCCTTAAATAAGAGAAGAAGAGAAGAGTTTGGATTTATACCCCGCCCTTCACTGCCCGAAGGCGTCTCAGAGCGGCTTACAAACTCCTTTCCCTTCCCCTCCCCACAACAGACACCCTGTGAGGTAGGTGAGGCTGAGAGAACTTCTGACAGAAAGTGTCCTTGAGAGAACAGCTGTGCCAGAGCTTGTGACTGACCCAAGGTCACATCAGCAGGTGCAAGTGGAGGAGTGGGGAATCAAACCCGGTTCTCCCAGATAAGAGTCCACGCACTTAACCACTACACCAAACAGGCCCTCACTCACACAGAGTTATTGGGGTTGGATTTCAAACACTGTTCCATTCACACACTGCCACCATTTATTCATATCCTGCAATACATCTACAGACCAAGTTACTACATTGTGAGTTTGTGTGTTTCTTTATGAAATAGCAACAGGCCACCAAACTTATGAAGAGGTAGCAATCCTGTCTTCTTTAAGAGATATCTCTGCCCTTGTAGCACCTTGTATTCCAGCTCTTATACCTTCATGGGGAATGTGCAGAGTTACCTCATGAGATAAATAGCAGAACTAGAGGTGAAACAACAAAAGATAGATGAATCCTAGGTGCAAAGAAGGATTGTGCTCTTTTGCGAGGAGTGCAGTTGTGGCAGCAAAACTTCAGGAGGCTTGTTGTGGGCTCTGATGTACCCTGAAATAGTGACTTTCCCACCAGATTTCAATGCAATTGCTCATCCACAGAACTAGAACAATCTATGACCAGCTCCTAAAATGGTGTGACTCCTATTCCAGAGAAGGTGGACAGAGAATTTGCCTGAGGGGTAATTTCTTTTGGTGATATTTCAAGTCACTGAGTCTCTATTGTGTCAAAACGTAAATCAGCCGATAGTTGTTATGGAAATAGCTAGTGCTTGCGGCAAATGGGAGGAAGCTCTGTGTGTTGTGGTCACGCCTAATTTGCTTCTGTGATGTGCTGCCTGATGGTATAACTAATTGCAGGTTGAGTGGGGAAATGATAAAGCCATATGTATAACTGCTGCACATGTTTCATAAACATGACGGCACTGCTATAAACTGTGAAACTAAGTACAGCTTCACAGAATGGGAGTGAGCTCATGTGGCAGTGGCCTGCAGTTCTTCTAGAGGAAGCCAAAGTTAAGCCACGGTGAAGTCTGGCACCTGGGGGGCAGGGAGATTTTCCTGTGCACATGGTGCAGTCCCCAGGAGTGCAGAAAAAACTAAAAGTTTTAAAAACTGTATGGGGAATATTTAAATCTCAAAAAAAGTAAGAGCGTTCCCTGCGCATGCACAGAGAACACTCTGGGAACTCTGCAGCAGGCCAGTGGCTGAGGGGCACTCAGGCTTCGCCGCCGGTGCTGGGGGGGGGGGCGGGAAAATCAGCGGGAGGGGAGATTGTCGGGTCCAGCGGCTGGGAGGCACTCAGGCCTCACCACCAGTGCTGGGAGGGGAGGGAAAATCAGAAGGGGGAGAGATTGACGGGCCCGGTGGCTGGGAGGTGCTCAGGTCTCACCGCCGGTGCCGGGGGGGAGGGAAGATCAGAAGGGGGGGAGATCGTCGGGTTTGGCAGCTGGGAGGCACTCAGGCCTTGCCACCGGTGCCAGGGGGAGGGAAAATCAGAAGGGGGGGAGATCGTCAGGCCCGATGGCTGGGAGGTGCTTATGCCTCACTGCCGGTGCCCTTGGGGGAGGGAAAATTGGTGGGCCGGAGCGGGGGAGAGAAGGCTTACCTGCGGAGACCGGGAGCCTTTAGGAATACTCCCCCACCCCCTTGCAGGTATCATGGGTCCTGCTTCTTGTCTGTCTCTAATGTTCTGTTAGCTCTCCATCAATCTTAGGGAGAGGCGGAACCTAACCTGTGTGCCATAATAACTTAGAATCATTAGATAAAAGGCAAATTCACTAAGTCCCATAGACATGGCATAATTCTTTCCTTTTCCTCAAAATTCAAGTTGAAATGACAGTTGGGTATTCCAAAATATTCCAGAATATAGGGTCGCAGGGTTTGGCCCTTGACCATACTTCAGGCAAGCTGTCTGATTTGGGATACAGGGAGCAGACTGCATGAACATCCTCGAGGCTGCTAGTTATTTCAGTATTTTAATAGTGGGTTTTTAAAAGAACAAACCTTAAGTGCAGAGCAGTTCTGGGGAGAGGGAAGAGGTTTCCTGGTGACAACCCGGGAGTTAGCAGCAGTAAGCACAGCAAGCTTCATGAAAGTCAGACTCGGCAAGGGAAAGGCGTGTTTGGACTGAACACAGCAAGTCACAAGTATTGCAGAGCGATGATAGCCAGCTGTGTGTTTCATTAAACAACCAGCCCACGCTCAAATCCTGTGTATTGACTTTTTTGTATTACCTGTTTAATCATTGATTTCCTTCTAAGCTGCCTTGGGTCTCCTCTGCAGGAAGGGTGGGTTATAAATGACCAAACAAAGAAATGTTCCATAAGCCTTAAGTGCTGAATAGAAAATTATTATTTCTTCTAACTTTTCATCCAAGGTAAGATCCTTGACCTGTTGCCAGAAGGTTCACTTAATGAAATGACCAGACTTGTTCTGGTGAATGCCGTCTACTTTAAAGGCACCTGGGAAAAGCAATTTAAAGAAGAGGATACAGAGGAGAAGCCTTTTAGACTCAATAAGGTAACCACAGGGTACAGTTCTACCTTACCTGTACAAGATGTATTGTGAGATCTCCTTGGCTGGATTGAGGCCACGATTTTGCTCCTTTGTCTTTGGTTGGTTAAAAATATCATGTGGCCCTAGATTTCTGTTAGTTCGCCAGGTATATAATAAAATTGGTGCATGCAAGAGGATAGGGGAAAAGGTTAAATCAAAATTGCTTCAACTATTACCTTTCAATACTCATCTCCTGTTAGATAACAAAAAGCAGCTTCAAATATGCTCTAAATCAGTCTTGCTTCACCTTTAAACCCACTATGGTGCACCAGCAAATAAGAAATCAAGGCTGAAAAGCAGGACTCGGGACTTTATGTGATGTATGTATGTGATAGTGAGATATTGTTTAGCTTCGTTTGAGTGTGGTAGAAAAGAACTTAAGCATTTGTTCAACGATACCCTTTGTCTTCCGGCAGTCACGCCAACCTTTGATGTTATGGTTGACTCCTGGTTGCAGTGTGCCGTTTTTTAAAGGCCTGGCTTTGGGATTTTATCCTCAGGGTGGCGCGAGAAGTGTACAACCACTCTACTTTGGTTGCTGACTGCAAGTGGGAAGGCAGAACTGGTTAAAATTCCAGATGGCCTGCTAGGAACCATGAGTATCCCTGGGCAGTATCTTGCCTTAGGCTGGAGGAACTTCCTCCAACTTAAGTGGTTCTGCCATGAGAGGAAGAGTTGATGGCCTTTGGAAGCTACAAAGCATAACTTGTTTTACATATTTTGGGCAATATTGTTCCTGTCTGTGTGCACTCATCATTGTTCAGCCAGCGGTACACATACATTTCCCCCCACATACTTTTTCATTCCTACATCCAGAAGGAAAAGAAGACGGTGAAGATTATGTACATGCAAAAGAGGCTTCCTTTTAGGTACATCCCTGAATGCAAATGCCGTGTCCTGGAACTGCCTTACAAGGGGAAGGAACTTAGTATGATCATCCTGTTGCCTGATGACATCGAAGATAACTCCACTGGCCTGGAACAGGTGATCCCTTTTCTTCTTCATATAAAATATTCTACCTAAATACGGATATATCACAGATATGAGTGTGTGTGGGGGAATCCATATACAGAGAAGCAGCACTTAGGGTATTTTTTTTTAATTGATAAATGTTGCAGGCAGGAACCAGGATAGTCTTCAGTGGGGCAGAACATTGCTTCAGCCGGTGGCTTGCGGATGACTCAGGGCTGATTCTACATTGGCTTTTTCAGCCGTTGTTTTACCAAACCCACCTCGGAACAGAAATTCCCCTCTGGGTTGCATGCTGCTTTCGCTTCCTTTGATCATTGGGTTTTTATGGTACCTTCTGCATAGATTTACAGCCGTTCAGGGGTGACTTTGCAGTCAGTACGGGGTTGCTGTGGGGTCTTTGAATGTGGTTTTGAGCTGCACCTTTTCCTCCGTGTTGAGAAAATGTGGGGAAAGGCTAGATGCAGAATCACCCTCAGACGGAGGAGAGGACTCTCCAAATACTGCCACTCAAGCCCCTTTTCACTGGAGACTGAAGCTGAGCCATCACGCCTGAATGAAGATGCTCCGGGACTGAACAGTAGCCTCTGTGGTAGCGATCCCTTCACACTGAGCCAGAGAATGACACCAGGCTCTTCTTCTTAATGATTTCACAGGCACATCAGTGCTCATACATTGCTAATTACATGTAAATGTTTGTCTCGTGGCAATACTTTTTACTGGCCCTCTCTCTCCTCTCTCCTCTCTCTCTGTTCATAATTGTAGCTGGAGAAGGAGCTCACCTTAGCAAAGCTCCAAGAGTGGACGCAGTCAAAAAAGATGTCTTCCCACCATGACGTCCGTGTGCATCTCCCTAAATTTAAGCTGGAAGAGACCTATGATCTTAAGTCAAGTTTATCAGCCCTGGGGCTGCAGGATGTCTTTGACAGCCACAAGGCCGACCTGTCTGGGATGTCAGGATCCCGGGACCTCCATGTCTCCAAAATTGTTCACAAGTCGTTTATAGAAGTGAACGAAGAAGGCACGGAAGCCGCAGCAGCAACTGCTGGAATGGTAATGGCGATGTGTATGCCGATCGAAGAAGACTTCAATGCTGACCATCCCTTTCTGTTTATCATCTGTCATAACCCAACAAAAAGTATACTTTTCTTCGGAAGAGTTGCTTCTCCGTGAAAAGTAAAACAAACGGTGGAGCCATATAGTGGAGCTCCCTGAACTAGATATGCTTACCTGGTTTGAGAGAGAAGGGAAGATATTTGACTCGCTGTACCATCCTGTGCAAAGGCCCTCCGGTCTTAAGTCCACTGCTCTCAGTGGCTGACGTGGAAGGAAGTCTCCCTAGGATTGCGTAGCCAAACACTGGCTTCCGCTTCCGCTTGGGATTCTCTTGTGCTTTCTTTTGCTTATTCTGTCAGCACATTTTGACTCTGTGTCACAAGCCCGTAGCCAGGATTTTGTGGCTGGTGGGGCAATTTTTTCCTGGTGGGGCTGCCATTTCTTTTCCAAATAAAGAAATAAAAATATTGTCTGTAAATACCTGCACTTCTCTGTGTTCTCCCAGCCTGCCTTCCCCTCCTCCTTTCACACGATCCTCTTCCTCCTCCTCTTCCCCCCCCCCGCAGACTTGAGGCTGCCGTCGCAGTGCAGCGCTTTCTTTCAGGGGGTGCCTGAGCCCAGGGGTTCTCTCCTCCCCAGCCTTCTGCCTCAAAGTGCCCCGGGACTGTGCGACCCTTTCACCCTCCTCCTCCTCCTTTGCAGCACCAGCCATCATACTTGGCCCGGGAAGGATCTGAGCACGTGAGGAGGAGGTGCCTGGGTTGGCCGGTCCTGGCCCAGGGGGCCCGGGTGTTGGCCCGGCAGAGAGCCTTGTAGTTGGGCCGGAGGCACCTTGCCGCAGCCGCCTGGCTCGGCTGGGGCTGATGCCTCCACGTTCGAGCTGCCGCTGCTCAGCCTCAGCCTGCAGCAAAGGGCCGTTGAGTGTGAGACGCTGGAGGACAGCGACGTGGAGCACCTGGCCCTGGCAGCAGGCAGCCAGAGAGTATGTGCCTTTTGGAAATGTTTTAAAAATGATTTTAAGGGAGGGGCTGAGCCCCCAGTAGCCCCACTGTAGTTATGGGGCAGTGGTGTCTTGCCACTTTTGCGCTGGATGTTTCCTGTAAAACGGAGTCAGGCATTCATTGCTTTAGATGAAGATGGCCTCTGGAAAGGGTATTGCCACAAAGCTGGACATGAAAAAACGGGGGGCCAGTTGTTCAAGGGTGGTCTTTCCATAGAGCTGGCTGTTGTTATACTGTGGTGCAATTTCGCAGGTTACCTGATTCTGTGCCAGAAATTCAGTCCTGTTAAACCTGCAAACTAGTGCTGCTCAGGGTCTTCTGAGAGCCAGCCTGGTGCAGTGGCTAAGAGTGGCTGCCTCTAATCTGGAGAGCCGGGTTGGATTCCCCACTCCTCCCCCACAGGGAGCCTGCTGGGTGACCTTGTGCCAGTCACAGTTCTCTCAGAACTCTCTCAGTCCCACCTGTCCCACAAGGTGCCTGTTGTGGGGAGAGGAAGGGAAAAGTGACTGTCAGCCACTGTGAGACTCTTCTCTTCAGAGTCGTTCAGAAAAGACAAGAATGATAACCACTGGTAGGTAAGGAAACACACATGAACTGGTAGAAAACACCAGTCAGTGCTGGGAAGGTGGGAGCAGTGTTCCCTCTAAGCTGAGTTAGTGTGAGCTAGCTCATAGTGTTTTAGCCTCCGGCTCACACATTTTTATCTTAGCTCAGGAAGGAGGGCTCCAGAGCTGACTAATTTATGCACTAGCCAAATCGCTCGCTCACAACTTTACTGCCAGTAATTCACAAAGTAGGATTTTTGCTCACAAGTCTCCACAGCTTAGAGGGAGCCTTGGGTGGGAGGCCACCATCTTTGAACGTTCTTTGAAATGAAGGTAGCTTTGGTGTCCAACTTGGTATTTTCACAATGAACTTGGTCCAATGAAGAGATTTCCGTTTGTTCCAGTGACTTTGGTCAGGTCTGATTCAGGCGTCTCAGCTCCCTTCCCAGAGCTAGCAAACGTAGAATCAACGACTGCCGCTGGGAGCAACTATCCTGAACTCACGGCGGTAACTGTGGCTTATATATTTGAATCCCTGAAGAAAATTGAAAAATCTCTTGATAAACTGACCCGAGAGGTTGTGGGGCTGTCTATGGGGAAAAGAGACAACACAGCTGTATCTCTGCCTACAGCCCAGGGGGTGATTGGATACAAGGCGTGGACTCCTCCCCGGTAGCTGCTGATTGCTCTCTCCTACAGCCTTCGACCATCGTTCCAAGGAGGAGCCTGGGGCCAGAGTCTTTCTCGGCTAATTTTACAATCTCATAAAGTGTGCCTTACTGTTCGTCCTTACAAAGGCTTATTACCATCTTGGAACTCCAAAGGGTTGGCTTCTAGGCACTTGGATTATGTGCTTAATGGTCTGACACAACCACTGGATCTTATCTCTGTGGATTCAGGTACAAACATGCATTTAAGAAGCCTTCGGAGTCTAGCTAGTGTTCCCATATCATTAAGCTCCTGGCAAGAGGTACACTGCAAAAATATGCATGGTTCATTTTAAATATGGTACACACGTAAAGAGATTAGAGAATCTTTACCTTCACCTTACCTGTTCTATGGGAGGTTTTCTTCTCCTTAAAGTGCCTTGTATCTATACGCAGACACACTGTAATTCAAGGAGGGGTCTAACCTCTCATCAGATCCTTGTTAATAGTGTCTCTTATACTGGGCCTCCTTTCTGCTGCCTGAAGCAAGTTTTGTAGAGCTCAGTTAATAGTTGGCTTGATATAAAGAAAATCACTCCATTTGGGCAAAAATGGCAATCCTAAGGCCCACGCACAATTCATATTAAGATGCCCCTGTGTTCTTGTCCACCCTATGCAGTTAGGACACTCTCACCACCTTACGTGATGCTGCTAGTGAAGTAGCAGACCTTATTAATTGCACTCATCTTTCCTTTTGGGAGGGGTATGTGTTTTACTAAGAAGAGTATAGGGCTTGCTTCCTAGGGGAGGAATGCAAGCCCTCAACGTATGACTTAAGACACACACAAAAAACCATTTAATAAAAGAACTCAAAACAACATCGGGTTTCGTAGACTGTTTGCAAAAGCAGAAACCATTCTGGAACACAAACATTAGCAAAAGTTAAAAGGGAAGCCACAGACAAATAATAACTAGAAAAAGCTGGCTTACAGACGTAATGAAAACGGTCATTTCATAAACGGTAGACGGTTCCTTAAAAGTGACCTGTCGTTCCAGGCAGCGGGGGGGGGGGGGAGCTGCCTCTGCATTGGCCGCATTCCGTCAAGTCCCGTCCCGACCGGCAGAAAACTTTACGTGCCTCTTGGCATCAGGAAAGTGTCCCCAGCCAGCCTGTTTCGGGCTGCCAGCAGCAGACAGTGAACAGCCAATTCCTCTCAAAAGCGGCCGGGTCTCAATCTGTAAAAATTTACAGCTAATAGTTGATGAGGGCTGTAGGATCTATAGGCTCATCAACAGCTGATCCTGACACACCCACTGAATTTTGTGGGGCAGTGTCCATTCTTGGTCTTTTCCCAGGATGCTCTGTACAGAACAACAAGATGCTTTAAAGCAAGAGTTTTACCAAAGGATCTTATACACCATGAATAGTTGAGAAGGTTGTTTATCATATATGTTCTTATCAGCTTCGAGTGTTTAATGCTGCACATGTAGCTTGCAAAGATTTGAGTGCGATACCAGAATTTCCTAAAGAAAGGACAAATGTCAAAATCAAGAGCCTTAATGGTCCTTCTAGAAAGAATTATACCTTTTCTGTACGTACAGACAACATTGTACTTGTACCTGTGAACTGTATTCTGAAGTTGGGACTCTGGTGTATTTGCTGCTTTCACAAAATATGAAACTACGCAGCCTGTATACATAGTCACAGGCAGGTGATCTGTAGCTTGTTGAACCTGTTAATCGGTTGTGATGCATAACATAAATTTTAAAAACTTCCTCTGAATCCTTCTGTCTCTTCTGTAATATAACTGAAGTTTCTTGGACTTCTCAGGCAGCAGACGGAATCACGAATGGAAATCCGTACCAGTTCCATATTTGGTTGGTTACTGACAACACTCTTGTCAGTGTGAGTTCGAGGGAAATCCTTCCTGTGGGTGTGGCACGTGAGGATTCTGTCAGTCACCGGAGCTGACCAATTAGGGTTGCCAGCACTGGGTGGGGAAATATCTGGAGATTCTGAGGGTGGAGCCTGAGGAGGGGGAGGTTTGGGGGAGAGGGACTTCAGCAGGGTATAATGCCATAGAGCCCATCCTCCAAAGCAGCCATTTTCTCCAGGGGAGCTGATCTTGGCCGTCTGGAGATCAATGATAATAGCAGGAGATCTCCAGGTGCCTCCGAGAGGTTGGCAACTGTTATGTCCTGAGCTTGGCTTGCATCACCACTAACCTGCTGATATCCTAAATGGCAATGCCTGATTGGCTACTCTGTGTAGCAGGCCAATCAAGGGACAAGGATTGTGCTGGAGAGAAGCAAAGGGATTGGATGTTATCTCTGAATTACAATTGGTTGTTAACCTGACTATGGGCATGGCTATGCTAGCCCGCACAGTTTATATAAGAGCCTGTTGCTCTGTTCTGAGCTGTTCAGATTTGCTGAATCACTTTTGTTGAGAACTGCCTATGTATCATACATATCAGCAACCCTATGACCAAGATACATTTCATTCTGAACTGGTATCTGAACTGTTACACACACATGCTTCAACTATATGTTTATCAGAGGCTGTATTTTTCTGACAACTTCCCCTGGTAAATTATCACTCTTGTTTTGATGGTTTCTTGTCATCTTGACAAAACTGGGGATGCCATTTTAAGAACTTGTCAGTACTAGCTGGTTAAAATGTCCACTGGGGGCGTGGTATCGGCAGCAAGCCTAATGGATGCCTGAATGGGTGACTCCCGTCTACCTCCCCTGATTAACAATCACAGTCAACCTTTTAAAATCCAAATATAATTTGCAAGGAATGGGAAAGAATTCCAGTTCTAAAAATAAGAAAGCAATGGCAGTAAGTAAAGCCGTTTCGACTTATTTTACTACAAACGCTACGAACGGGCCCTCAGTTAATGCGGGCAAAAGCAACCCTAAAATGGCGGCGAGGGCAGCAGAACAGGCACAGGAAAGCTTGGCAGTAATTAGGCAAGAATTCCATGAGACTATACAAACCTTGGAAAGGAATATGTCCGCTATGATTTCTGACCTTATTAAGCCCCTGTCATCACAATTAAATGACTTAAAACAGTCAGTGAACCAAATAGAACAAACAGCAGCAGCAGCAACTGAATCCAATCAATTGAATAACTTTACAAGAAGATGCCTGTTATTTCTACAAAACAGATGAGTGGGCCGCAGACAAAATTATATTTTTAGAGAACCAACTGAAAGCCAGTAACCTGACAGAGGACTCAGAGCATGGGACTGATTTAAAATCATTTATGAAAAACTGGCTCGAAAGTCTACCTGATTGGGAACCTGAAGCAGACATTTTAATTGGCTATGCATTTCAAACAGGGTCCCTAAGACTCTGTCAATCGTCTGTGCTAAGAGATATCGTTGTAAAATTTATGAACATGAGCACCAAAGCAAAACTACTCACCTTAGCAAGATCCAAGGGATTTCTAATGCTAGATAAGCACAAGATCCGTGTCTTACAAGACCTCTCAGCTGAAACCCTATTGTGGAGAAAAGCCTTACGACCAGTAACATCCACTTTGAATGAAGCCAAAATCCGATATATGTGGGTCGCCTTTTGTAAACTACAAGTCTCCTACCAAGGATCACTTCTTCAAGCAACAGATCTTGACTCTGGGCTAAAACTATTGCAAGATCTTCAATTACAGCCCCCAGAAAATATACCAACGGAGGAAGAACCTAGGAGCCAGGAAACAGTGGGAACCCAATGGCGCACAATGCGAGAGAAACGGAATCAGAAGAGCAGATATTAGTATATGAGGCTAAAAGCAATGTAGAACAGGCTTGTATTTGACACAAAAGGTCTCTTAGTACTAGTTTCTTGTGTATTATTTTTAAAGCCTATTAAATGGTTTAAAAGCGTATACACTATATCTGTATACTAAACTAAGAATAGAATTGTGTTTACACCACAAGGGCTTTGAAGTACCAGATTTTCTCTCTTATTTAAATATTATTATATGACTCTGAAATCAAATTGAAACATTTGCATATCAAGCTTGGTATCAATTTTTGTTTTCCATAATGCTTAGCATATGCATTAAAGATTGCCTTGAAAATTAATATGCAACCGGCAAAGGTTTTTGATTATTAACTAGAATTCCTAAGGTCTTAATAGCAAGATTGAGAGTACAGTAGGGTAGACCAGTGTTAGATACATAATTGTCTTAACACAGTTCTTTTATTTAAAGTTTATTAAATGGTTTAAAAAATAATGTTTTTGTCCTAAGCTAGACATAAGATTGCTTATTGTAGATGGGTTTTTGAAAGCCAAAACCTTTATTCAAACATTATTTTATGACTCTGAATTATTTTATAGTTATGAATCAATTTAAAATACTTGCATATTAAATTAAGCATCAATATTTAGATCTCATAAGGCTTTGCACTGTTAATAAACATTAAAGGTTGCCTTGAATATTTGTAGGTAACTAACAACAAGATTATTAATTATGCATTTGGTTCCATAATGTTTTAATAATAGGATTGAAGGCAAGGTAGTACAGACTGGTACTTGGTACAAAATTGTTTCAGAGTGTTCAGTTTTTTATCTAAAGTTTATTAAATGGTTTAAAAGTTAATTAAAATTTCTATGTGCAAAGCTAGATATATATATTTCCATACACAAGATAATTTTAAAATGCCAGATCTTTTTTTTAAATCATTCTGTGACTTTATGATTAATATGAATAATTTGCATATCAAATTTGACATGGAATTTTGTTTCTTATACTGTTTAGCACTGACGTTATGCATTGAAGGTTGACTTAAATATATGTAAACTATCTAATAATAAGTTTATTAATAAGTATTTGATTTTATAATGAACTGAAGTGGGGGAGGGAATGAGGAGGTCTAGTCCTCCTACAAAGTTTTAGTTACTATTTAAAATTGATATATTTGCATAGCTCCTACCCTGAAGGAAAGGGTTCATAGAGTCCATAAGATGGCTCTGTGCTGGTTAAGTTTTCCTGTAGTTTGTGTTTTCTTGTTTTATGCTACTGTGAAAAGAAAGAAGTTGATAATGAATGACCCTGATACTGAAACCTTAGAACAAGTATTTATGCACTTTATATTTTATCAATTATTATAATAATACCTTTCGATTTATTTAATCGCCCAATCCGGCAGAGCTGCTGGCCCTGAGCGATAATTAAAGTTAATCATACATACAGTGGACTAACAGTAATTCATAGGGGATGAGGGAGGACACAACATATAAATCTTTTTAAATTGCACACATTTGCAGCCGGCGGGACATGTCCAGCTGAGGGTCAGACATATTCCAGAGACATTTCAGAGGCGTTCGGAGATGTTCAGATGGCTCGGCTGGATGACATCAGTTGTTCTTCCAGGACTTCTTCAAGTCGTGGTGCCGCACTGCCACCGCCTGGCCGGATCGACCCATCACAGGCTTCCAACGCCACAGATTTCTCTCTTTAAGCTTTTGAGCTCACGAGCTGGACATTCCGATTTGCCGGCTAACACCTCCCCCACTGGGGGGGTTAGTGTGCCCACACTCTCTAAGGAGTGGTACCTATTTTATCTACTTGTCGAAGCTTTCGAACGGTGGGCGGCAAGCTAGGGACAGGGCTGGTAGCTCACACCAGCGCGGGGCTAGAACTGACAGATGTTCTGTTCAGTTCAGATGTTACTATAGCCAGAGGATAAATTATTCAGGATTGGCATTAACTATGAGTTTCCTCATTACTGTTATTGTAATACATTTTTTTCACCACTAAACAAATGGCAAGATAAGACACCAGGGCAAGCAACAGTCTTGAAATTGGCTCATGACAGGCTTTTCTACTCAGACTTAAGATGAATCTTAACTCAACCACCAAATTTTTATCTTTAAATTGCAGAGGTTTGAATTCACCCATAAAATGCAAAAGAATAACCTCAGCCATTTTGTGACAAAATGCAGATGTAATCTTTTTACAAGAAACGCACCCAAAAGGAAAATTGGAATCAGTATTGCCCTCTGTTAGATTTTCACAGCAACACGAAGCTCAAGGCACATCCTAATCATGAGGAGTGGCTATTTTGATTAGCACGGCAGTTAGGTTTCACTTAGTTAAATCTGAAAAAGTTCCCATTTGACAGTGTTGAATCATCTTATCTGAGCAACCTCCTCTCAAGCATGAATTTTGGACCTAAGTATCTTAAAATGATAGTAGCCATATATCAAGCACCAACTGCCTGCATTCAAACCAATGGACTCGGCACTGAAGACTTCAAACTAGCAAGAGGCACTCGGCAAGGATGCCTGATTTCTCCTCTGTTATTTGCACTCACTGTTGAGCCCTCGCCAATGAACTTCATCTCCATCCTGAGATAGTGGACTTCTAATTGGAACCCAACATTAGAAACTCAGCCTTTTTGCTGATGATCTTACATTACTTCTAACAAACCCAGAAACCACACTACCAGCACTTCAAACACTTCTCAAGGCATTTGGAAATATTTCAGGTCTCAAAGTAAACAATTCAAAAACTGTTCTTTATCTTATCTTCTTGGTGGATGGCCAATCTTCATTTATAAAGACCAATTATAATTATAATTGGGTGAAAGAAAAATGGAAATTATTGGGAATACAAATTCTGTTAAATCTATCAGAACTCCTCAAATATAACCATATGGAACTCACCAAACTATTACAGAATTTACCAAAATCTTCATCAGCACCTCTAACATCCTGGATTGAGAAGATACAAATTTTAAAATCTTTTATCTTCCCTAAAATACTCTATCTCTTCAGAGCAATACAATGCGTCTACCAAGATCCCTTTTGCAAAACTGGCAATCTCTCTTTCTAAGCTACATTTGGAATAAATGGATGCACAGAATTAGCTTCAAGACATTATGAAGACCTTCAAGATCAGGTGGTCTCAGCCTTCTGGATTTATCTCTTTATCATGAAACAACTACACTGATTGGGATTATAAAACAGCATAGCATAAACTATCAAACTGACTGGAAATGGATAGAACAATCATATCTTGAGCACAGAACATTTCCAGAAACACTGTGGGGAAAACCCTCTCAGAGGCCAAAAGACTCTTACAAAAATGTATTCTTAAAGAACTCTCTCCGAGTTTGGGACAAATTAAAGTTTGTAATAGCACTAAGTCCATCTCTACTTTCAAGATTCACAAATCAGTTGTGGTTTAAACCAGGATTTGAGGTGAATTCTTTTCAAACCTGGAGGATCAATAAGATCAACAGTTTTAATGAGATCAGTAAAAACTTTGAAATTCGAGATAAGACCATTCTAGAACAATGACATAATTGTCCTATCAATTGGTTCGAATACTGTCAACTTAATCATCTATGGAACTCAGTGTCCTTTAAGTAAAGACCTCATAGAAAACACACCTTCTTTAAAAGAATTTTACAATCTGAACAAACATCCTGTAAAGGACTGATCTCAATCATTTACAAGGAACTATTATTAAAATCTATCAACCACATCACGACTTATCAATCCTCCTGGAATCAAGACTGTTCTGTGACCCACTCTGACACGATGTAGGGTAAGATATGGTCATCCCCAAGTATAACAACTCGATCACTAAATATTCAAGCTCAAGCCCTCAAACTATTGCTATGCTGGTACCACACACCGGTAAGACTACATCACATCAATAGCTCATACTCACCTCTCTGATGGAGATCCTGTGGAGAGCCAGCAGATTATATCCATTGTTGGTGGACCTGCAAAAAATTACAACCTTTTTGGATGGTAATACAGCAAGCAATAAAATCTATAACTAAAATCAACTTACCCTTAAATCTGGAACTAGTGCTGCTAGACTATTGGGAGGACAGAAATATCATGAAAACAAACTGAGACCTGATATCTACCTTATTGATGGCTGTCAAATCTGTAATCACCAGTAACTGGAAGAACACCCCTCCACTATCCCTTCATCACTGGCATATGAAAATCTGGGAGAACTATACAATGGAGAAGATTGCCACAAAAATTCATCCTACTAACACATACAAATTGCAATCTCTATTTTATGCAAAATGGCTCCCATTTATTGAAGCATCATATACAGAATCAATAGTCCCTTCTCATACAATCCCCCAACGATATAAGGAGATAATAACAGCATTTTGATCTGGCTTACTAAATTGAAGGTTATATATATTAGTGCAAAAATACTAGGGTCAGTGTATATCAAAGATATTAATACCATTGTTATTAATAATTTCTATAGTTAACAGTTTGAATGATCTTTCATTATTTTACTGAATGTTACTTTTTCCCACCATAGAGAACAATGGAGGGAATAGGGGCAATCTGTTTGGGGGCCCATAGAATTGGACCCCCTGATCCAATGTTCTTGAAACTTCATGGGTATCTTGGGGAGAGGCTCCATCAGCTACCCTGTGAGTTTGGAGCCTCTCCCTCAAACCCCCTCCCCTCCATCCCCCAGAATATACCCTATGTTTTCACCATTGACTTCAATGGCCCATAGGATATAATGGAGCTGAAATTGACATTCGGCTGCCTGAAAGACTCCCGGGGACGCCGGCTGGGGGCGGGGCTTGGCTCCTGAGCTCCGGGTGCGCTCCCCCCTCAAAGACCCCTGCACCCACCCATCCCTCGTCTCTATAGATGGCCGCAGCAGGCCCTCCTGGGCTGGGGGCCACACTTAGAGGAGGTGCCTGGTCCTTTCTGACACCCCATCTCCGTCAAGGGCTGTGCTGAAGGGAGGACATCAGGATTTCCCACCCACCCTTCACCTCCATAGACGGTGCATTCCAGCCCCAAAAGAGCCCTGGGTATCTTCCCCGTTACACTGTTTTAATAACCTGAAAGGTTCACATTTCATAGTCACAAAACCTACCAGGGAGAGGCGATCCTGGATTTGGTCCTAAGTAATGCCGAAGACCTGGTGAGAGATGTAGAAGTGATTGCACCGCTTGGGAACAGTGACCATAATGTTATCGAGTTCAACATTCGTATAAATAGTGAGTTGCCCAAAAAGACTGACACAACCACTTTTAAGCTTAAAAGGGATAACTTCTCTGATATGAGGGGACATGTGAAGAAGAAACTGAAAGGAAAAGTAGAAAGGGTCAAAACCATTGGGGAAGCTTGGATACTGTTTAAAACTACAATCCTAGAAGCGCAGAAAAAAATATATATATATACTGCAGGTTAGGAAAGGCACAAATAGGTATAGAAAAAAGCCTACCTTGTTAAGAAACAAAGTAATGGAAGCTGTAAAAGGTAAGAAGGATTCCTTTAAGCAGTGGAAAGCTAGTCTCAGTGAGGTTGATAAAAGGGAACACAGGCTGTGGCAAATAAAACAAAAAAGGAGGGGAACCAGCGTACAAGAAATGGTGCAAAACACAAGAGACTGCTGGCTGAAATCACTTAAAGTGAACAAAATATGTATATATAAAAATAATATTTAATGCCGTGTTCTAGATGAAGCCTAGGTATTCTTGCAAGAAACAACAGTGGTACAGAAAAGTAAAGTCACAACAGTACAAAGAATTAAGTCCCAAAAATATCAGTGTGTCTACTCTCACTCCTGTTGTATTATAATTCCATAGTCCATATATTCATCATAGAGTGGACTCATGTAGTTCCAGAAGGATCCATATAATCTTGTAATCCATAAACGACGTGTAGTCTGGATGCAAGCTGCTGCGTTTCAAATAATTCTTTGTCAAAGCCAATAGGCTGTAGTGGGACCCAATCTCAGTAGTAGCACATACAGAAACCAGGTTAATCAATCATAAAGGCTGTGGCAAATAAAATGCAAGTCTGTGATCAGGCAGGCAAAAAGGGAATATGAGACAGTATAGCAAAAAACAAAGACCAACAATAAAACTTTCTTCAAATACATTAGAAGCAGGAAACCAGCCAGGGAGGCAGTGGGGCCCTTGGATGACCAAGGGGTAAAAGGAATACTGAAGGATGATAGGGAAATGGCTGAGAAGCTGAATGCATTTGTTGCCTCTGTCTTCACTGTGGAAGATGAGAAATGCTTGCCCACTTCAGAACCGCTGATTTCGGAAGGGGTATTGAAAGACTTGAGCCAGATTGAGGTGACGAGAGAGAAGGACCTACAACTGATAGACAACTTAAAAACTAATAAATCACCAGGCCCGGATGGCATACATCTGAGAGTTCTGAAAGAACACCAATGTGAACTTTTGGATCTCCTGACAAAAATATGTAATCTTTCATTAAAATCTGCCTCCATTCCTGAGGACTGGAAGGTAGTTAATGTCACTCCCATCTTTAAAAAGAGTTCCAGAGGAGATCCGGGAAACTATAGGCCAATCAGTCTGACGTCCATACTGGGTAAGTTGGTGGAAACTGTTATTAAGGAAAGAATTAGGAGGCACATTAGTGAACAAAACCTATTGAGGAAGATTCAGCATGGGTTCTGTAAGGGAAGATCTGGTCTCACTAACCTGTTAGTGTTCTTTGAGGGAGTGAACAAACATGTGGACAAGGGGGACCCAATAGATGTTTACCTTGACTTCCAGAAAGCTTTTGATAAAGTTCCTCATCAAAGTAACTTCAATAGTCACAGGATAAAAGGACAAGTCCTTTTGTGGATCAAAAACTGGCTAATGAATAGGAAACAAAGAGTGACTATAAATGGGCAATTTTCTCAGTGGAGGGTGGTAAGCAGTGGGGTACCACAGGGACCAAAAGATCGATGCTTTTTAACTTATTAATGATTTGGAATTGGGAGTAAGCAGTGATGTCGCTAAATTTGCAGATGATATGAAGTTGTTCAGGATGGGGAGAACCAGGGAGGATTGTGAGGCACTCCAAAGGGATCTGTCGAGGATGGGTGAGTGGGCATCAATGTGGCAAATGGGGTTCAATGTGGCAAGTGCAAGGTGATGCACATTGGAGGCCAAAATCCTAAATATAAATACATGCCGATGGGGTCCAAACTGGCAGAGACTGACCAAGAGAGAGATCTTGGAGTCATAGTAGATAACTCACTGAAAATGTCAAGACAATGGCTGAATTCAGACTGGCTATTTGCCCTGCTAGAGCCACTTTTCAGCAACGTTTTAAAAACAGATTAAAGGGGGCATTTACACAGGCACATCTGCCTGGCGTTCCCCAGCTGTAGGCAACCCGCACTATTCCGTTTGCTCCCACGATTAATAGATACATCTTCAAAGTGGTAGCAAATCCTGGAGAATGCATTTACACCGCTGCATTCCGCTTCCTGGCCCTGTGAATGCTCGGCCTATAAGCCGGGAGCAACCTGCCTGGGGCAGAAGGCAGCAGCAGTATGATTGGCCCTGCTCCACTCTACTGCCCAATGCTGGTGCAGGTGATGCACTCTATTCTTGGTGCTTGGGGCGGGGGCAACAGGGGGAGGGCTTCTGGTGTCCTGGCCCCACTGCTGGACCTCCTGATGGCACCTGGTATTTTTGGCCACTGAGTGACAAGAGTGTTGGACTGGATGAGCCATTTGGCCTGATCCAACATTGGCTTCTCTTATGTTCTTATAGTACCCAAAAGGGGGATTTATTCCAGGGTCCCGTAAACGCAGGAAGAATAACAGAACTCTTGAGGAATCGGCCTCATGTGAGGGGAGGGAGGAAGGCAGAGCTGGCCAGGGATACAGTGTTATTATGGGCACCCACCGGCATTCGGTTTCCCTTCTAGCCATGGCGCTTCCTATTCTAAGAGGCGCTCCTGTGCCTTCAAGAGAAACTGTCATGTTGCAAACGGGGCCTGCCTGCCTGCCTGGGGGAGACATCGGCGGTGCAGCAGGCAGCGGTCCCGCCTTAGCGGCTGCGTTTCGCAAAGGGGGATTTTTCCTCGACCCGAGCAAACAGCTGATCCCGGCTGCTGCCCTCGAGGACTCCACCCGCCTCTCCTGGGCGCCTTCCCCTCCCTCTGGCCGTCCGAGGCCCCGAGGCGTGGTCTGATGCGGGGAAAGCGCTTCCTGAGCCGCCCTCGCCCCGCCGCACCCGTCTCTGGTTCCGCTGTTCGCAGAGGCAAGTTGCGCCGCGCGGGAGCACCTCGAGTTCCGCGGCTACCCGGAGTAAGTAAGGAGCAGGCTCTCTTGGGGAGCCCCTTCCCCAGGCGCTCAGGGCGGGTGGGAGCGGGCGACCCTGCTTCGCTTCCGAGATCTGACCAGATCGGGGCTACCCTGGGCTGGGCTATCCCCATCAGGACTTGGGCCTGGATCACAGGGTGGTGGTGGGGAACCTCTCCTTTGCTGTGGAGGAAAAGAGAAACCGAAAGGAGGGTTTGGCGGTCTCTGCTACGGCGGGGTTGAGAACAGCTGCAGGTGGGCGGGATACTCTGGGGATTTCCAGCAGGCCGGCAAATGGGATCCTGCTCTGCTCCTTATGTGTCCTCGCTGGATGCGGAGGTAGCGTGCCCACAGGTATCGCCTGTCCTGCAGGAAGCAAGTCCCCGGCCTCTCGGCGGCTTTGCGAGCGGCCCCTCTGAGTGCACCTAAGGGCAAGTTCTCCTTTGTTTTCCAGCTTGCAGGTTTTCAGCATGGAGCAGCTGGCCAGCGCAAACGCTCATTTCGCTCTGGATCTCTTCCAAAAGTTCAGGGAGGCCAACCCGACAGGCAACATCTTTTACTCCCCTCTCAGCGTGTCCACTGCCATCGCCATGGTCTTCTTGGGGGCCAGAGAGAACACAGCAAAAGAAGTGGCAAAGGTTAGCAACCCTTCCCTCCCCCCTTATTTTGGTGGTGGCTTCTTCTGCTGGGACTCAGTGTTCCCTCTAAGCTGAGTTAATGTGCGCTAGCTCACAGTTTTTTAGTCTCTGGCTCACACGTTTCTGTCTTCGCTTAGGAGGGATGGCTCCAGAGCAAACTGCTGCAACAGCCCAATCGCTCACTCAGGACTTTAATGCCAGTCGCTCACAAAGTAGAATTTTTGCTCACAAGACTCCACAGCTTAGAGGGAGCATTGGCTGGCATCTGGTCATTTTGTTACGTAGCACCTGTGGTTAGCCCTAAATAAAGTCTTCTGTGGCCTGTGATGATGCTTTCAATGTAAACTGTCACATCAATAAGAGAAGCTTTTATTTGGATTTATCTATGAATCTGGCTTTTCATGGGAGTTGCTTTTAGTATTATCTACTTAGTGTTAACAGACCAAGGGCAACTCCTCCCTCAAGAAGCTTAGACTTTGTACAGAAATCCTCTAGGTGCTAGAAGAATTCATAATGCTGCTGTTCTGGTACTGGCTCTAGTGGGAGCGCCTTGTTTATTCTTGCATCAAAAATGGCAATATGCCAGATAATATAGTGACTCAGATAATATAGTGGTTCACTCAGATACTATGGTGACCAAGAAACAAAGAAGATAAAAGAGGAGTGAGTCTTCTTTTATCCTCTTTGTTTCTTCGTTGTTTTATAAAAATAGCTAGAGCAGGTTGTTGCCAGGGAGTTTATCACAGGAGATGTACACAAACTGGTCAGAAATGGAGCTAAAGCTTTATTTGGGAAGTAAAGTGCTTGGTAGTATAGAGCAGAGACAGGTTTCTAGCTACGTCACTAGTTTAGAGACACAGACAGAAGGAGTGTGTGGAACTTCCGAAAAGAAGTGGGGTATTGCCCTAAGAGTAGCAATCTGGAGACGGACCAGGAATGGCTCTTATTAGGAAGGCAGGTGCTGACTTCACTATCCTATCTAACTGGTGTTCTCTTTGCTGCCGCCTTGTGGGGAAAATAAAGTTTAGCGGGGTTCATTCAAACGGGTTCATTCAAATGGGTTAAACGTTGGTTTCCCTATGGTGCAAGGAATGCGGAATTCCCAGCTAAAACCAGAGCTTGGATCATCACAAGGTTGAACATTCCCCTTAATTCTCTATTTGGCCTTCACAGACATGGCTGCCCAATGGCTCATTTCACATTTTCCCATTCATCCCTGCATGGATTTCTGCTCTTCTCACCAGACATTGCTTACTCCAGCACAGGTTGACACAGCTGGCTTTTTCCATGTGGTATTTCCTGAGACTATCCCCAACAGGTAGAGGAAAGGAAATAGGAACTAAAATGTATGTGTTGGGGTCATGCTTACAGGCCATTTCTGTGAGGGTTGTAAGTCAATGTGGAACAGATTGGCTAGTGTTTAGTTATTTAATTTATGAACAGTGTGATGCCATCCTAAGAACACTGGAATAAACTCCATTGAGTAGACCTGTTTAGGATGGCTCTGTAAAGTATTTTAATAAAGTAGTACTGATTCATATCAGAGTCTAAAATTAAATGCCGTATGCTTCACAGTCATTATCAGCTCCAACTCAATTCATTGGCCAGAAAGCAAGGGAAAAACCTTCTTCTTAGAGAGCAGTTTAGTAAAGAATATATGTTGTTCATTTTGGACATTTGGGCATGTAGATTACTCCATCCCCCAAACTGGTGGAGGTAACAGTATCCTTCTTTAGATATATTCTCTTCCTGATTCCTAAAAATGAGACTATGAATAAGAAAATGTCTTCTGCCATTCTAGAAGACACATGGAATTTCTCAGTACTCTTTGTCTTTTCCTTGGTGTATCCACAAAGAAGTAGATTAGAGTCGTGTCCTTTAAAAAGGAAAGCTGACCATTTAGGCAGTGGGCCAAAACTGCAAATTGGTTGTGGCACATGTCTGCACATCTTGAGACCAGAAAGCGCCCAGATTGTTGTTCAGCTCTCTGATATCTTAATTGGGACGAATTTCATTGGTCCAGGTGATAATGATGCCAATTATTCCCCTTTCCTCCGGCAGACATTTCATTTTGATGTTATTGAGGATCTTCATTCAAGATTCCAAAAGCTCAATGCTCAGTTTAACCGGAGTGACGCCCCCTATATATTGAAGGTTGCTAATCGGCTGTATGGTGAGAAGACCTACAACTTTTTGCAAGTAAGTTGATGTTCGGGACATAAAAGAACCTTGAGAACTTATGTGGCTCCTGGAGTTGCTTTTTTATTACCATATTTGGCCTGCAACCCGCATCCTCGGATGATTCTTTGCAGTGAGAATGTTTTGTCAGCTGGAGCTGAAAGGTGTTTGATCCCAAACAAAGCTCTGTTGTCTGAGGAAATGGAAAAAAAACAAGCAGTGCACATTGTCAAGAATGTAGCGTCTTGTTGGATGTTGGGATTTTGGTGTTAAGAATGCAGCATCTTGCAGGATGTTGGGATTGTGGTGCCAGTTGCCAGTCAGAGGTTTTGCAGTCACACAGATCTTAGAGAAGCGAGAGGAAATGGCCTTTACTGGGGGGTCACACGCTGTTCAATGAGCTGATACTGGTAGGTTTCCTACTGATGTTTCACTGCTTATTATCCCTGATGAGAACTTCCCTGCAATTATAGTTATTTTAGTCATCGATTGAGGACTTATGCAAAGAAATTCAATTCATGCTGGCATCCAGAGATGTGATTAATTGGGTCTAGTAGGTGAGAGGGCGACTGTACACTTGTGCTATATATTGAAACATATCCTACATGATTTCTCCAGGACTTTTTGACTGGCACTCAGAAGCATTATGGAGCTGAATTGTCTGCAGTGGATTTTCAAAATGCTGCTGCTGAAGTCCGAAAGGAGATTAACCAGTGGGTTGAAGAACAAACTGGAGGTGAGAGGGTCACAGACATTACGTCCTAACATTCTGTCTTTCTGTGGGATCTACAGGTTAGTCTGTTCCTTGTTAGAATAATGTGCCATATCCACAGCAATACAGGACTGAACCAATTGATATTCTTTCTCCAGTAAACATGTTATTTTATTCAGTTGTGTTTCAGATGATTAGTGGTAGGCTGGTTATAAATAACTGGATCTAATCTAGTCAAATAAAGCACCTGACTTTGGATAGCTATTGTTAAAAGCACACTTCTGGACTGAGATGGACCCGATCCAGTAAGGGACTTCTCAAGGTTATATTCCACACCTATTCTTCCCACTTGGATCCTGAGAAGTTAGAAAGATCGTAGGGATCGTATTGGAAAGCTCATGTTAGTGTTACAAATAAATGATGAGAAATTATCAAAAATAATCCAATAAGAAGATTGACTTGTGTGCCCTGATGGGGAAGAATAGATTTTTGACTGGGTTCAGTTGGAGGAGTCCAAGTTAGTGAACAGCTAACCAGTAGAAGCAAGTTCATTATTACTTGATCATGATCAAGTAAAGTATCTATCCCTATAAGAGGTCAAGACGCTAAACCCACAAAACCCTTTACATTGTTTGGTACTTAGAGTAAATTCTACATCATTATAATGCAATAACATATAGCCAATCCATGCATGCCTATTCAATATTGCACCAAAAAGTAGGCAATACTGCATTCGTAACATACTTTTCAGAATTCCACTACCTTATTTGTCTCACTCCACTATCATCAGAAGAATTGCTGTCTACTATGTTTAAGAAACAGGCTATAGCTTAAGGAATAGTTTGCCCACATAAAGCGAGGAATGCAGACTTGCCGGCTTTAGCTAGAGACACATGAGGCTGCCTTATACAGACTCGGTCCATCAGAGTCAGTATTGTCTACTCAGACTGGCAGCAGCTCTCCAGGGTCTCAGGCTGAGGTCTTTCCCATCACCTCCTGCCCGGTCCTTTTAACTGGAGATGCCGGGGATCGAGCCTGGGTCCTTCTGCATGCCAAGCAGAGGCTCTTCCACTGAGCCAGAAGCCCCTTCCCTAACACAAATAACATTGTTGGATCAGCACTAGGTCAGATGCTTTCTTCCGTTCTTTATGTGGCCTTCACAAGCTACACAGTGGCTCATTCACATTTTACCTTTTCCTCTTCGTTCCCCATCCAGGGATGGCTTTGGACAACAACGTCTATGCAGCTTGAGTTAGCGCACTTTCCAAACGGATCTGAGTTGGTATCTCTGTCCACAGAGTGTATGGGGTTCACATCAGGTATACTGCCAGATCCAGGTAGTGTGCAGCATTCCTGATCCAGCATTTGAATCTGTGGATGGATGCTACCTCCATGTTGGATCAGGGATGTGTTGGGAAAAGCAGGCACCTTATAGGGTGTGAGTCGCAAGCACACGTCTTGCCCTTTTTCATCATAATTGAAAACATGGAGAACCTAATGTGCATTAGGAAATGTGAACAGTCAGTCAAGAGACTTACTAGTTATTTACTTAAAATACTTCTGCCTCTTGCCTGACAATTCAGGATGCAAGGTAGGAAACAACAATAAATATAGAATACATTACATTATTAAATAGTGTGTATATCATGAAAACAACTGTGATGCCCCTTTCCATTCACCCAGAGTGTCCTACTACCCTCTACGACCTCTCTTTGAAAGCCAGTTTGGTGAAGTGGTTAAAAGCGCGGACTCTAATTTGGGAGAACTGGGTTTGATTCCCCACTCCTCCACATGCAGCTGCTGGTGTGACCTTGGGTCAATCACAAGTCCTTTCAGAGCTGTTCTCTCACCAGCAGTTCTCGAAAAAGCTCTCTCAGTCCTACCTACCTCATAGGGAGTCCGTTGTGGGGGGAGGAAGGGAAAGAAGATGGTAATCCACTCTGAGACTCCTTTGGGTAGTGAAGGGTGGGGTATAAATCCAATGTTCCCTTTAAGCTGAGTTAGTGTGAGCAAGCTCACAGTTTTTTAGCCCCCAGCTCACATATTTTGTCTTAGCTCAGGAAAGAGGGCTCCAGAACAAACTAAATTCTGCAGTAGCCAAATCACTCACTTTAATGCCAGTAGCTCACAAAGTAGTATTTTTGCTCACAAGACTCCACAGCTTAGAGGGAGCATTGTATAAATCCAATCTCTTCTTCTCCTCTCTCAGGTTCAGGGTACACTTAGGTCAGGATGTCACATTCACCAACCTTCTTGTTTCTTTTAAAATATCTAGGCAGCCATGGCCATTTCACACCTTGGGCCCTCTCTTTCTCACTCAGAGACATCAGCAGACAGGGTAGCCCAGCCCCCCCTTAAATAAGAGAAGAAGAGAAGAGTTTGGATTTATACCCCGCCCTTCACTGCCCAAAGGCATCTCAGAGTGGCTTACAAACTCCTTTCCCTTCCCCTCCCTACAACAGATACCCTGTGAGGTAGGTGGGACTGAGAGAACTTCTGACAGAAAGTGTCCTTGAGAGAACAGCTGTACCAGAGCTTGTGACAGACCCAAGGTCACATCAGCAGGTGCAAGTGGAGGAGTGGGGAATCAAACCCAGTTCTCCCAGATAAGAGTCCGTGCACTTAATCACTACACCAAACAGGCCCTCACTCACACAGAGTTATTGGGGTTGGATTTCAAACACTGTTCCATTCACACGCTGCCACCATTTATTCATATCCTGCAATACATCTACAGACCAAGTTACTACATTGTGAGTTTGTGTGTTTCTTCATGAAATAGGAACAGGCCACCAAACTTATGAAGAAGTGGCAATCCTGTCTTCTTTAAGAGATATCTCTGCCCTTGTAGCACCTTGTATTCCAGCTCTTATACCTTCATGGGGAATGTGCAGAGTTACCTCATGAGATAAATAGCAGAACTAGAGGTGAAACAACAAAAGATAGATGAATCCTAGGTGCAAAGAAGGATTGTGCTCTGTTGCGAGGAGTGCAGTTGTGGCAGCAAAACTTCAGGAGGCTTGTTGTGGGCTCTGACGTACCCTGAAATAGTGACTTTCCCACCAGATTTCAATGCAATTGCTCATCCACAGAACTAGAACAATCTATGACCAGCCCCTAAAATGGTGTGACTCCTATTCCAGAGAAGGTGGACAGAGAATTTGCCTGAGGGGGTAATTTCTTTTGGTGATATTTCAAGTCACTGAGTCTCAATTGTGTCAAAACGTAAATCAGCCGATAGTTGTTATGGAAATAGCTAGTGCTTGCGGCAAATGGGAGGAAGCTCTGTGTGTTGTGGTCACGCCTAATTTGCTTCTGTGATGTGCTGCCTGATGGTATAACTAATTGCAGGTTGAGTGGGGAAATGATAAAGCCATATGTATAACTGCTGCACATGTTTCATAAACGAGATGGCGCTGCTATAAACTGTGGAACTAAGTACAGCTTCACAGAATGGGAGTGAGCTCATGTGGCAGTGGCCTGCAGTTCTTCTAGAGGAAGCCAAAGTTAAGCCATGGTGAAGTCTGGCACCTGGGGGGCAGGGAGATTTTCCTGTGCACGTGGGGCAGTCCCCAGGAGTGCAGAAAAAACTAAAAAGTTTAAAAAACTGTACGGGGAATATTTAAATCTCAAAAAAGTAAGAGCTTTCCCTGCGCATGCACAGAGAACACTCTGGGAACTCTGCAGCAGGCCGATGGCTGAGGGGCACTCAGGCCTCACCGCTGGTACTGGGGGGGGGGCGGGAAAATCAGTGGGAGGGGGAGATTGTTGGGTCCAGCGGCTGGGAGGTACTCAGGCCTCACCACCAGTGCTGGGAGGGGAGGGAAAATCAGAAGGGGGGAGAGATTGACGGGCCCAGGGGCTGGGAGGCGCTCAGGTCTCGCCGCCGGTGCCGGGGGGGAGGGAAAATCAGAAGGGGGGAGATCGTCAGGCCTGATGGCTGGGAGGTGCTTATGCCTCACTGCCGGTGCCCTTGGGGGGAGGGAAAATTGGTGGGCCGGAGTGGGGGAGAGAAGGCTTACCTGCGGAGCTGCTTCTGCAGACCAGGAGCCTTTAGGAATACTCCCCCACCCCCTTGCAGGTATCGCAGGTCCTGCTTCTTGTCTGTCTCTAATGTTCTGTTAGCTCTCCATCAATCTTAGGGAGAGGCGGAACCTAACCTGTGTGCCACAATAACTTAGAATCATTAGATAAAAGGCAAATTCACTAAGTCCCATAGACATGGCATAATTCTTTCCTTTTCCTCAAGATTCAAGTTGAAATGACAGTTGGGTATTCCAAAATATTCCAGAATATAGGGTCGCAGTTGACCATGCTTCAGGCAAGCTGTCTGATTTGGGATACAGGGAGCAGACTGCATGAACATCCTTGAGGCTGCTAGTTATTTCAGTATTTTAATAGTGGGTTTTTAAAAGAACAAACCTGAAGTGCAGAGCAGTTCTGGGGAGAGGGAAGAGGTTTCCTGGTGACAACCCGGGAGTTAGCAGCAATAAGCTTCATGAAAGTCAGACTCGGCAAGGGAAAGGTGTGTTTGGACTGAACACAGCAAGTCACAAGTATTGCAGAGCGATGATAGCCAGCTGTGTGTTTCATTAAACAACCAGCCCACGCTCAAATCCTGTGTATTGATTTTTTTTTTATTACCTGTTTAATCACTGATTTCCTTCTAAGCTGCCTTGGGTCTCCTCTGCAGGAAGGGTGGGTTATAAATGGCCAAACAAAGAAATGTTCCATAAGCCTTAAGTGCTGAATAGAAAATTATTATTTCTTCTAACTTTTCATCCAAGGTAAGATCCTTGACCTGTTGCCAGAAGGTTCACTTAATGCAATGACCAGACTTGTTCTGGTGAATGCCGTCTACTTTAAAGGCACCTGGGAAAAGCAATTTAAAGAAGAGGATACAAAGGAGAAGCCTTTCAGACTCAATAAGGTAATCACAGGGTACAGTTCTACCTTACCTGTATCAACCACTTGTACAAGATGTATTGTGAGATCTCCTTGGCTGGATTGAGGCCACGATTTTGCTCCTTTGTCTTTGGTTGATTAAAAATATCATGTGGCCCTAGATTTCTGTTAGTTCGCCAGGTATATAATAAAATCGGTGCATGCAAGAGGATAGGGGAAAGAAAAGGTTAAATCAAAATTGCTTCAACTATTACCTTTCAATACTCATCTCCTGTTAGATAACAAAAAGCAGCTTCAAATATGCTCTAAATCAGTCTTGCTTCACCTTTAAACCCACTATGGTGCACCAGCAAATAAGAAATCAAGGCTGAAAAGCAGGACTCGGGACTTTATGTGATGTATGTATGTGATAGCGAGATATTGTTTAGCTTCATTTGAGTGTGGTAGAAAAGAACTTAAGCATTTGTTCAACGATACCCTTTGTCTTCCGGCAGTCACGCCAACCTTTGATGTTATGGTTGACTCCTGGTTGCAGTGTGCCGCTTTTTAAAGGCCTGGATTTGGGATTTTATCCTCAGGGTGGCGCGAGAAGTGTACAACCACTCTACTTTGGTTGCTGACTGCAAGTGGGAAGGCAGAACTGGTTAAAATTCCAGATGGCCTGCTAGGAACCATGAGTATCCCTGGGCAGTATCTTGCCTTAGGCTGGAGGAACTTCCTCCAACTTAAGTGGTTCTGCCATGAGAGGAAGAGTTGATGGCCTTTGGAAGCTACAAAGCATAACTTGTTTTACATATTTTGGGCAATATTGTTCCTGTCTGTGTGCACTCATCATTGTTCAGCCAGCGGTACACATACATTTCCCCCCCACATACTTTTTCATTCCTACATCCAGAAGGAAAAGAAGACGGTGAAGATGATGTACATGCAAAAGAGGCTTCCTTTTAGGTACATCCCTGAATGCAAATGCCGTGTCCTGGAACTGCCTTACAAGGGGAAGGAACTTAGTATGATCATCCTGTTGCCTGATGACATCGAAGATAACTCCACTGGCCTGGAACAGGTGATCCCTTTTCTTCTTCATATAAAATATTCTACCTAAATATGGATATATCACAGATATGAGTGTGTGTGGGGGGAATCCATATACAGAGAAGCAGCACTTAGGGTATTTTTTTTTAATTGATAAATGTTGCAGGCAGGAACCAGGATAGTCTTCAGTGGGCCAGAACATTGCTTCAGCCGGTGGCTTGCGGATGACTCAGGGCTGATTCTACATTGGCTTTTTCAGCCGTTGTTTTACCAAACCCACCTCGGAACAGAAATTCCCCTCTGGGTTGCCTGCTGCTTTCGCTTCCTTTGATCATTGGGTTTTTATGGTACCCTCCACACTACACGCTGCTTTCACTTCCTTTGATCATTGGGTTTTATGGGACCTTCTGCATAGATTTACAGCCGTTCAGGGGTGACTTTGCAGTCAGTACGGGGTTGCTGTGGGGTCTTTGAATGTGGTTTTGAGCTGCACCTTTTCCTCCGTGTTGAGAAAATGTGGGGAAAGGCTAGATGCAGAATCACCCTCAGACGGAGGAGAGGACTCTCCAAATACTGCCACTCAAGCCCCTTTTCACTGGAGACTGAAGCTGAGCCATCACGCCTGAATGAAAATGCTCTGGCACAGAACAGTAGCCTCTGTGGTAGCGATCCCTTCACACTGAGCCAGAGAATGACACCAGGCTCTTCTTCTTATTGATTTCACAGGCACATCAGTGCTCATACATTGCTAATTACATGTAAAGGTTTGTCTCGTGGCAATACTTTTTACTGGCCCCCTCTCTCCTCTCTCCTCTCTCTCTGTTCATAATTGTAGCTGGAGAAGGAGCTCACCTTAGCAAAGCTCCAAGAGTGGACGCAGTCAAAAAAGATGTCTTCCCGCCATGACGTCCGTGTGCATCTCCCTAAATTTAAGCTGGAAGAGACCTATGATCTTAAGTCAAGTTTATCAGCCCTGGGGCTGCAGGATGTCTTTGACAGCCACAAGGCCGACCTGTCTGGGATGTCAGGATCCCGGGACCTCCATGTCTCCAAAATTGTTCACAAGTCGTTTATAGAAGTGAACGAAGAAGGCACGGAAGCCGCAGCAGCAACTGCTGGAATGGTAAATGCGATGTGTATGCCGATCGAAGAAGACTTCAATGCTGACCATCCCTTTCTGTTTATCATCTGTCATAACCCAACAAAAAGTATACTTTTCTTTGGAAGAGTTGCTTCTCCGTGAAAAGTAAAACAAACGGTGGAGCCATATAGTGGAGCTCCCCGAACTAGATATGCTTACCTGGTTTGAGAGAGAAGGGAAGATCTTTGACTCGCTGTACCGTCCTGTGCAAAGGCCGTCCGGTCTTAAGTCCACTGCTCTCAGTGGCTGACGTGGAAGGAAGTCTCCCTAGGATTGCGTAGCCAAACACTGGCTTTCGCTTCCACTTGGGATTCTCTTGTGCTTTCTTTTGCTTATTCTGTTAGCACATTTTGACTCTGTGTCACAGGCCCGTAGCCAGGATTTTGTGGCTGGTGGGGCAATTTTTTTCTGGTGGGGCTGCCATTTTTTTCCCAAATAAAGAAATGAAAATATTGTCTGTAAATACCTGCACTTCTCTGTGTTCTCCCAGCCTGCCTTCCCCTCCTCCTTTCACACGATCCTCTTCCTCCTCCTCTTCCTCCCCCCCCGCAGACTTGAGGCTGCCGTCGCAGTGCAGCGCTTTCTTTCAGGGGGTGCCTGAGCCCAGGGGTTCTCTCCTCCCCGGCCTTCTGCCTCAAAGTGCCCCGGGACTGTGCGACCCTTTCACGCTCCTCCTCCTCCTTTGCAGCACCAGCCATCATACTTGGCCCGGGAAGGATCTGAGCACGTGAGGAGGAGGTGCCTGGGTTGGCCGGTCCTGGCCCAGGGGGCCCGGGTGTTGGCCCGGCAGAGAGCCTTGTAGTTGGGCCGGAGGCACCTTGCCGCAGCCGCCTGGCTCGGCTGGGGCTGATGCCTCCACGTTCGAGCTGCCGCTGCTCAACCTCAGCCTGCAGCAAAGGGCCGTTGAGTGTGAGACGCTGGAGGACAGCGACGTGGAGCACCTGGCCCTGGCAGCAGGCAGCCAGAGAGTATGTGCCTTTTGGAAATGTTTTAAAAATGATTTTAAGGGAGGGGGCTGAGCCCCCAGTAGCCCCACTGTAGTTATGGGGCAGTGGTGTCTTGCCACTTTTGCGCTGGAATGTTTCCTATAAAACGGAGTCAGGCATTCATTGCTTTAGATGAAGATGGCCTCTGGAAAGGGTATTGCCACAAAGCTGGACATGAAAAAACGGGGGCCAGTTGTTCAAGGGTGGTCTTTCCATAGAGCTGGCTGTTGTTATACTGTGGTGCAATTTCGCAGGTTACCTGATTCTGTGCCAGAAATTCAGTCCTGTTAAACCTGCAAACTAGTGCTGCTCAGGGTCTTCTGAGAGCCAGCCTGGTGCAGTGGCTAAGAGTGGCTGCCTCTAATCTGGAGAGCCGGGTTGGATTCCCCACTCCTCCCCCACAGGGAGCCTGCTGGGAGACCTTGGGCCAGTCCCAGTTGTTCTCTCAGAACTCCCTCAGCCCCACCTGCCTCACAAGGTGCCTGTTGTGGGGGGAGGAAGGGAAAAGTGACTGTAAGCCACTGTGAGACTCTTCTCTTCAGAGTCGTTCAGAAAAGACAAGAATGAGAACCACTTGGAGGTAAGGAAACACACATGAACTGGTAGAAAACACCAGTCCGTGCTGGGAAGGTGGGAGCAGTGTTCCCTCTAAGCTGAGTTAGTGTGAGCTAGCTCATAGTGTTTTAGCCTCCGGCTCACACATTTTTATCTTAGCTCAGGAAGGATGGCTCCAGAGCAGACTAATTTATGCACTAGCCAAATCGCTCACTCACAACATTACTGCCAGTAATTCACAAAGTAGGATTTTTGCTCACAAGTCTCCACAGCTTAGAGGGAGCATTGGGTGGGAGGCCACCATCTTTGAACGTTCTTTGATATGAAGGTAGCTTTGGTGTCCAACTCGATACTTTCACAATGAACTTAGTCCAATGAAGAGATTTCCGTTTGTTCCAGTGACTTTGGCCAGGTCTGATTCAGGCGTCTCAGCTCCCTTCCCAGAGCTAGCAAACGTAGAATCAACGACTGCCACTGGGAGCAAACTATCCTGAACTCACGGCAGTAACTGTGGCTTATATCTTTGAATCCCTGAAGAAAATTGAAAAATCTCTTGATAAACTGACCCGAGAGGTTGTGGGGCTGTCTATGGGGAAAAGAGACAACACAGCTGTATCTCTGCCTACAGCCCAGGGGGGAGATTGGATACAAGGCGTGGACTCCTCCCCGGTAGCTGCTGATTGCTCTCTCCTACAGCCTTCGCGTCGTTCCAAGGAGGAGCCCGGGGCCAGAGTCTTTCTCGGCTAATTTTACAATCTCATAAAGTGTGCCTTACTGTTCGTCCTTACAAAGGCTTATTACCATCTTGGAACTCCAAAGGGTTGGCTTCTAGGCATTTGGATTATGTGCTTAATGGTCTGAGACAACCACTGGATCTTATCTCTGTGGATTCAGGTACAAACATGCATTTAAGAAGCCTTCGGAGTCTAGCTAGTGTTCCCGTATCATTAAGCTCCTGGCAAGAGGTACACTGCAAAAATATGCATGGTTCATTTTAAATATGGTACACATGCAAAGAGATTAGAGAATCTTTACCTTCACCTTACCTGTTCTATGGGAGGTTTTCTTCTCCCTAAAGTGCCTTGTATCTATACGCAGACACACTGTAATTCAAGGAGGGGTCTAACCTCTCATCAGATCCTTGTTAATGGTGTCTCTTATACTGGGCCTCCTTTCTGCTGCCTGAAGCAAGTTTTGTAGAGCTCAGTTAATAGTTGGCTTGATATAAAGAAAATCACTCCATTTGGGCAAAAATGGCAATCCTGAGGCCCACGCACAATTCATATTAAGATGCCCCTGTGTTCTTGTCCACCCTATGCAGTTAGGACACTCTCACCACCTTAAGTGATGCTGCTAGTGAAGTGGCAGACCTTATTAATTGCACTCATCTTTCCTTTTGGGAGGGGTATGTGTTTTACTAAGAAGAGTATAGGGCTTGCTTCCTAGGGGAGGAATGCAAGCCCTCAACGTATGACTTAAGACACACACAAAAAACCATTTAATAAAAGAACTCAAAACAACATCAGGTTTCGTAGACTGTTTGCAAAACCAGAAACCATTCTGGAACACAAACATTAGCAAAAGTTAAAAGGGAAGCCACAGAAAAGTAATAACTAGAAAAAGCTGGCTTACAGACATAATGAAAATGGTCATTTCATAAACTGTAGGCAGTTCCTTAAAAGTGACCTGTCCTTCCAGGCTGGGGGGGGGGGGGGGAGCTGCCTCTGCATTGGCCGCATTCCGTCAAGTCCCGTCCCGGCCGGCAGAAAACTTGACGTGCCTCCTGGCATCAGGAAAGTGTCCCCAGCCAGCCTGTTCCGGGCTGCCAGCAGCAGACAGTGAACAGGCAATTCCTCTCAAAAGCGGCCGGGTCTCAATCTGTAAAAATTTACAGCTAATAGTTGATGAGGGCTGTAGGATCTATAGGCTCATCAACAGCTGATCCTGACACACCCACTGAATTTTGTGGGGCAGTGTCCATTCTTGGTCTTTTCCCAGGATGCTCTGTACAGAACAACAAGATGCTTTAAAGCAAGAGTTTTACCAAAGGATCTTATACACCATGAATAGTTGAGAAGGTTGTTTATCATATATGTTCTTATCAGCTTCGAGTGTTTAATGCTGCACATGTAGCTTGCAAAGATTTGAGTGCGATACCAGAATTTCCTAAAGAAAGGACAAATGTCAAAATCAAGAGCCTTAATGGTCCTTCTAGAAAGAATTATACCTTTTCTGTACGTACAGACAACATTGTACTTGTACCTGTGAACTGTATTCTGAAGTTGGGACTCTGGTGTATTTGCTGCTTTCACAAAATATGAAACTACGCAGCCTGTATACATAGTCACAGGCAGGTGATCTGTAGCTTGTTGAACCTGTTAATCGGTTGTGATGCATAACATAAATTTTAAAAACTTCATCTGAATCCTTCTGTCTCTTCTGTAATATAACTGAAGTTTCTTGGACTTCTCAGGCAGCAGACGGAATCACAAATGGAAATCCGCACCAGTTCCATATTTGGTTGGTTACTGACAACACTCTTGTCAGTGTGAGTTCGGGGGGAAATCCTTCCTGTGGGTGTGGCACGTGAGGATTCTGTCAGTCACCGGAGCTGACCAATTAGGGTTGCCAGCACTGGGTGGGGAAATATCTGGAGATTCTGAGGGTGGAGCCTGAGGAGGGGGAGGTTTGGGGGAGAGGGACTTCAGCAGGGTATAATGCCATAGAGCCCATCCTCCAAAGCAGCCATTTTCTCCAGGGGAGCTGATCTTGGCCGTCTGGAGATCAATGATAATAGCAGGAGATCTCCAGGTGCCTCCGAGAGGTTGGCAACTGTTATGTCCTGAGCTTGGCTTGCATCACCACTAACCTGCTGATATCCTAAATGGCAATGCCTGATTGGCTACTCTGTGTAGCAGGCCAATGAAGGGACAAGGATTGTGCTGGAGAGAAGCAAAGGGATTGGATGTTATCTCTGAATTACAATTGGTTGTTAACCTGACTATGGGCATGGCTATGCTAGCCCGCACAGTTTATATAAGAGCCTGTTGCTCTGTTCTGAGCTGTTCAGATTTGCTGAATCACTTTTGTTGAGAACTGCCTATGTATCATACATATCAGCAACCCTATGACCAAGATACATTTCATTCTGAACTGGTATCTGAACTGTTACACACACATGCTTCAACTATATGTTTATCAGAGGCTGTATTTTTCTGACAACTTCCCCTGGTAAATTATCACTCTTGTTTTGATGGTTTCTTGTCATCTTGACAAAACTGGGGATGCCATTTTAAGAACTTGTCAGTACTAGCTGGTTAAAATGTCCACTGGGGGCGTGGTATCGGCAGCAAGCCTAATGGATGCCTGAATGGGTGACTCCCGTCTACCTCCCCTGATTAACAATCACAGTCAACCTTTTAAAATCCAAATATAATTTGCAAGGAATGGGAAAGAATTCCAGTTCTAAAAATAAGAAAGCAATGGCAGTAAGTAAAGCCGTTTCGACTTATTTTACTACAAACGCTACGAACGGGCCCTCAGTTAATGCGGGCAAAAGCAACCCTAAAATGGCGGCGAGGGCAGCAGAACAGGCACAGGAAAGCTTGGCAGTAATTAGGCAAGAATTCCATGAGACTATACAAACCTTGGAAAGGAATATGTCCGCTATGATTTCTGACCTTATTAAGCCCCTGTCATCACAATTAAATGACTTAAAACAGTCAGTGAACCAAATAGAACAAACAGCAGCAGCAGCAACTGAATCCAATCAATTGAATAACTTTACAAGAAGATGCCTGTTATTTCTACAAAACAGATGAGTGGGCCGCAGACAAAATTATATTTTTAGAGAACCAACTGAAAGCCAGTAACCTGACAGAGGACTCAGAGCATGGGACTGATTTAAAATCATTTATGAAAAACTGGCTCGAAAGTCCTACCAAGAGCCCCCTCTGAGCCCTCCCTACCAGGAGCCCTCCCTACCAGGAGCCTCTGGCACGAGCCGAAGGGCGAGAGCAAAAGGGCGAGGCTCTTTGCCTGTGGCTCTTGGCCTAGGGGCTCTGTAAGAAGCCCAGGAAGAGCCAGAAAGCCAGGACCTTGGCTCCTTGGTAAGGTAAGGTAAGTAGACTCCTACAACAGGAGCCATATAAATACAAAGTGTTTTAAAAGGGGGGTTATAGAAAAGTATTTGTTTAAAAACAATTATGAAGCCAGAATGCCAGCAGGGGGTTGGGGGCTATCCAGTGTTTTGCATGGAGTGTCACATGTATGACTATCTGCCCACTGGTCAGAAGTCTTGGGTGTGTGCTCGGTGCAAGGAGCTCCTGGTTCTCAGGGAGCGAGTTTGCTCCCTTGAGGCCAAGGTGGCTGACCTGGAGAAGCAGGGACAGTCAGTTAGGTGCACGGGGAAGACTCTCGGGGACTTGTTAGATATGTCCCACTCTGGATCTGGCAGCCCTGCTGCTGCCAGGGAGCATGAGGGTCAAGGGGAAAAGGGGCACCATGCTGAGGATAAGGGGAATGTGCCCTCAGAAGGGACCTCTTCTTCAGCTGGTGAACGGGTATCCTTTCGTACCAAGGAACCGTCCCTGGGAAGGGTGGGAGGGGGGCTCTTGGTAGTTGGTGATTCGATCCTTAGGCAGGTAGACAGCTGGGTGGCCAACCCGCGTACTGACCGTATGGTGACTTGCCTGCCTGGTGCGAAGGTAGCGGACATTACGCGTGTTTTAGATAGGCTGGTAGATAGTGCTGGGGAGGAGCCGGTGGTCGTGGTGCACGTCGGCACCAACGATGTGGGGAAATGCAGTCATGAGGTCCTGGAGGAGAAATTTAGGCTGCTGGGCAGGAAACTCAAGGCCAGGACCTCCAAGGTAGCCTTCTCGGAAGTGCTACCTGTTCCACGCGCAGGGCCGGAGAGACAGGCACAGATCAGGAGTCTCAATGCGTGGATGAGACGGTGGTGTAGGGGGAAGGGTTCAAGTTTGTTAGGCACTGGGATGCTTTTTGGGACAAGAGGGAGCTGTACAAAAGGGACGGTCTCCACTTGTCCCGAGAAGGAACCAGGCTGCTGGCACTCAAAATCAAAAAGGTGGCAGAGCAGTTTTTAAACTGAATAATGGGGGAAAGCCGACAGGAGATGAAAAGTCTCTGGTTCGGGATGGCTCATCTCAAAGAGATGAAGGGGTAGCTATTACTTTTGTACAAGGAAATGGATTACAATTGTCCACTGAGACTGTGGCTAATGATAGGAACTGCCTGGCAAGGTCTCGAGGCAGCAAGAGGAAGGCTGTGGGCTTAACAAACATGGGAAACTATAAGTGTTTATACACAAATGCTAGAAGTCTCCGAGGTAAAATCGGGGAGTTGGAATGCTTGGTGTTGGGGGGAAATAGACATTGTGGGTATTTCAGAAACTTGGTGGGATGAGGAAAATCAGTGGGATATGCTGATTCCTGGTTATAAATTATATCGGAGGGATAGGGGGGAAAGGGTTGGAGGTGGGGTGGCTCTGTATGTCAGAGAGGGTGTACCATCCAGTAAGATTGAGAGGGTAAGAGAATTGGATTCGCTTCTGGAAATGCTATGGGTTGAAATAGTGGGTCCAAAAGGAGGCTTAACAGTGGGAGTTTGTTATCGCCCACCAGATCAAAAGATAGAGGAGGATTATAAAATGATGAATGAATTAAAGATAGTGGCTAGACGAAATAACTGTGTTGTAATAGGCGACTTTAACTACCCACACATTGATTGGGTCAATATGAGTTCTAGTCGGGAAAAAGAGATTGCGTTCTTAGACACTCTCAATGACTGTGCTGTGGAACAGATGGTCACAGATCCTACCAGGGGAGAGGCGATCCTAGATTTGGTCCTAAGTAACACCCAAGACCTGGTGAGAGATGTAAAAGTGATTGCACCACTTGGGAACAGTGACCATAATGTCATTGAGTTTAACATTTGTACAGATAGGGAGTTGCCCAAAAAGACTGATGCAACCACTTTTAACTTTAAAAGGGGTAACTTCTCTGGTATGAGGAGACATGTGAGGAAGAAATTGAAAGGAAGAGTGGAGAAGGTCAAAACCATTGGGGAAGCTTGGAGACTATTTAAAAAGACAATCCTAGAAGCTCAGAAAAAATATATACCGCAGGTTAGGAAAGGTACAAATAGGTATAGAAAAAAGCCTGCATGGTTAACAAATAAAGTAATGGAAGCTGTAAAAGGTAAGAAGGATTCCTTTAAGCGGTGGAAAGCTAGTCTTAGTGAGGTTGATAAAAGGGAACACAGACTATGGCAAATAAAATGCAAGTCTGTGATCAGGCAAGCAAAAAGGGAATATGAGGAGCATATCGCAAAAACATAAAGACCAACAATAAAACTTTCTTCAAATACATTAGAAGTAGGAAGCCAGCCAGGGAGGCAGTGGGGCCCTTGGATGACCAAGGGGTAAAAGGAGTAGTGAAGGATGATAGGGAAATGGCTGAGAAGCTGAATGCATTTTTTGCCTCTGTCTTCACTGTGGAAGAGGAGAAGTGTTTGCCCACTCCAGAAGCACCGATTTCGGGAGGGGGTTTGAAAGACCTGAATCAGATTGCGGTGACAAGAGAGGAAGTCCTCCGACTGATGGACAATTTAAAAACTAATAAATCACCAGGCCCGGATGGCATTCATCCGAGAGTTCTGAAAGAACTCAAATGTGAACTTGTGGATCTCCTGACAAAAATATGTAATCTTTCTTTAAAATCTGCCTCCATTCCTGAGGACTGGAAGGTAGCTAATGTCACTCCAATCTTTAAAAAGGGCTCCAGGGGAGATCCAGGAAATTACAGGCCAGTCAGTCTGACATCGATACCGGGTAAATTGGTGGAAACTGTTATTAAGGAAAGAATTAGTAGGCACATTGATGAACAAAAACTATTGAGGCAGACTCAGCATGGGTTCTGTAAAGGAAGATCTTGTCTCACTAACCTGTTAGTGTTTTTTGAGGGAGTGAACAAACATGTGGACAAGGGGGACCCAATAGATATTATTTACCTTGACTTCCGGAAAGCTTTTGATACAGTTCCTCATCAAAGGCTCCTAAGTAAGCTCAATAGTCATGGGATAAAAGGACAAGTCCTCTTGTGGATCAAAAACTGGCTTATAAATAGGAAACAGAGAGTGAGTATAAATGGGAAACTTTCTCAGTGGAGGGTGGTAAGCAGTGGGGTACCACAGGGATCAGTACTCGGTCCGATGCTTTTTAACTTGTTTATTAACGATTTGGAATTGGGAGTAAGCAGTGATGTGGCTAAATTTGCAGATGACACGAAGTTGTTCAGGGTGGTGAAAACCAGGGAGGATTGTGAGGCACTCCAAAGGGATCTGTTGAGGATGGGTGAGTGGGCGTCAACGTGGCAAATGGGGTTCAATGTGGCCAAGTGCAAAGTGATGCACATTGGAGCCAAAAATCCTAAATATAAATACACATTGATGGGGTCTGATCTGGCAGAGACTGACCAAGAGAGAGATCTTGGAGTCGTAGTGGATAACTCGCTGAAAATGTCTACACAATGTGTAGCTGCAATAAAGAAGGCCAACGCTATGCTGGGGATTATTAGGAAGGGAATTGATAACAAATCAGCCAGTATCATCATGCCCCTGTATAAATCATTGGTGCGACCTCATTTGGAATACTGTGTACAGTTCTGGTCACCACATCTCAAAAAGGATATTATAGCATTGGAAAAAGTGCAGAGAAGGGCAACTAGAATGATAAAAGGGTTGGAACACCTTCCCTATGAAGAAAGGTTAAAATGCTTGGGGCTCTTTAGCTTGGAGAAACGACGGCTGAGGGGTGACATGATCGAGGTTTATAAGATTATGAATGGGATTGAGCAGGTTGAGAAAGAAGTACTTTTCTCCCTTTCTCACAATACAAGAACTCGTGGGCACTCTATGAAATTGCTGAGCAGTCGGGTTAAAACAGATAAAAGGAAATACTTCTTCACCCAAAGAGTGATTAACATATGGAATTCACTGCCACAGGAGGTTGTGGCAGCTGCAAGCATGGACAGTTTCAAGAGGAAATTAGATAAACATATGGAGCAGAAGTCCACCAGTGGCTATTAGCCACAGGGTATGGATGGGAACTCTCAGTCTGGGGCAGGTGATGCACTCTATTCTTGGTGCTGGAGGGGGCAGCAGTGGGAGGGCTTCTGGTGCCCTGGCCCCACTGCTGGACCTCCGGATGGCACCTGGTATATTTTGGCCGCTGTGTGACAGAGTGTTGGACTAGATGGGCCATTGGCCTGATTCAACATTGGCTTCTCTTATGTTCTTATGTTCTTACCTGATTGGGAACCTGAAGCAGACATTTTAATTGGCTATGCATTTCAAACAGGGTCCCTAAGACTCTGTCAATCGTCTGTGCTAAGAGATATCGTTGTAAAATTTATGAACATGAGCACCAAAGCAAAACTACTCACCTTAGCAAGATCCAAGGGATTTCTAATGCTAGATAAGCACAAGATCCGTGTCTTACAAGACCTCTCAGCTGAAACCCTATTGTGGAGAAAAGCCTTACGACCAGTAACATCCACTTTGAATGAAGCCAAAATCCGATATATGTGGGTCGCCTTTTGTAAACTACAAGTCTCCTACCAAGGATCACTTCTTCAAGCAACAGATCTTGACTCTGGGCTAAAACTATTGCAAGATCTTCAATTACAGCCCCAGAAAATATACCAACGGAGGAAGAACCTAGGAGCCAGGAAACAGTGGGAACCCAATGGCGCACAATGCGAGAGAAACGGAATCAGAAGAGCAGATATTAGTATATGAGGCTAAAAGCAATGTAGAACAGGCTTGTATTTGACACAAAAGGTCTCTTAGTACTAGTTTCTTGTGTATTATTTTTAAAGCCTATTAAATGGTTTAAAAGCGTATACACTATATCTGTATACTAAACTAAGAATAGAATTGTGTTTACACCACAAGGGCTTTGAAGTACCAGATTTTCTCTCTTATTTAAATATTATTATATGACTCTGAAATCAAATTGAAACATTTGCATATCAAGCTTGGTATCAATTTTTGTTTTCCATAATGCTTAGCATATGCATTAAATATTGCCTTGAAAATTAATATGCAACCGGCAAAGGTTTTTGATTATTAACTAGAATTCCTAAGGTCTTAATAGCAAGATTGAGAGTACAGTAGGGTAGACCAGTGTTAGATACATAATTGTCTTAACACAGTTCTTTTATTTAAAGTTTATTAAATGGTTTAAAAAATAATGTTTTTGTCCTAAGCTAGACATAAGATTGCTTATTGTAGATGGGTTTTTGAAAGCCAAAACCTTTATTCAAACATTATTTTATGACTCTGAATTATTTTATAGTTATGAATCAATTTAAAATACTTGCATATTAAATTAAGCATCAATATTTAGATCTCATAAGGCTTTGCACTGTTAATAAACATTAAAGGTTGCCTTGAATATTTGTAGGTAACTAACAACAAGATTATTAATTATGCATTTGGTTCCATAATGTTTTAATAATAGGATTGAAGGCAAGGTAGTACAGACTGGTACTTGGTACAAAATTGTTTCAGAGTGTTCAGTTTTTTATCTAAAGTTTATTAAATGGTTTAAAAGTTAATTAAAATTTCTATGTGCAAAGCTAGATATATATATTTCCATACACAAGATAATTTTAAAATGCCAGATCTTTTTTTTAAATCATTCTGTGACTTTATGATTAATATGAATAATTTGCATATCAAATTTGACATGGAATTTTGTTTCTTATACTGTTTAGCACTGATGTTATGCATTGAAGGTTGACTTAAATATATGTAAACTATCTAATAATAAGTTTATTAATAAGTATTTGATTTTATAATGAACTGAAGTGGGGGAGGGAATGAGGAGGTCTAGTCCTCCTACAAAGTTTTAGTTACTATTTAAAATTGATATATTTGCATAGCTTCTACCCTGAAGGAAAGGGTTCATAGAGTCCATAAGATGGCTCTGTGCTGGTTAAGTTTTCCTGTAGTTTGTGTTTTCTTGTTTTATGCTACTGTGAAAAGAAAGAAGTAGACACCCGAAAAGGTAGCTAAATGTTTTAAAGAAAGCTCTGATATTTGTTGGAGATGCAAAAAGGAAGTAGGATCCTATTTTCATGTTTGGTGGAACTGTGGGAAAATTAGATCCTTTTGGAAAAGGATTGGTAAGCTACTGGAGGAAATAACAAATGTTAAAATAAGATTTGTGCCAGAAACTTTTTTGCTTAACATCCTTCCGGCGGGAGTGAAAAAAGCGGATGCAAGAATTATTCTTTATGTAGTTACGGCATCAAGAATAGCAGTGGCAAAATGCTGGAAAAAAGTATCTGTCCCAAACAGAGAGGAAATCATAGGCAATCTACTTGAAATAGCAGAATCAGATAAGCTTAACCTAATCCTCGCAGGGAAAGATGAGTCATTATTTGTAAACCGATGGAAAATTTTTTATAAATCGATGGAAAATAGTATATGAATAACTACCCATTGTAACCTCGAATAATTTCTATAGCTTATTGTTTTGTCTTTTTGTAGTGAAAATTCATAAATAAAGTTATTAAAAAAAATAAAAAAGAAAGAAAGAAGTTGATAATGAATGACCCTGATACTGAAACCTTAGAACAAGTATTTATGCACTTTATATTTTATCAATTATT
>JAPDNY010000274.1:0-59704 GCA_029375565.1 Gekko gecko | reverse complement strand
GGCAGGTGATGCACTCTATTCTTGGTGCTGGAGGGGGCAGCAGTGGGAGGGCTTCTGGTGTCCTGGCCCCACTGCTGGACCTCCTGATGGCAACTGGTATATTTTGACTGCTGTGTGACAGAGTGTTGGACTAGATGGGCCATTGGCCTGATTCAACATTGGCTTCTCTTATGTTCTTATGTTCTTATGAAGTTGACCATGTGGGAGTTTTGGTTTAGAAGAAACACTGAAACATTAAAATGGTTTTAAAGTTAGCTGCAAGCAAGAGAGTTCTGAAAGAAAAGATTTAGATTTTATTAGCAAGAAGTGGTTGGGAAAATGTGAAGGATTGAAAGGTTATGGATGGAAAAGGTAAAAGAAGGTGTATTATAAAGAATGCTGTTGGATAAAAAAAAGATGGAAGCATTTAACTATTAAAATGTATATAATGTTAATAGAATTAAGAGAGGGTGCACCTCTGTTAAAATTGCTGACTTAGGCCCCGGTCATACGGGCCAGAAAACACGGGGGGGGGAGGCGTGGCAGTTTGTCTCGGAGCAAAATAAGGTGCGGTAGCCTGATCACACAGGCCACCAGGTTGCCACGCTCCAGCTCCGAGCACTGATCACACTGTACTGCTGCAGCATGGCAAAAAGCAGCACAGTAGACCATGCAAGCCGTGCTGTTGCGAAGTGCGCATGCACCGTTGGGGGGCAGGCAGCTGTTGGTGTCTTGCATGTGTGCATGCGCTATTCGGCGTTGGTGCACATCCCATGGAAACTCACAACATCCGGAAACCCCGGGGACATGAGCGGGTGTTGGAAGCCGTGGGATACTGGCGCTCCGCGATCAGACGCCGGCCTTTGCCCCGGGGTTTCCAGAAACTAGTGCTTTGACCCTAGTAGTTTTTTTACTCCGCATCTTCCACGGGAAGCCACGGGTTGGCCACGGGAGTGCTACGCCTCCCAGCTGTGCTCGTATGATTGCTCACGGAAAGTCCGCAGGGCTACCATGCCTTCAGTGGGGAGAATGCTCCGTGTGAACGGGGCCTTAATAAACTTCCATAGCCATTTGCAAATCGTTTTTGACTAAGAAGAAGAAGAAGAAGAGATTGGATTTATATAAGATGCTTCTGTTGTTTAAAGAGATCTCAGTAAAGCATTGTGTTCAGTTCAATTGAGTTTTTCCTCCTGTGCATGCAAAAATTAAACAAATTCTCCCTTGAATTTAAACATTAAATGTTATCTCAACTTTTAGGTTGCTGTTAAGTTAGAAAGTTTAATTTACACAGAGCTGCCCTCTACCTCCAGAACATAAACTCTTTTGGCTGGGCCATAGAAAAGCCCAGAGTTTTCTCCATGTCTGAAAAAATTTCTTTCTAAAGGTTCAATGAGTCTTCTGCTAATGTGCTAATTTGGTTTTCTCGGGTGTTTGGGATTTAATCTAAAAGATACTTTTGACATGTCAGAAGGTTGGGAGAAGAATTGTGCTCTGTTTATGTTTATTTGAAGGTAATAGACCTTAGATCCTTGCTTGTTTGTGTATAGTGGATATTGTGTTCATATAAAACAATTAAATCTGGTATTTAATTTCTCAGTTAATCATATGTTACTGAGGGGGGGAAGGGTTGAGATTGAGAAAGAATGTGTTCTTAGAACTTGCAAATAGTTCTCCAGTGTATTGAGGAAGTTTAAGAGAACATAGTGCATTCGGTTATTTTAGAGGAAGTTCTTTTTTCTTTTTCCCAGTGTTCAAACCAATTCTACAGAATAAAGAAGGAGATCTTTGGATCTCATGATCTGTTCACAATCCATTTTGTTTAAATACCATCTGTTCTGTTTAAATTCCTGTTTAAGATTGAAGAAGTAGGGATAAACTTATCAAAATATTTTTTTTTAAACTGAGCAGTTGTTATGCTTGTATGAGGCAGTCAAGAGGAAGAAAGTTCTAGATAAGAACACATTTGTTCCTGTACCTGGTTGGTCTGAACATTTGGAAATGTAGAGATGTGTGTTTTACATAAGGTTTACATAAGGTGTGTTTTACATAAGGTTTAAAAGTCATATCTTTTTTTTTTTTTTAATAAAAACCCTCCTAAAGAGGAGAGAATTTTATTGCTTTTTATAATAAGAAAAAGGTAGGGTATATAGGTGGATTAAGAAAAGGACTGAGTGAATTTTTCTGTTAAAGGATTAGTTTCAGTTAATAAAAATACCGTTTTAGGCAACCACCGTGGTTGGAAGGTCTTCTTTCACATTTCAAAAGTCCAAAATAACTCTGTTAGTAAGTTAGTAAAGTCCCTTGGGGTTAGTTATTAATCAGCTCCTTTCTGACGTTTCACGAACAGCTATTTCTTATATTGTCTTCTTTTTGTGTCTCTCAAATTGTAAGATGGGCCCTCTTTAGCCTTCACGTCTCCCGCTCCGGCACCTCCCTCCTCTGGGTCGCTGTCCTCTTCGCTGGTTGATTCTGACCAAATTGCAAGTGCTGCATCTTCCTCTGTACTGGCGTGTCTCTTCAGAAATTCTTGTGCTTTGAAGATGGAGTCAATCTTCTCTCTTTATCCTTATACTTAAACACCAGCCCTTCGGGGAAGATCCATTTATAAACAGTCTGATGCCTTTGTAGAAATGTGGTCAACCCTTTATATGCTTTCCTTTTCATACGGATTTCATAAGGAACATCCTTCAAGGTTCTAATAGTCTGCTCCCCAATCTTCAGGGGCACCGCTGAAACCGCACGTAAGATTTGATCTCTGGTACGTTGCTTAGTGAACTTGACAACCACTTCTGCTGGCAGATTATTTTTCTTTGTAAAAGCGGAATAGGCTCTATAAACCGTATCCATCTCTTCTTTTAATTCTCTCGCTTCTCTGCCAGTTAAGGGTGCCAAGGCATTCGCCAGTATGGACCTGAGATCCTCTTTCTCTTCTTCTTTGATGCCCTGAAAGCGGAGAGTCAGATTAGATTTCTCCATCTGCAACGTTAAAATCCTTTTTTCTTGCATATCCTGATGCTTTTCTAGTTTGTTGACCCTTTTCTTTATTTTCCTGGCATCTTCCGTCGAGACCAGACACTTCTGTGCGATCTCCTCCATCCTTTTTGCTGTTTCCGTTAATTGTTTTTGTTGACTGTTGAGAACACCTTCCATGTTAGTCAAAGTTTCGCTAATTTTCTGCATTTGCTCCAGCAGAGGGTGCAGTAGCTCGCTTTTCTGTTGATTGACAGCAGGCTCCGGGGGGGGTTTGCCCAGACCGGAAGTCCCTCCTCCCTTCTTTTCCGGCTTTTGTGGGACCTTTTGAAAGCCGACATTTTCCCTGTTTGTTTACTTTATCAAAGTTCGTGCCGCGTCCCTCAGGAGACCAGCTTACTCTTGATCTTCAATGAAACCCCACAGGTACTTTCACCAACTCTTTTTCCCCTTTACCCCCCTTCGCTTTTCCTTTGAAGTCTCGTTTCTCAAAGGGGGTGGGGATTCCTCCTCCTCCCAGCCGCTTATCCGCTTACAGGGGGATTCGCATTTTTCGCTTCAAAGTAAACCTCCAACTCACGATTCGATGCCTGTTCTTCTTTTTTATGTTAATTCACATCGCTTATCTTCACTCCTGGAAGTCGGTGGCGTTGCTAAGTCCCATACGGGCACAACGCAGCGGGGCCGATTGGGGCGGGGAGAAAGCCTCAATTTCCCGGCTGTCTGCTGGCAAAGAGGCTACTCCCCAAGCGCCCCCGGTTCGGAGCCTTTGCCTAAGGCTCACTAGGGTATTTCGCATATGCGAAGACCCCCCAACCGCGCGTGGGCTAACCATCTCCGGGAGCGTCCCGAGAGGTGGCCGCCATTCGCTCCACCGAAAACCGAAACTGCCGTTTAAAAGTCATATCTACAAGTGTTCTTTTAAATAGAAAATTAGTTTACCATTTGTATTCTGATTATTGAGTGGGTGCAACAGTGGCATATTCTGTCCTTTTAATATGAAAATGTCCATTAAGATTGCCGAATGCATTTGTTCTTAATCTGGGAGTCCTCATGAAATACCAGAATTTCAATAACTTGGAAAACCGATTGCTTTATTGCTTTAATTTGAAGGAAGTCATAACCTATGCCAGGTATAACCTAAAGCCTGATACAAATTAAAATGACCAGAAATTTGTTTTATAAGCTTTCTGCCAAGCTATTTTCATATTTCATAGCTTAATATTGATTATTGGATAAGAGCAATCAGCCAAAAAGTATTTCATAAATTCCAGGATTAAAAAAACCCTGAAATCTTGATTTTTAGGAGTGATCCTTAGTTTTCGTTGTATAATGCTAGTAGTAGGCTGTGGGCCCTGTTTTGTACAATATGTTTAGTTATTATTAAGAGTTATAAGTCAAATTTGGATGCTACATGATTCCTATGTGTTTGCAAGGGTTTACATTTTGGCTTTGAAATTCAATAAATAAGAGGAGGTCTTCTTTAAATTAACCAATATTAGGGCCAGGGGTATGTTTTGTTCAGAATTCTATAGTCATTGGGTGGGAATTTTTAGCTTTAAGATTGCTTATGTCTGTTTAGTGTTAATAATGAGGGGTTCAGTTGTCTCCATTACTGGCTGATATAAAATATCCAGATCATTGAAAAGAATTTATATTAAGGGAATATGTAGAAATACCTAGAATATATGCATTAAATCTGGTTTAAACTGTTGAAGAATACATTTTGGGGGCTATATTCTAATTAGGATGCTGATTATAAGTGTTAGAGTGTAGAGTTTAAACATTGTCTGTCCTGATACAAAATATCCTTAAACAATCAGTCTCAGAGCTGGGAACTGTCCAGCTTATTTTCATTTTTTTGTCCATATTCTGAAAAGGTAACTGTTTTCCAGAGTTTTTCTGCAGGACTCTTGGCTTCTGCTATAAATTGGTAACCTTTCAGCATCAGGTCTGAATGTTGATCTTCTCAAATGCCTTCTGCTATTGGGTCTTAATTATTTATTTATCAAAGTTTATAAGCTCTTCAGGCTTAAGAATGACAACAATACAACATAGAAGTTTTCTGATACTAGTGCAAGCTTGCAAATACCATAGGCACATAAGTCATTTTCTCTGTGAATTTTAAATGTGAGATGAAGAGTCAACATCTGTGCCAATTTTTCCTAGAGCCTATTTACAAAACAGTGTTTTGGTTTCTGATATTTGGGTTATGATAACTTTATGTTCTTCTTGCTTATGTGAATATTAGGATTCTCCCTAATACATTAGTTCTTCTATCCTTTGACTCTGTGGTTTCAAATATAATAGGGGGATTTCCCCCCCTCCTGTGGTACTAGTTTTTGTTCTCTTTACAAGTAAGAAGCTCTATATACTGTATCTTCTATTTCTTCTGTCCCCCTGTTTCTTTGTTATTGTTCTGATACATTTAATGGAACTTTGAATATATATAATGGAACTTCCTTAATTATATTCCCTATATGTCAAGAATGAATACACTTGCACTGAAATTCAATACACTTGCACTGAATGAATGAATACACTTGCACTGAAATTCAGGATTTTGAGAGTTGCCCTGTTGAAATTGTGTGGGTAAGGATAGAGCATGGGGGGGAAGAAGGGGATATTGTTGTGGGGGTACACTACAGACCTCCGAACCAACTGGAGGAATGGGATGATGCATTTGTACAACAGCTTGCTAAACTTTCACAGAGACAGGATGTTGTGGTTATGGGAGATTTCAACTATCCAGATATTTGCTGGAAATCTAACTTTGCTAGACACGGGGTATTCTGCAGATTCTTGAATAGTCTTGCAGACAACTTCATCTCTCAGAAGGTGGAGGTGGGAACCAGAGGATCTGCTATCCTAGATTTAATTCTGACTAACAGGGAAGAACTGGTTGATGTGGTGAATGCTGTAGGATCCTTGGGGAATAGTGACCATGTCAGCTTGGAATCTGACATAATGAGGGATGTGAAACCAGGACATAGTAGGACTCATATCCTGGACTTCAGGAAGGCTGATTTCAAAAAACTCAGAGAAACATTAGGTAGGATCCCGTGGCTGGAAATGCTGAGGGGGAAATCTGCGCAGGAAAGATGGGAGATGCTGAAAAATGAAGTGCTTAAGGCACAATCCCAAACTGTTCCAGTAAGAAAGGTGGGAGACGGGTAATGAAGCTGAGGTGGCTGAACAAGGAACTCTCTTAAGAGCTGAGACTAAAAAGGGAAAAGTACAGGAAATGGAAGGAGGGTCAAATTATTGAGGGTGAGTACAAGAAGCAGGCTCAAATCTGTAGGGATGGTGTCAGAGATCCTAAAGCACAGGTGGAGCTGAGGCTTGTGAGGGATGCTAAAAATAACAAGAAAAAATTCTATGCCTATGTTTGGAAAAAAAAAGAACCGGGATGGGGTAAGCTCATTGCTAGGGGAAGATGGTCAAGTCTTAAGAAGGGATGAAGACAAAGCAGAATTGCTCAACTCTCACTTTGCATCAGTCTTTAACCGTAAGGCGAGCTGTATACAAACTGAAGAATGCAGGGCATATGAAGGAAGGAGGAACTGCCAGTCCAGAGTAAGTAAGGAAATGGTTAGAGAGCATCTAGCTGTCTTAAATACTTTCAAATCTCCAGGGCCGGATGGCTTACATCCCAGGGTGATAAAAGAAATTGCAGATGTTATTTCAGAGCCTTTGGCTCTAATCTTTGAGATGTCCTGGAGTACTGGTGTTGTGCCGGAAGACTGGAGAAGAGCGAATGTTGTCCCGATCTTCAAGAAGGGAAAAAAGATGGACCTGGGAAATTACAGGCCTGTCAGCTTGACATCAATACCTGGAAAAATTACTTCCAGTTTATGGCGATTCGCAAGCAGACATGCCTCCTGGTCAATCTAGGGGCATGATCTGTGTGCTAGCGGTTTGGAGGGGGGGTCGAGTGATCACTACCCCTTGGGAGCTTTGGCGGAAAGGTTCCCAGCCATGGGGTTTTTGAGGATTTGCCTCTTCACCAGTGCGTTGCTGGGGAATTGAGGCACTTCTCCACCCCGATGGTCCGACCGCTATGTGTCTGTATGGAAATAGAGCTGCCGGCCAAAACAAGCGTCGGAGATCAAGTGAATAAACAGATGCAAGCGAAGTTGTAAGATGAGCAATGAGCAGTGAGTTAAGTAAAAGTGAAAAATCGGCATTTTAAAGAGAAAACACTCCCCTCGGTAGCACTGTGGGAAGTGAGCGGGGGAGGGGGCCCTCCCACACACAGAGACTTAAAAGCAGAATAGCAAGGGGGGAGCAGAAGAAAAAGCTAAGACCCAGTTTCAAGAACCTTACCAGTATAAGTTTAAGCAGTTTGGAGACTTTCAGAGACTTTAACAACTTTAACAACTTTCAGCTAAAGTAAACAACCCAGAAAGATGGTGGGGAAACGACCCAACAAAGGATTGAAACCGAAACCACCAGGCGGCATGAGCCCGAGGGCAGAAGAGATCATAGAGTTTCCTAAGCTCCTAGCAGACTCTTTACGCCATCTACTGGACCAGATGACTAATATCAACCAGCAGTTGACAACTTTAAACCAGAACTTTGCAGCACAGCAACTGCAACTTGGACTCTATGTCTTCCGACGAGGACTCTGATGCGGAAAAGGGGGTGGCCGCTCCTAAACAAAGCTACCAACTGAGAGAATGCAAAGAGAAAGCAAAATGAGGACTGAGACTCTGAAAGCTCATACAAAGCTTTTTGTTTCTGAGATGATCTGGGGAGGGTTGTTGAACTGGGAAAATAGTTAATCTGATGCAAAACTGATTATCTGATCATGCTCAATGCCATACAAGCCTTTTTTAGGACTAGCACGTGTACAAGCATTATTGAGGATCTCCAATTCTTGGTTTTTTAGTTAGTTGTGGTTATCTTTTCTTTCTCCTTAGTTGTAGATGTTTCCCTCTCCCTTTTTTCATTATAGTTTGTAGAATATAGAAAAATGCAAATAAAAAATCCTCTCCGGGGGACTCAAAAAAAAAAAAAAACACCTGGAAAAATTCTAGGGCAGATTATCAAATGCTCTGTCTGTGAGCAACTTGAACAGAATGAGTTAATTGATAGTAGTTGTCACAAACACCCAACCCTCCGGCTAGACATTTGGGTTACAAAACTAGGTCACACAGCACTTTTACAAAGGTTCTTAAGGGGTTCTAACAATACCTCAAAAATACAGTAGGCCACCACCAGGTCTTTTCAGAGTCTCTCCCAATCTTAGAGGAAAAAGACCAAACCTCCAGATTAAATGAGATTTAAACCCAAGGTCAAGTCTATAGACAAAACTACAGACTGAGCTTGAATGCAAAAGAATTTTATATGGTAGTAGTGGTCCCAGCTCCAGGCAAATGGATTTAGCCTTTGGAGATCCAGAGAGCACAAACCACAACAGGCTAAAAAAAATAGTTTAAGTTTATTAAGGTGCAAAACAGATTTTAAAGCAAGACAATCAAACAGTCAGGACATAAAACAAAAGAACTAAGCTTAACCAGCTTTGCTAAGAACTTACAATGCAGTTTTTCAGTTTATCAGATGTAGTAATCCAACCACACCACATTCACAAGCAAGCCCAGGCAGACAGAACAAGACGCCAGAGTCCTGGTTCGCTCCAAACTAATGACCCACAAGGTCTGCTTAGCTCAGGCAGCCTACCACTTCTATGATGAAAACCCTTATTTTATAGAAAATGGTGGCTGTTGGTCAGTCCAACCAACCAAAAGCTAGGAAAGTGATGTCAACCTTCCTTGGTTACTATGGCTTCATGACATCACACAATGATCTTCCTAGTTAGAGAAATGAAACTTATCCCATTAAGGGGCTACTTGACTCCAACACACAGGTGGTGATAATTCCATCACTAAGGTTCCCTTGCTCGAAAGCCAGTCGAATCCAACTCTAGGATTGCGGTGCTCATCTCCGTTTCAAAGCCGAAGAGCCAGGGCTGTCCGAAGATGGTTCCGTGGTCATGTGGCCAGCATGATTAAACACCGAGGCGCACAGAACGCTGTTACCTTCCCACCGAAGTGGTACCTATTTATCTACTTGCAATTTCTTGCTTTTGAACTGCTAGGTTGGCAGGAGCTGGAACTAGAGACGGGAGCTCACTCCGTCATGCGGCACTCTCGGGTCTCGAACTACTGACCTTCCACAGCCTGCAGTTCAGCATCTTAACCACTTGAGCCACCGCAGCTCTTCCCTCACTGAAGAATGCGCTTAATTGGGGGTGGTTTCTTCCCAGACTCTAACAAGCTTGATATCAGCTGAAACCATTTCTGAGCAAGGTCACACTGCTCCTGCATTATCTGAGTCTCTAAGGAAAGAATTCTGTCAGGCCTTAAAACTGAACCAAACTTCTACTGGTAAGGCCACAGCATTTGAAAATGGCTTTCTGTGACAGATATCAAGAATAAGTCATGCCAGACCAACCTTATCTCCTTTTTTGACAGAGTTACTAAAGTGGTTGACTCTGGCAATGCTGTGGATATAGTGTATCTAGATTTCAGTAAGGCATTTGACCAAGTTTCTCATGATATCCTTGAGGATAAGATGGTTAAGTGTGGGCTGGATGGAGCAACTGTTGGATGGATTCATGGTTGGTTGAAAAATTGTACCCAATGAGTGCTTATAAATGTCTCTGCATCTACATGGAGGGAAGTCTCGAGTGGAGGGCCACAGGGCTCGGTGTTGTTCAATGTTTTTATACATGACCTGGAGGAAGATGTAGAGGGGATGCTTATCAAACTTGCAGATGACACAAAGCTGGGCGGGATTGCTAATTCTGAAGAAGACAGAGTCAAGATTCAAAATGATCTAGATAGGCTGAAACAGTGGGCTGAGGCAAATCAAATGAAATTCAATAGAGATAAGTGCAAAGTCCTACACCTGGGCACAAAAAATCAAAGGCACAGATATAGAATGGAAGGGACTTGGCTTGACAGCAGCACATGTGAAAGGGATCTAGGTGTTCTGGTTGATCACAAGCTCAACATGAGCTTGCAGTGTGATGTGGCTGTGAAGAAAGCTCATGCAGTCTTAGGATGCATTAACGTAAGCATTGTGTCCAGATCACCGGAGGTGGTAGTTCTGCTCTATTCTGCTCTGGTCAGTCCTCACCTGGAGTACTGTGTCCAGTTTTGGGCACCACATTTTGGGAAGGATGTTGACAAGCTGGAGCATGTCCAATTCTATGGGCCTCTAAACAGGTTGCCCCCATCCCTTCCATTGTTCTTTATGGTGGGAAGAAAAGTTACTTTTTCCCCACAGTGCTGCTCAATGGCACGGAGTCGGGATGGCCTGGTGTCTTTTAACTCTGCTTCTGTGTGGCGGGTTGCCGATGGCTGCGGGACGCTTCTCGGATGTTGTCTGATCGCTCCTTTCAAACCCGTCCAGCATTTTTGCCTATGCTGGGTCTAGTTGTTCGTGTGATCGCAGCCTGGGTTGTACAAAGCCAGTGCAGTTTCACATTTACTCGTGAGCAGGGCTATTTATGGGCGGGAACGCACAGGAACGGAGTTCCGGCTGGCTCCTGAGTTGGCCACGCCCAGCAGGAACTCATTAGCATAATAGGCCACACCCAACAGCAGAAACTCATTAGGATTGGCTGCATGAGGGGTGTGTGGCCTAACATGCAGAGGAGTTTCTGCTCCAAAAAAAGCCCTGGGTTTTGGCAACAAGCAAGGTAAACAAGCAAGAGGTGGGTGTGGCTGGATGACCACACTTCTGGTAACATGGGGGGTTTGGCCTAATAGGCTAATGAGCTGTGCTGTCAGGGGTGTGGCCTAATAGGCAAATGAGTTCTACAAAAAAAGCCGTACTTGTGAGCATTCCCAAATAATTCGCGCGCAGTGTTCTGTCATCCTTCCGACAGCCCTGTGAGGTAGGCCAGTCATATTGTCCCAAGGCATTGTAGATGGAAGGTGTGGGTGAGGCGTGGATCTCTCAGGAGGGTGGGAAGGTGGAAGGAGGCTGGGTTGGGGAGTTCCTAGTAACGTGATCAATTGGGACAGCAGGGAGAAATGCGGGGGGGGGACACAATCGTTTGACACCACGAGGCTGATTTGTCAGCTCATGACATAGTCAAGATTCAATAGAAAAACAGCCAAAGAACTGTAATAACAAGGCTTCAAAAAAGTTTTTCTATCTTTAAATAACAACAATTACAATAATAACAAACACTTTCACTTCGGTTACATAAGCTGAAGATGACAAACGGTGACAGGAACGGTGGTCTCCGGAATGAAGATTCCGTTTCGACTCTAAAGGAGTCTTCTTCCAACCCAAAGTTCGACAATTCATATGATAGATGCCATCAATATCATTATACATGTGCAAATGTACCCAATATTCATTGATAAACTTTAAATTCTAAATAGACATCTTACAAATTGTGTGGATGAGTCAAATCAATTTCAAACCTCAACCCTTTAAGGCCATTCTGAGCAGTTTCTAAAACACATAATAAATAGGCATAACTACAATTCATGAAAACAGATACAAAGATCTTTAAAATACATCACAATTATTCTCCTATTGAAATTTGAAGTACAACTTACCAATATTCCATTTAACCAGTTATAACAGGGAAGAAACTTCCTCACATCAATCAATTAGTCTTTTAAAAGTGAGCTGGTGGAACGTATTTATAATGCAAAAAGCCTGCAGCAATCTGGCCTCTGCAACTACTTATGGATCCTGGACAAAACAGTTCAGATCTAAAGAGGCATTAAGTCCATAAGGATGAACTGAATTCAATTTATAGATCCAGAACGCCTCTCTCTTTAGGAGAACCTTCCGCAAATCTTTCCTATCATATCTGTGTGGTTTGATGACTTCGAGGACAACAAGTTTAAAATCGGAAGGTGCCCAGTCCGCGCACTTAACCGCTACACCGAACCACTACACCGAGAAGATTTTCACGGTCGAAACTTTCGGGAATCCAGGCTTCCTTCATAGGATACCTTCCTCACGTTGGGTTTCTTCTTTTCTGTGCCAGCGGATGGTGCTTTAATTGAAACACTGAGAAAATACTTTGCTCCAGTGGAGGACGCCCCATAATGTTTCTGGCCTGGTGGGGGGTGGGTGGGAATCCTGCCAGACTGCCCAGTTGTGCTTTTTCTGTTTTGTGTCCTATTTATTTTATCTTCTACAGCCTTTTTTCTCCTCTTTCCTGACAGGGCTCATCAGTTAATCCCAACGGCTCCAGACCGCACATCTGGGAAACCATTAGCAAAGGAGATGTTCCTGTCATTCTACTGATTCCGCCCCCTCCCCAGAGTTAGGTCAAATCTGCATTTGTCTTTCCCACTGGTACCCCAGCCTTCTGACTCCGTCTCCAAAAAAGCTGCCTACATTTGCTTCTGTTTTCACACCTCAACAGTGCCAGCATACTTTTGCATGTCTGCTTATGTTTATCGCCCTGTTGTGGGCGCCACTGTCGTGGCGCCTCCGCACCGCTTTAAATGAATCTTCTCCAAACAGCTGTTCAAACAAGCATAGAGGAAGATGGCATCCCAGCAGCACAAAACTGATTTTAAAATGCAAATACAGATTCGACCTTAATCTGCCTTCAGGCAGCATTTTGACTAAATTGCTCTGGGGTACTGCTGAGATTGCTGGGAAGGTCACGATGTGGCAGGATCACCCCCTAACAACTGCTGCGGCAAACAGGCTACCAAAAAAGGCATTTATTAATCTTCATTGATGACTGGAGGGACCGTTCCCAGTTTTGCATTTTGTCTAATTAAAAGAATATATACTTTACAGAGAGTTGTCTACGCGAGTTTCTGCTGAGCCCTTCAAGCCAAGGTTTGGAGTTTAGATTATATCACACCCTTCATCCGAGGAGCTCCAGGCAAATTACAGGGCTTTCATCCCTCTCACCCTATTTCCTCCCCATAAACAACCCTATATCATAGGGTTTACCTGACCCAGATGTCCCAGATTGGCTTCATCACATCAGACCTTGGAAGCTATGTAGGGTTAGCTCGGCTCAGAAACTGGAAGGGAGACTACCAAGCAGGGCCGGCCCCAGGTGTCTGGGCGCCCTAGGCAGGACAGCTTGGGGTGCCCACCCCACCGAGGATGCCAACCTCCCGGTGGGGGCTGGAGACCAGGGGGGCGGTGGAGCGCTGGCTTTCCTGGGCACTCCACAGCTGCAGGGCCCTCAGGAAAGCCAGGGAAGGGGCGGGGGTTCTTCCCTCCCAGCGTCGGCTTTCCCTCCCAGCCCTTCCCTGGCTTTTCTGGGGCCCCCGCAGCTTGAAAACCCTCCTGGGGTCTCCATAAGTCGGCTGCAATGAGACAACAGTTTATGCATCGACAGAGAGAGAGAGAACAGACCAAATGTAGTTCACGGTGAAGGGAGGATTTAAACTTCATTTTCCCAGCTCTGAAGTACTATACTAGATTCCTTCTCTGAAGGAGAAGAAATGGCAGCAACGGGGGTGGGGGGTGGAGGAGGGTTTCAACCTTACAAGAGACCGGCCGTTTCTGGTCAGAAAGCTGTGATGCGTAATTTGACAAATGTCAGGGTGTTTTCTTTCTCTGTTATAGTACGGTTGTTATGCCAATAAAGATTGTTCTTCTTCTCCTGGAGAACCAACCCCTTGAACCCTAACTTGACCAATAGGTAGCTACTTGAAAGGGCCAACAACCTGCACCCATTCTGCTGGGTCATTGTTGGCTGCAAAATAGAGAGGAATAGATGTTTGGGGCTCTTTGTTTGTCCCTGTATTTATTTGTTCAAATACTCAGCCCGTCCCATGCTCGCTTCACTTCTCAATCCCATCTCTCACTGCATTCGCAATCTGCCCCTACACGTTCCACAGGCCCACCCCGAAAGTGACATTTGGCTCTCTTTTTCTCCTATTAAGTATTTTCAGTACAGATGCTTCCTTTGGAGTATTATTCTAATGAGCATCATCCTCACGCTGGCAAAGTATTTGAATTTTTGTTCGCTAAAGGAGAGAATCTAGTTCACCCTTCCTGTTTCTGCTGCCTCAGCCTTCCTAGCTTGGCATGAGCAAACCTCTGCTTCCATTTCAAAGAGTGGAGGGATATTCTGGGGCTAATCCAGACCAGAATGGTCAGATTCCTTTCATTTTTGACTCCGTAACTGCCATGATCCTCCTGAAACTGGAGGCCAGTTTTGAAACTATTAGCTTCAGGGCTTATTTCCTGCTGGAGCGCAGCAGAGCGATGCTCTGGCAGTAAGGAGTCCAGGGGATGGGCACATACAGCAAGCACCACCCCCTGCTCCCAGCAGCCCTCAGTTGGGCCACGAGGAGCAACAAGAAGAAAGGTAAGTTGCAGAGGGCCGGGGGCCTCCACCTCCTGCCTTTCCCTCTCTCCCTCCCCATCTCTTTGCCTTCTTTCTTTTCCTCTTTCCCTCCTTCTTTCCTTCTCTCTCTCTCTCTTTTCCTCTTTCCCTCCCTCTTTCCTTCTCTCTTTCTTTCTATGATGGGTTCTATGAAAAAAGCCCACAGAAAAAAGTCCATGGTCATAAATGCTCACAGGAAAAAATCCCACATGGAAAGAAGCTCACATGGAAAAATACCATGTAAAGATATTTATAATTGTGGTTTACCATTCATCTCCATTTATGAGAATGAACAGGTATTACCTATATTTTATATTGTCATTTTAGGAGTAAAACATGTCATATTCACATGCAACAATTTGCGTTGTGATCTTATCAAGTATAATTAAATAATAATTTTGCTATGTTATTAGTGAATGACTTAATTACTACACAAAAGTGACCAGTATGAAGAGGGCTTTAATGCTTTTGGAGTGCAAAGGCTTGAAAGGGAAAATGCAGGAAATAAAAGTGACCATTTTGTTACCGACGAACTTTATTAAGAAGGCAAAAACAATAACAACAGAAATTAAACTCTGTATAGAAATATTTTTTTTAAAAAAAATTAAATACTTTCAATTTATTAATTTACCATTTGTCCGCCTTTGTAATGTAGGTATGAAGTAACTTCTAAAGTAAAGGCAGAAAGATGTTAAATTAAATTATGTATAGACTGTCTAGTATACACAGCATTTGAACAACTCTATGCCTCAACATTCTCCAAATAATTAATATTATTTACTTATTTTGTTATTAAAAATGGAAACCGTAAAATAAGAAAACCATAAGATAACATAAAATAGCAAATAATAACAGAAGTGGCGACCATTCGAGTTCCCCCTAAGCTGAGTTGGTGTAAGCTAGCTCACAGTTTTTTGGCCTCCGGCTCGCAGATTTTTGTCTCCGCTCAGGAAGGGAGGGCTCCAGAGCAAACTAATTTATGCAGTAGTCAAATGGTTCGCTCACAACTTTCATGCCAGTAACTCACAAAGTAGAATTTTTGCTCGCAAGATTCCACAGCTTAGAGGGAACATTGGCGACCATGCCATATAGTGCTCTTAATTCCCTGTTCCACTGCAGTCATTCCAGTGCGTGGTCTCTATTTGACAGACTGCAGAGGGACCTGGCTTGCCGCAAACTAAGACTGGCTAATGCACAGGCAGGTCGCCTAGAGGTGAAAAAGAGGAAATATGAGGCGCTACATGACATGGTTGCCCCTTCTGTGCAGCAATATGAGCAGGTGGAAGATAAGGAGACTGGCTAATTCGCAATGAGGAATTATCTGAGTTCTTATTGTTGTTGCTGTTAAATTATTGTTATTATTGCTGTTATTAAATGTTGTTAAATAATTGTTGCTTTTACTATTAGGGCTCGGTAGTCTTCTGTTGTGGTCACTGGGTGCAGCACACTGTATTTGTTAAAATACAAGTAAAGGGAAATAGAGCTCGGTCGCTTTGATTCTACAGACCACTCCAAGCCAGGCAGACCCACAGCTGGGGGGTGGGGGGAGAAATGAATACAGTGGTAGTGAACACATCGTTATTTATTTTATTATGAATGAGTTATGGTGTCGTGCAAAGTCTCTACAAGGGGTCATTCTACAAAGAAGGTTTTCGGTAGATTCAGCTGTGTTGGTCTGAAGCAGTAGAACAGATACCAATATAATGCCTATACTATGGACAGAGAGCCAGTTTCGTGTAGTGGTTAAAGAGCACGGACTCTAGTCTGGGAGAACCAGCTTTGATTCCCCAATCCTCCACATGCAGCTGCTGGTGTGACCTCGGGTCAGTCACAAGTTCTTCCAGAGCTGTTCTCTGAAGGGCAGTCCTCGGGAGAGCTCTCTCAGCCCCACCTACCTCACAGGGTGTCTGTTGTGGGGAGGAGATGGGAAGAAAGGAGGTTGTAAGCCACTCGGAGACACCTTCGGGTAGTGAAGGGCGGGGTCTAAATCCAATCTCTTCTTCTCTTTTGCTTCTATATGTAATGGTTGAGGGAATTCTGTTTCACTGTATCTGAAGAAGTGGGCTTACACACAAAAGCTTATACCTTGAAAACTAAAAAGGCACAGCTAGGGAGGCAGGGCACATTTGGGAGGGGGCATCACCTTTGTGGGTCCCCTCATGGCTACAGACCTGGGGCCTCTCCCATCCCACAGCCCCCCCCGTTCCCCAGTATCAGGGAGGGGGGAAGAAAGGGGTCAACATGCCTGGGCGTGTCGTGGGAGGGGAGAAAAAAGATGGAGAGAAGATGGGAGAGAAAAGCAAAGTTCTTGGAAGGGGCCGCTTTCAGTGCACTGTTCCCCCAGGACATAACCCTCCCCAGATGTCCTGTGCAGCCCAGTGCTCCGGCTGCTTGCTCAATGGGAAATTACTCATGAGTAAAAATGGAGGAATACAGGCCAAGAAGGGGATAAGGTTATCAGCAAGCCTGGAGAAAGGCCTCCTGTCCTTTCAGCCAAGGCTTCATGGGATGTTACTCCCTCCCCGCCATGAAGAACTCCAGTCCCCCGTTTCCTCCTCTGTTAAAGGGTCAGGACATTCTTCTCCAGGCCTGTTGGCAAGCCTTAATGCCCAAGTGGATTCAGGAGGGAGCCTGGGGCTCACTGTGTGGTGAGTCGCGTTCTCCTAGGTCATAAGAACATAAGAACATAAGAGAAGCCAATGTTGAATCAGGCCAATGGCCCATCTAGTCCAACACTCTGTCACACAGCGGCCAAAATATACCAGGTGCCATCAGGAGGTCCAGCAGTGGGGCCAGGACACTAGAAGCCCTCCCACTGCTGCCCCCTCCAGCACCAAGAATAGAGTGCATCACCTGCCCCAGACTGAGAGTTCCCATCTATACCCTGTGGCTAATAGCCACTGATGGACTTCTGCTCCATATGTTTATCCAACTCCCTCTTGAAACTCTCCATGCTTGTAGCTGCCACCACCTCCTGTGGCAGTGAATTCCATATGTGAATCACTCTTTGGGTGAAGAAGCACTTCCTTTTATCTGTTCTAACCTGACTGCTCAGCAATTTCATGCCCACCAGTTCTTGTATTGTGAGAAAGGGAGAAAAGGACTTCTTTCTCAACCTGCTCAATCCCATTCATAATCTTATAAACCTCGATCATGTCACCCCTCAGTTGTCGTTTCTCCAAGCTAAAGAGCCCCAAGCATTTTATCCTTTCTTCATAGGGAAGGTGTTCCAACCCTTTGATCATTCTAGTTGCCCTTCTCTGCACTTTTCCCAATGCTATAATATCCTTTTTGAGATGTGGTGACCAGAACTGTACACAGGATTCCAAATGAGGTCGCTTTCCTTTCCCCAAAGGCTGGGTTCCGCTTGGGGGGCATGGGGCATGGGGAAGCGAAACCCGAGCACTTCTGCCGCGTTCAGTGGGCTGCCAGGCGGGGGCTGCTGGCCAAGAGGAAGCATTTTCTAGCGGCGGGGGGGGGAGACCAGGCCCCTGGTCATTAACAGGTGGTGTCTCTGGGCCTAAGTGACATCCCTAGTAACAAAATAAACATCACGCTACAAGCGCTCTCTTCAGGGAGTCGGGATGGTTTCCTGCGTTCTGCTCAGCCGCAAAGGTGTGTTTGCTACCTGGGGAAGGCCTGGCGGCACCTTTCTGGCCCTGTGTCAGGTAACCCTGCCATAAGATGGATGGGAGGGGAGAGGTGAAGCAGAACTGACATCGTTCACTGTTCTGGAATGCGGGAATAACACAGATTCTCTCACAGACACTCCAGGCGTTCTGATTTACTATGTCTATGTGGAGTCTTATTTTCGCAGATGGCCTTGGGTCCCCCAGGGCTCCTTTCGCCTTCGTGGAATTTCTGGTCAACTGTTAATTAACGCTTTTGCTGCGCGCGCGCTGAGTAGCCATTGTTGTTGTTCAGTCGCACAGTCGAGTCCAACTCTTTGCGACCCCATGGACCAGTTTACGCCAGGCCCTCCTGTCTTCCGCTGTCCGCTGAAGTTTGCTCAATTCCATGTTCGTTGCCTCGATGACACTGTCTAACCATCTCATCCTTTGCTGCCGTCCCCTTCTTCTTTGACCTTCAGTCTTTCCCAGCCTCAGGGTCTTCTCCAGTGAATGCTCCCTTCTCATTGGGTGGCCAAAGTATTTGAGCTTCAGCTTCAGGATCTGGCCTTCCAGGGAACAGTCAGGGTTGATTTCTTTTAGGATTGACTGATTTGATCTCCTTGCAGTCCAAGGGACTCTCAAGAGTCTTCTCCAGCACCATAGTTCAAAAGAATCTATTCTTCGGTGCTCGGCCTTCCGTATAGTCCAACTCTCGCAGCCATGCATTACTACGGGGAATACTATTGCTTTGACCATGCGGACTTTTGTTGGCAAGGTGATGTCTCTGCTTTTTACCATGCTGTTTAGGTGGGTGTAGTAAAGGGGGGGCTGCTTGAATAGGCTATAATTGGTGTTGTAACGTATCTAAGCCTTCCGTTCTGCGACACCCAGGCCATGACAATACAATACAAAGATCCAATTTATTTCTTTTTCAGAAAGGTGATTATATAGAAATGTCGGGGAGGGCTGTCTTCACGGGGGGCCCTCACAAAGAACATATCTATAGAGCAAAATTCGCACCCCAAGCAATAACAGACACCCCAATCTGCAGTGATCATAGAGGAACCCGTCCTGAGCGCAGGGATGGTTTGCTCTCGAGGACGCTTTGGCTTCAGCTGCAGAGTGCCGAGGTGCTAAAAGGATTCCTTCCTAGGATCCGGGTCAAGTATTATGGGATGGGGGCAATGCTCCCTCTAAACTGTGGGGTCTTGTGAGCAAAGATTCCACTTCGCGAGCTGCTGGCATTAAAGTTGCGAGCGAGCGATTTGGTTACTACATAAACTACTTCGCTCTGGAGCCCTCCTTCCTGAGCGAAGACGAAAATGTGTGAGCCGGAGGCTAAAAAAACTGTGAGCTGGCTCATGCTAACTGAGCTTAGAGGGAGCACTGGATGGGGGTTGCCGGGTTCACGGCGAGTGCCGAATCTTCCAAGCACGGTCCCCTGATGGCTTTTACTGCCAGTGCACAGCCAGGGGGATCGTGTCCGCCCCCTCCCTGACAGCGACTTCCCGAGATCTCTCCAAGGTGTCTTCCTTTCCTCCTGGCCCCAATCCGCTGTCATTAACAGCAGAGAAACTGAGCAGGTGGACTTGCCACCTACACTTTTCCTCCATGCCAAGAGAAGAGTTGCCTGAATGACTCCTGCCTGTCAGGTGGCTGCCAAAGTCACAGGAGAGGAGGCCCCCGTCAGCTCTCCTTCCTCACTGGCAGACTGCTGACAGTGAGACTGGAGACATCTTAATAGTATAATGCCCAGAACCACAGCAGGCTCTCTCCAGATCCCTGACATGGTAGAAATCACGTGGCTGACATGGTCTACACAGCAGTCCCAGCGGGCTCTTCTCAAAGATTCTCTGGGACTGGAAGTAGGCTGAGAGAATGCCCCCCCAAAGGAAGTGGGATGAGACAGAGAGCATCTCACCGCAAATCCCCAACTGCACACCCCGACTGGTGGGTTTGAAGGACTGGAGGGTTTCTCCCTGTAGCATCGGGAATGGAAACTCCTTGGGGCCATGGATGGCAAGAGAAGAGAACGGGGGTCTCACTGATCATAGTAAAAATGGAAGGGATTCCTGTGGGCCCATTAGGGGGCTAGAGTGAGAAGCCCTTGGGGAGTCTGTCTTTGAGGGGAGCATGCCTGCGGGGGGGGGGAACAGTCTCACTCCTTCCCTGGCTACCACCTGCAGGGCCCTTTCAGGGTGGGCCCCGTGTGGGTGGGAGGGGCCACGTCGAAGGCTGCTGGGGATCAGGAAATGTACCCTCCCCCAATTCTCTGAACTGAGCTGATCTGGAGGAGAGGCTTTGCCAAGAAAGGAGCAACAAAGGATGCAGGTCGGGAAAGAGGGAGGCACAGATCTGGAGAGGAAGGGAGTAGCACATCCGCTCTCGATTACCTGGAAGGGGAAGGAGAACAGGGCAGGTGTGAGAACGCACCTGGCCAAAGACATTATTGACTCTACCCAAAGAGGAGCCCTTGGGGTTCTCTCACAGAGCCAGACCCCCCCATACACTGTACACACATCAGGTTTGGCCTTTCAAGTTCCCCCCTCCCAGCCACAGAGATCTTCTTCCCTGCTCCTCCTTTTCTGTCCTCATCCACTTCTTGCACCCCTCGGTTACAGGGAAAGGTCTTCTCCCCCAATTGGGCAGTGTGAGCCACCCGACCCCTGCTTGGCATCTTTGGGTCTTCCGCCCCAAGCTCTCAGGCGGCTGCAGGTGGGACTCACCCGGGCCTCCGGCGGAAGTTGGCCTCGTTCATCTGCCGGTTCTTGACGAGGAAGACGGTGCCCACGATGATGCCCACGACGCCCACGGCCAGGCCGAGGCCGCACAGTACGTTCGCCTCGGTCTCTGGAAGGGGCTCGGCCATGTCGGCGTCTAAGAGAAGAAGGCGGCTTAGCAGAAGCAGAACCAGGGGCCGAATCCGGCTCCTTCGCCATGATCTCTGCCCCTCGGGTTTTGCATCCTCCGGGGGGGGCATCGCTGAGAGTTCAGTTCCCCCCTTCGACCCAAAAACCCTTCTGTGGAGACACTCAAGAACTTTGCCTGATTCCATCCCTTGTGCAATTTCATGTGTATATTTGAGGGCTGTTACTGATTAGCTTGTCAGGGCAAAGGATGAGTAGCATCCCCTGAACGTGGAGAGCCCACAGGCAAGCCTGATCCTGTCAGATCTCGGAAGCTAAGCAAAACCGACCCTGGCTAGTACTTGGATGGGAGACCTCCAAGGAATACCAGGGCTGGGACGCAGAGCCAGGCAATAGCAAACAGAGACACCTCGAGCCGGCCCTGCCTGGGGGAAAGGGCTCTGATTCACACATGCACATTTCCCCCCTGGGAGATTCTGTGAGTTGAATGTGTGAAATGCCTCCCCTGGAAGGTCTTGTGTTTGAGGTGTCCTCACTTAATGTGGCAGTCCTTCCGTGGCCTGTGATCCACTATAGTTGTAGAAAAGAGCCAGAGTCCAGGAGGGAGAAGAAGAAGAAGAAGAAGAAGAAGAAGAAGAAGAAGAAGAAGAGGAGGAGGAGGAGGAGGAGGAGGAGGAGGAGGAGGAGGAGGAGGAGGAGGAGGAGGAGTTTGGATTTATACTTCACTGCCCAAAGGTGTCTCAGAGCGGCTTACAAACTCCTTTCCCTTCCCTTCCCCACAACAGACACCCTGTGAGGTAGGTGGGGCTGGGAGAACTTCTGACAGAAACTGTCCTTGAGAGAACAGCTGTGCCAGAGCTTGTGACTGACCCAAGGTCGCACCAGCAGCTGCAAGTGGAGGAGTGGGGGAATCAAACCCGTTTCTCCCAGATAAGAGTCCGCACACTTAACCACTACACCAAACTGGTTCTAACAGAAATTTGTGGTAGGGGAGGGGCTTTCTTGAGTATCAGGATGCAGTCTGTGAAGAAAGCTCAGGCCTTTCAGGTGCTGCTGGACTGTTAACTCTTTTTCTGCTGCTACAGAGAGACTAACGGGGCTCCCCATCTTGATCTATAGCCATGACAGTTGTGCCACACATGGGAGTCACCAACCATGCTGCCGTGGTCACTACTGAGGACCCCCCCTCCCAGGTGCGCACTGGCCCCGATTCCCCCTCCCAGCCCCGGCCCCGATCCTTACTCCACTCCCTGGTGAGGGGCTGGGCCAGGCCCCAGTGCTCCACCCGGCAGTAGTAGATGTCCTCGGCGTTGGGGACGAAGGCCAGGTAGGAGAACTTGCGGAAGGAGTTGTCCGTGCTGGGGTAGAAGTCGGTCTCCTCCGTGGCCTTCACCTCCTGCCCGTTCTTCACCCAGGTCAGATTGATCACGGGGGGAAAAAACTCGTTCACCAGGCAGATAAGCACGTTGGTTTCCCCCAGCTCCACTGGCTTCTCCGGGTACAGCATCACCTTCGGGGGGACTACGAGGGGAGGAGAGGGAGACACACAGGAGAGTTTCAGCCGCAGGTCTGGATCCCGGACCAAAGTCCCCCTTCCCGGCTCCTCCAGGGTCCCAGAATGGAATCTGCACTCCCTAAAGGGGAAGACGCCCCACTCCTCAGCTGAACGTCAAGTGTCCCTGTCAATGTGTCGAGGGGTTCCCTGTCTGGACCTGCCTGGCATAGGATCATTTCTGGAGACCCACCAGCCCTGCACCAAGAGGGGCAACAGGCAGCCTCCTCTGGGGAGGAGCTCTCAGGAGGATGGGGAGGGGGAAGGGCACCAGATTGGGGGTTCCTGGTAGTGCGGTCATTTGGGACAGTGGGGGGTGGTAATGGGGGGACAGTAGGCAGAAGGGGAGAATCTCCCCCTTGGGTCCTCAGCTAACTCTGACTGTCGAAAGCCAGTGCGGTGTACGGATTAAATGTCAGAGGCCCAGGTTCGAATCCCCCCACTGCCAGGGAAGCCGACTAGGTGACTTTGAATGAGTCACTCTCAGCGTAACCCGACCTCGCGCAGGGTTGTTGTGTGGAGACAACAGAAGAAGCCACTTGGGCTGCCCTTGGGGAGAAAGCTGGGGTATAGATGGATTAAATAAATTCTTTGGTTAAGACGCTGAACTGCAGGCTGTGGAAGGTCAGGAGTTCAGCAGTTTGGGACCTGAGAGTGCCGCATGACAGAGTGAGCTCCCGTCTCTGGTTCCAGCTCCTGCCAACCTAGCAGTTCAAAAGCAAGAAATTGCAAGTAGATAAATAGGTACCACTTTGGTGGGAAGGAAACAGCGTTCCGTGCACCTTGGTGTTTAGTCATGCCGGCCACATGACCACGGATACGTCTTCGGACAGCACTGGCTCTTCAGCTTTGAAACGGAGATGAGCACCGCAACTCTAGAGTCGGATTCGACTGGCTTTTGAGCAAGGGAACCTTTACCTTTACCTTGGACCCTCTGGATTTATCTATCTATTTATCAAATTTCTACCCTACCCTTCCCAGCCGAGGCTGGCTCAGGAGAGCGTGCTGCTTGAGGCAAGTTCCTCAGAAGCAGGGTCAGGTCTGGGGGCGCATCTAAAACTGGGCCCAAACCAGTATTGTCTTGACCCTGGGGGACAAAGGGCCCTTTCTCAGCCTGAGGCCGGGGGGGGGCAGGTGCCAGGCCGGGGGTGGGGGTGGGTGTCTGAGGCTCCCGTCCCAGAGGGCCTGATGGGTCCGGTAGTACCGTTCTCGACGGGGGTGTTGTTGGAACAGCGCATGAGGATGTCGAGGTTGGTGCGGAACATGGCCATGTATTCCGGCACGTCCTTGGCCAGGATGCCGACAAGCTTGGGGAAGTAGGGCAGCCGCCAGACGGTCTCCCAGCGCTCCGGGTCCACGTGGTAGATCTCGTCGCCGTCCCAGTCTAAGCTGAACTCACTGGGCCCCTCCTCCGAGGCCAGGCTCCGCTGCACGAAGGCCACCTGTGACAGTACCTCCTCCTCCGCTGGCCCAGGAGGAAGGGAAAGGAGGAGGAGAAGAAGAAGAAGAGAAGAGATTGGATGTATACCCCGCCCTTCACTACCCAAAGGAGTCTCACAGCAGCTTACAAACTCCTTTCCCTTCCCTTCCCCTCCCCAAAAAAGACGCCCTGTGAGCACTGCCGGCTCGCCCACTAGGCGAGCTAGGCGCTCGCCTAGGGCACTGGGGTCCACAGGGGCGCCAAAGCGCCCCCACCCCGCCCCCGTGAAGCCGGCGCTGGGAGGGAAGGGGCGCCCGTTCAAACGGGTGCCCCTTTCCTGGCTTTCCTGAGCACGCCACTACTGCGGCGTGCTCAGGAAAGCCGGCGCTCCCCCCCCGTCTTCAGCCGGTGCTGGGACTGGGAGGGAAGGGGCGCTGGTTCAAAGCCGGCGCTCCACCCCCCCCCGGTCTCCAAACCCCACCGGGAGATTGGCATCCCCGTGGGGTGGGCGCCCCAGGCTGTCTTGCCTAGGGCGCCCAGACACCTGGGGCCGGCCCTGCCTGTGAGGTAGAAGAGAAGAAGAGATTGGATTTATATCCCGCCCTTCACTACCCAAGGGAGTCTCAGAGCAGCTTACAAAGTCCTTTCCCTTCCCCTCTCCATAACAGACACCCTGTGAGGTAGAAGAAGAAGAAAGAGATTGGATGTGTACCCCGCCCTTCACTACCCAAAGAAGTCTCAGAGCGGCTCACAAACTCCTTTCCTTCCCCTCCCCACAACAGACACCCTGTGAGGTAGAAGAAGAAGAAGGAGATTGGATGTATACCCAGCCCTTCACTACCCAAAGGAATCTCAGAGTGGCTCACAAACTCTTTTCCCTTCCCACAACAGAAACCGTGTGAGAAAAGAAGAGATTGGATTTATATCCTGCCCTTCACTACCCAAAGGAGTCTCAGAGCGGCTCACAAACTCCTTTCCCTTCCCTCCCCACAACAGACACCCTGCGAGGTAGAAGAAGAAAAAGAGATTGGATTTATACCCCATGGCCCTTCACTACCCAAGGGAGTCTCAGAGCGGCTTATCCCTTCCCCTCCCCACAACAGACGCCCTGTGAGGTAGAAGAAGAAGAAGAAGAAGAATTTGGATTGATACTCCGCCCTTCATTACCCAAAGGAGTCTCAGAGCGGCTTACAAACTCCCTTCCCCTTCCCCTCCCCACAACAGACACCCTGTGAGGTAGAAGAAGAAGAAGAGATTGGATTTATACCCCGCCCTTCACTGCCCAAAGGTGTCTCAGAGTGACTTACAAACTCCTTTCCCTTCCCCTCCCCACAACAGACACCCTGCGAGGTAGAAGAAGAAAAAGAGATTGGATTTATACCCCATGGCCCTTCACTACCTAAGGGAGTCTCAGAGCGGCTTATCCCTTCCCCTCCCCACAACAGACGCCCTGTGAGGTAGAAGAAGAAGAAGAAGAGTTTGGATTGATACTCCGCCCTTCATTACCCAAAGAAGTCTCAGAGCGGCTTACAAACTCCTTTCCCTTCCCCTCCCCACAACAGACACCCTGTGAGGTAGGTGGGGCTGAGAGAGCTCTTGACAGAAACGGCTCTCTTTCAAGGACCGCTGTGCCAGAACTATGGCTTGCCCAAGGTCATCCAGCAGGTGGAAGTGGAGGAGGAGTGGGGAATCAAACCCGGTTCTCCCAGATCAGAGTCCGCGCACTTAACCACTACACCAGACTGGCAGGAGAGGCTAGGACTTGAGCACACCGCCCAGGAGCGCAATGGGCGGGACTGGGCCAGGCGAGAAAGAGGGGGCAGCCAGACCTGTAGCAACAGCGGGGCATCCCGGGGCCCAGCCCCCTGACTTCCCACCAAGGCCCCCCTGACTTCCCATCCAGCCCAGGTGCTCCCTTGGGGCTGTGTGCAGAGGTGTGCATGTGTGTGTGTGGGGGCGCCCCCTGACTTATTTAAAGCCCCTCCCAATTAAAAAATCCTGGCTAGGGGTCTGGGGGCGCCCGGCCTCTCTCTCTCTGCAGTGGGCAGGCGTGGACCCCCTCCAAATGCCTCCTAGGGGGAGCCCCCCCGCCCCCATGTTGGGACCTGCTGCTGGCCTGCCGGGGAGGGGGGACGAAGAAAGCTCCCCCCCCCCGCACCGCCCGCGCGAAAAGGCTGCGACCTCCTGGGCCGAGGCGGCCTCCTTCTTTGCTGCGCGCTGGCGGAACCGGCTCCGGATCGAGGCCCCGCCCGGCCCCTCCCTCCCTCCCGGAGGAAGAGGAGTGCGAGGAAGGCGACAGGCAGCCCTCTCCTCCTTGGGGGGCAGAGAGGGAAAGGATTGTGCCCAGCCCCGCACCCCACCGATTGCAGCCATCAGCGGGGCTGCAGGGGACGGGGACCCCCCCCCCGGTCTCGGTTCTGCGGGGCGCTGCCTTCGCCGGCCCCAAGTGGATTTTAACGGAGCCGTCGAAGACCCTCCTCCCCGGGGTGGGGTGGGGGGAATCAAGCGCTTCCTGTTAATTCCCTCCCTCCAAGTCTGTCCCCTGCCCGGCTGCCCCCATCGCTTCCACCACCCCACAGGGGCTTGGGGTGGGCTGGGCTCACCTGCCACGAGGCGGCGGCCCCCCAGGTGGGGCAGCAGCAGCAGCAGCAGCCACAGGTACCCGGCCAGGCCCCCCATCCCTGCTGCCATCTCCGAGCCGGGAGGCGTCCAGTGGGGAGGGAGGGCCGGGCAGCGATGGGGCAGAGAAGCGAGGTGGGGGAGTGCGAAGGACCGCGGGTCCCAGGCAGCCAATAAGAAAAAGGCCCGGGTGGCGACCTGGCTGTTGCCGGGTAGAGGAGCCCCAGAACGCAGCCCGAGCGGCAGATAGACCGAATGGGAGTCCCGAAGTTTCCCGGGCCCAGCGGGAGAAAGTGGCCTCCCCAGGGGCGGATCAAGGCTCCCTGATGCCCTAAGCAGCACTGACCAATCTTGGTGCCCTTTCCACACTGACCCAGAGTCCATTCTAGTGGTTGACCCATCTGACCAGCAATGTTCCCTCTAAGCCGTGGAGTCTTGTGAGCAAAAATTCTACTGTGTGAGCTACTAGCATTAAAGTTGTGAGCGAGCGCTTTGGCTTCCGCATCAATTCGTTTGCTCTGCAGCCCTCCCTTCCTGAGTCAAGACAAAACTGGGTGAGCCGGAGGCTAAAAAACTGTGAGCTAGCTCACACTGACTCAGCTTAGAGGGAACATTGCTGACCAGATATACACAATGCAGGTGGCAGCCTGTACAGAAATGTATTCCTAGGATAACACAATAGACTGTACAAACAAAGCCAAGCTTGGCCTACATAAAGGCCTACAAAAATGCCATACAATGTCTGTTTTAATATTTCAGAAATTCACTGGCAACGTCCTCAAAATGAATACTTCTCAGAATGTCTGCTTCAATTGTTAATATACACAGTCTTTCTTTTTTCTCTTTTGTTCACCACTCAAGGGGGCGGAGAGGGTCCTTGGAATGACTGTCATGAATCTGGCTCCATCATTTTACTTTTAAACGCATGCATTTTACTTCGAAACATAGCCTATGACATTGCACCTCACCAATAAAAAATAGAAGATAACCCTAGGGTGCGCCATGATCAATCGGCACTAGTTTTAGCATTATTATTATTTTTTACAAATCTTCATTCGTGTTTTTTTCTTTTCGTTTCACCCTTTCCCCAACTTTGTGGTGCCCCCTTTGGCCCTGGTGCCCTAAGCACGTGCTTAGTCTGCTGAATGGTTAATCTGCCACAGGGCCTCACTCCTGCCCTGGGGAGGAAGTTCCGTCACCATGTGGGGCTGCCACCAAAAAGGTGCTTACACCTTAGACAAGCTTCTTTGGTCAAAGGGATGGTGGTCTTAGTTCCCAGGCAGGAGGAGCTCGTCCATTGGGTGCCCTAGGAGTCCCAAGCCAAGTAGGGCTTCGAAGGTCAAAACCAACAACTGGGCTCAAGAGCAGATGTCATAAACCTGCCCAGGGGTCTGTGTGTTCTCACATCTGTGTTGTGTGCTTCTGCATTTTTTGGAGGGGGAGGGAGTGTTAAGTGCCCTCCATGCCCGACAGGAGAGAACGAACATTCCCAGTCATTCTTCCATCTGGCTTTAAACAACAGTCCCCCCCAGCATGTCCCTATAGATTTCCCAGGGACGTTTCTGCCATCGCCTTCAACGCACCCCTGCCTGGCAAAGTTCTGGCTGCTCCTGGATCCCAGCTGGCTTCAGTCAGGCGGCCAGGTTAGCAGCAGGCGGGCGCAGAGTCAACGGCTGCTCGGCTGAGGGCAGCAAGAGCCAGGGGAGAGAGGGGGAAGTGGGGATTGGGGAGGGGCCCATAAAAACTGGGGGGGAGCGGGTGGTCTGAAGCAGCAGAACAGAGTCCAGGGGCCCCTTGAAGACAAAACAAACATGAGCCTGCAGTGTGATGTGACTGCGAAGAAAGCTAATGCAGACTTAGGATGCATTAACAGAAGCCTTGTGTCCAGATCACGGGAGGTGGTAGTTCCGCTCTATTCTGCTATGGTCAGGCCTCACCTGGAGTCCTGTGTCCAGTTTTGGGCACCACATTTTAGGAAGGATGTTGACAAGCTGGAGCATGTCCAGAAGAGGGTGACCAGGATGGTGAGAGGCTTGGAATCCAAGTCTTATGAGGAAAGGCTGAAAGAGTTGGGTCTGTTTAGCCTGGGAAAGAGAAAGCTTACAGGAGACGTGATTGCAGTCTTCAAATATTTGAAGGGCTGTCATGTAGAAGATGGAGCAGATCCACTGGCCCCACTGCTGGACCTCCTGATGGCACCTGGTATATTTTGGCCGCTGTGTGACAGAGTGTTGGACTAGATGGGCCATTGGCCTGATTCAACATTGGCTTCTCTTATGTTCTTATGTTCTTATCTATTCTCTCTTGCTCCGGATTGCAAGACTAGATCTAATGGGTGGAAGTTACAAGGGAGTCGATACTGGCTAAATATCAGGAGAAACTTCCTAACTGTAAGAGTGGTTGAGCAGTGGGACAGACTGCCTCGGGAGGTGGTGGATGCTCCTTCGCTGGATGACCATCTTTCGGGTATGTTGTAGGGCTATCTTTCAGCTACGCACGCTCCTGCAGAGTGCAAGGGGTTGGACCAGATAACCTGTAAGGTCCCTCCCAAGTCTTACGTTCTATGGTTCTACGATTCTTGATTCTGCATATGAGTTTTCGTTCTTTAAAACAGGAAAGACTTCATTGTTATGGATGAAGCTATGAATGCAAGACAGGGGGAAAACAGCCATCAAGCCTAGCAGTTACAGATCTAACGAGAAGCCTCTACCTTTTAAACCCTCCCTGCCCTTTGTTGATGGAAACCCTCTCCAAATACAGAGTTCTGGGGGGGGGGGGGCGCAATGTTCCCTCTAAGCTGTGGAGTCTGGTGAGCAAAAAATTCTACTTTGTGAGCTGCTGGCATTAAAATTGTGAGCCAGTGATTTGGCTGCTGCATAAATTAGTTTGCTCTGGATCCATCCCTTCCTGGGCGGAGACAAAAATGTGTGAGCTGGAGGCTAAAAACCTGTGAGCTAGCCCACACTGACTCAGCTTAGAGGGAACTCTGGAGGGGGGGCACGCTGCGAGAGCTGCCTCCCTAGGAGAAGGAATGGGGGCTAGGAGGAGGAGGGAACAGGGGCTCTTAAGTGTATGCACGCACACCACATAGAAACAGATACCCACCCATTTTCCTCTGAATTCTCTTAAATCCTATCGGTGACAAATTATCGTTCCAAACTGGACTTGCAGCGGGTGCTTCTGCCCGGAGACTGATGACGCTGCCTCGGAGGGAATTCTCATCGGTGCTCCTTTGGGACTAAGCCCTGGGCCTCCCCAGAACTGAAAAGGGGAAAGCCGTCCTGTCCCTCTCCCGCAGTGAACAGGCAAAGTTTCCACCCAAGGCTGAAAGTGGGGTTTCCGTGGGGGGCAGCCATGGGGCCCGGCCTGATCCTGGTGGGGGCAGTTTTGGTGTTTATGGGGCCTCCCCTGGTCCCTGGAACAGAGAGGAGACTCGGGACACCGCCGGGTAAGGGGAGCTCTGAGGGGGGGCAAGGCGGAGGAATGGGAGGGGGGCTTGGAGAGACAGTCCCCCCTTCACGATGGGAGGAGGACCCTTTACCTGCGACCGGGGAGGGGGTTTGAGATCCCCCTCCCTCATTGCCGTGTGTCAGGTCCTTTGAGACAGGTCACTTCGTCCAGGAGTTGTGAGATTTCTGCAAATGTTGACCCATGGGATTCGGGGGGGATCTGTTCCTTCGCTGAAAGGCCTGGCCAGGGGACTCCTAGGGGCTCCAGGTGTCTGGGCGCCCTAGGCAGGACAGCCTGGGGCGCCCCCACTGGGGATGCCAATCTCCCGGTGGGGCCTGGAGACCAGAGGGCGGGCGGAGCGCTGGCTTTCTTGGAGGCTCCGCAGCTGCGGGGCCCCCAGGAAAGCCAGGGAAGGGGGCGGGGGTCTAGCTGCCGCCCCTCTCTCCCAGCGCCGGCTTTTCTGGGGGCTCCGCGGCTGCGGGACCCCCAGGAAAGCCGGGAGGGGGTCGGGGTCTAGCTGCCGCCCCTCCCTCCCTCCCAGCGCCGGCTTTCCTGGGGGCTCCACGGCTGCGGGGCCCCCAGGAAAGCCAGGGAAGCGGGCGGGGGTCTAGCCACCGCCCCCTCCCTCCCAGCGCCGGCTTTCCTGGGGGCTCCGCGGCTGCGGGACCCCCAGGAAAGCCGGGAAGGGGGCGGGGGTCTAGTGGCGGTGGCGGGCGCCCGGTTAGGGCGGTGGGGAGGCGCTTTTTGGGGGAGGAGTGGGGCGCCATTTGGCGCCCGCAGAGGCCGGCACGCCCTATGGGCAATCCGGCCGTGGGGCTTCTCTCTGTGCTCTGCCTTCCCTGCGCCCCCTCTGGATTGCAGTCAGATTGTTTTGGAAGAAGAGGAAGAGGAGGAGGAGATTGGCGTTACACCCTGCCCTTCACTCCCCAAAGGAGTCTCTGAGCGGCTTACAGTCTCCTCCCCCTCCCCACCACAGACACCCCGTGAGACAGGTGGGGCTGAGAGAGAGCTCCTGAGGACTGCCCTTGAGAGAACAGCTCCAAGAGAACTTGTGAGGCAGCTGCACCTGAACGAGGAGTGCGGGAATCCAACCCGGCTCTCCCCAGCTTGGAGTCCCCGCTCCTAACCACGACACCAGACTGCATTCCATGGATCCGGCGGCGCGCCCCACCCCGAATTTTGTCCCCGCCCCCCAGTCCTTCCCTCTCGGCCGCCCGAGGGGGCGCCGCTCCTACCTCTGGCCACCTGCCGCCCCCCCTGACGCTTCTCCCCCCCCCCCGGTGTCTCCCCCCCGCAGCCGCCCACTTCCTGTACCAGTGGAAGTCCGAGTGCCACTTCGCCGACGGGACTCGCGGGGAGGTCTGGCTCCTGGCCAGGTACATCTACGGGCGGGAGGAGTTCCTGCGCTTCGACAGCCGCCGCGGAGAGTTCGAGGCCCTCACCCCGCTGGGCGAGCCCGACGTCGAATTCTTGAACAGCCAGAAGGAGTGGCTGGACTACGAGCGGGTCGAGGTGGAGCGCTTCTGCCGCCACAACTACGGGGTGTACGGGGAAGGGCTCGTCGTCCCCAGGAAAGGTGAGCGCGGAGGGGCGCATGGAGGGGGGGAGGAGAGCAACAGGGGTGGGGCTCCCTCCGGGCTTCCGCGCCCTCTGCTTGCCCCCCCCCCCCAGGTTCCAGGTCGGTAGGGGCCTTTGGGGTGGAGTGAGGAGAAGAAGGGCCGGACCTTCCCCCTCACTCACACCCTGGAAGCAGCTTCAGGAACAAGACGGGGAACGGGGCGGGGGGGCGCTTCCCAGCCTCAGGAGGAGTCCGGCTGGCCTCCCCCAACCCCACCATAGGGCCTGTAGTACCCATGATACCAGTCGCCGATTCACCATTCAGCAGACGAAGCACATGCTTAGGGCACCTTCTTCACCCAAAGAGTGATTAACATATGGAATTCCCTGCCACAGGAGGTGGTGGCAGCTACAAGCATGGACAGTTTCAAGAGGGAATTAGATAAACATCTGGAGCAGAAGTCCATCAGTGGCTATTAGCCACAGGGTATAGATGGGAGCCCTCAGTCAGGGCCGGATTGCCCATAGGGTGAACTAGGCGCCCGCCTAGGGCGCGCCGGCCTCCAGGGGCGCCAAATGGCGCCCCCCGAAAAGCACCCCCCGCCACCCTAACCGGGCGCCCTCCACCTCCGCCAGACCCCGCCCCCTTCCCGGCTTCCCTGGGGGTCCCGCAGCCGCGGAGCCCCCAGAAAAGCCGGCACCAGGAGGGAGGGGGTGGAGGCTACACCCCCGCCCCCTTCCCTGGCTTTCCTGGGGGCCCCGCAGCTGCAGAGCCTCCAGGAAAGCCACCGCCCCGCCACCGCCCCCGGTCTCCAGGCCCCACCGGGAGGTTGGCATCCCCAGTGGGGGCGCCCCAGGCTGTCCTGCCTAGGGCGCCCAGACACCTGGAGCCGGCCCTGCTCTCAGTCTGGGGCAGGTGATGCACTCTGTTCTTGGTGCTGGGGGGGGCCGCAGTGGGAGGGCTTCTAGTGTCCTGGCCCCACTGCTGGACCTCCTGGTGGCACCTGGTATATTTTGGCCGCTGTGTGACAGAGAGCGTTGGACCGGATGGGCCGTTGGCCTGATCCAACATTGGCTTCTCTTATGTTCTTATGAAGTACTTCTTCACCAGGGCCAAGGGGGGCACCACAACGTTGGGGAAAGGGTGAAAAGAAAAAAAACCACGAATGAAGATTTGTAAATAACAACAACAACAACAACAATAATAATAGATCAAACTAGTGCCAATGGATCATGGCGCACCCTAGGGGTTATCTTCTATTTTTTGTTGGCGAGGCGCAGTGTCAGAGGCTGTGTTGAAAAGTAAAACGATGGAGCTAATTCAGTTGTCATGACAGTCATTTCAATGAGGGGGGCGCCAAGATTGGTCAGTGCTTAGGGCACCAGTGAGCCTTAATCCGCCCCTGCATGATACCCTCCCTGTCCCCGGGGGTCAGTGGGGGGGCAGGACTGTAGAGGAAAAAAGGAAAAACTAAATCTACACCAATGGGATAATTTTTGTAAACATGGACCCCCCACCCCCCAACTCTGCTGAGCAATGCCTGCCACAAATGGACCGAGGGAGGAACCAGTGGATCCTTTTGTTATTATCATAGAGGCCCAGGAACAACCAGCCAAGTGATTTCCTTCCTCCTCCCCTGATGTTGGGTTTAGATCTAGGGTTGCCAGCCTCCAGGCAGTGGCTGGAGAACTTCCACTGTTGCAACTGATCTCCCACTGACAGAGATCAGTTCGCCAGGAGAAAATGGTCACTTTGGAAGGTAGACTCTGTGCCGTGATGCCCCACAGAGAACCCTCCCCTCCCCAAACCCCGCCCTCCTCACGCTCCATCCCCCAAACCTCCAGGTATTCCCCAAACTGGAGCTGGCAACTCAATTTGGACTTCTTCACCCAAAGAGTGATTAACACCTGGAACTCACTGCCACAGGAGGTGGTGGCAGCTACAAGCATGGACGGCTTCAAGAGGGGATTTGGATAAACATCTCGAGCAGAGGTCCATTAGTGGCTATTAGCCACAGGGTATAGATAGGAACTCTCAGGCTGGGGCAGGTGATGCTCTGTATTCTTGGTGCTTGGGGGGGCAGCAGTGGGAGGGCTTCTAGTGTCCTGGCCCCACTGCTGGACCTCCTGATGGCACCTGGTATTTTTGGCCACTGTGTGACACAGAGTGTTGGACTGGATGGGCCACTGGCCTGATTCAACATTGGCTTCTCTTAGGTCCATATGTTCTGAAGGTCATCCAGCAGGTGCAAGTGGAGTCTGCACACTTAACCACTACACCAGATAAGGTCTGTCCAGGGACCAGAAGATGAGACAGGGGATCATTGACTGCCCTGATGGGCGGGAGAGGCCAAGAGATCATGCCATTAGAAATATACCAGACCTGGTAACAGCTGGTATTGAGTCCAATAACTCCTTAGGGACCAACATGATATTCGGTATAATCTTTCAAGAGAATCTACTGTTTCACTGCAGGCCAACACAGCTGTCCTTTGAAACTACACACGTGATAATGTCTTCCTCTTCTGTCTGTGATCCTCTGGTTCTCCTGCATCGCTGACATTTCCCCCCTTCTCTCCCCCCTTCCCCTCCAGTTGAGCCCACGGTGAAGATCTCCCACACCAAGGGAGACCCCTGGCCCACCACACCCTCCTGATCTGCACCGCGGCAGGGTATTACCCCTCGGCGATTAGTATCAAGTGGCTGAAGAACGGGCAGGAGCAGACGGAAGGTCTGGGATACTCTGAGAAGTTTCAGAACGGAGACTGGACCTTCCAGGACCAGGTGTTGCTGGAGACGGTGCCCCAGCGGGGAGACGTCTACGCCTGCCAGGTGGAGCACAGCAGCGTGAAGGAACCCATCACCGTGCGGTGGGGTGAGAGACCGGAGGGCTTCTGCGTTTCCCCAGTGGATCCACAATCCTGCACAGTGGGTGGGAGTTCCAAGGCCCTCTGTCAACTCTGTTGAGCTCGGAGTTTGAGCTGGCCCAGCAGAGCCTTCCCAGGGAGGGTTCTGGCTCGACGGTGCAGTATCAGATCTAGTTCTGATCCTGCAAATACATTTTTATGTGTTTGGCAAGACAGAATCAACAACCAAAGAGGGGAGAGAAATGTAACAAAAGGGGAGAGATAAGCAAAGGTAGGTTTCTGAGACTTCTCTCAATTCCCGTGGCACACTCAGGGAAATGCTGGTCGCCACTTTTGGGGGCCAGGGAGCAATTTTTCTCCAGGCCAGTTTGGCCAGGGATCCTGGAGGGGTTTTTTGGTCATCTTCTGGGCATAAAGCAGGGGTCACTAGCTGTGTGTGTGTGGGGAAGGTATTTATGAATTTCCTGCCTTGTGCAGGGGGTTGGACTAGATAACCCTGGAGGTCCCTTCCAACTCTATGATCATAGAATGTTAAAAGTTGGAAGGGATCTTGCAGGTCATCTAGTCCAACACGCAGCACCCTACATACCTACAACATACCTGAAAGATGGTTGTCCAGCCTTCGCTTGAAAACGTCCAGGGAAGGAGCATCCACCACCTCCTGAGGCAGACTGTTCCACGGCTCAACCACTCTGACATTTAGGAAGTTTCTTCTGATATTTAGCTGGTAACGACTCCCTTGTAACTTCCACCCATTAGATCTAGTCTTGGAATCCAGAGCAAGAGAGAATAGATCTGCTCCACCTTCTACAGGACAGCCCTTCAAATACTTGAAGACTGCCATCCTGTCCCCTCTAAGCCTTCTCTTTCCCAGGCTAAACATACCCAGCTCTTTCAGCCTTTCCTCATAAGACTTGGATTCCAACCCTCTCACCATCCTGGTTGCCCTCTTCTGGACACGCTCGAGCTTGTCAAAGTTCTACGTACTCGCTGCTCACCAGGGATTCCTGATCCTGATTAGTGTATTCCCAGATTATTCTGAAGACAGCTTGTAGTCTCTACAAACATAACTGCAAACATAACTCTCTAGAAACATAACTCCCTTCTCCTTACTGGGAACTTTATTATTGTCTGGAAATGTGTCTTCTTTTTGGAGGTGACTGTTCTGAGGACTGGGGCTCCTGAAAGCCCCCTGGGAAGCCCCCTGGAGTCAGAAGCATTTGGGGTCCCTCAGACCCTCTCTGTATCCAAACGACCTCCTAACTATGTGTTGTCAAAGGCTTTCACAGCCAGAGTTCATTCGTTGATGTGGATTATTAGGACTGTGTGGCCGTGGTCTTGGCATTGTAGGACCTGACGTTTTGCCCGCAGCTGTGACTGGCATCCTCAGAGGTATAACACAGAAAGACGGGGTACTCACTGTTTCAAGGTGAGAAGAGAAATGGTAGGCAGGTCATTTATATCTACTCAGGAAGATGGGGTAGGGCTGAGTCATTGCGGAACTCCTACAAGACAATCGACTCAGCCCTACCCCTCCTTCCTGAGTAGATATAAATTGCCTGCCTACCATTTTTCTTCTCATCTTGTCACAGAGAGTACTCCATCTTTCTGTGTCATACCTCTGTGGATGCCAGTCACAGCTGCTGGCGAAACGTCAGGCCCTACAATGCCAAGACCATGGCTGGACAACCCAGAAAATCCGCAACAGCTAATGACCTCCTAACTCTCTTGCAAAGTCTCTGTAAAGTTTTAAAGTCTCTGTTTTGAAGGGAAGTCTTGCGTCTCTCCGTTCTGGCCATTTCCCCTAAATCAGGGATCCATCACTGGAGTTCCATCTGGACATCTTCTTCTCCCAGTTCAGGGCTTCACTTTGGTAGTGGAGACACAGCAGATGTCCTGGGGATGGTGTTCTCCCCGCCACCGGGGATTGTTGTGGGATCTGAATGGGAAGACGTCATAGCCGAGCCTCGTCCCTGTGATCTCTGAGATCTGATCCAAGCGTGGGCCATGCCTTTGTACACCTCGTGGACCGAATCTCCCTTGTGAAATCTAGCACGTGAGAGGCCAAACCTGGCCCCGATCCCTCTTCTCACAGGAGGCTTCTTCTTGTTTCCACAGTGCCACGGATGTCGGGCTCTTCCAAGGGCAAAATGTGGATGGGCGGCGTGGGGGCCTTGCTGGGGGTGGTCTTTGGGGCCGGGGCCGTCTCCCTGTACCTGAAGAACAGGAAAGGTAAGGAGGAAGGCTCTGAACTGGGGGGCCCTGATTTGGAAGCTAAGCAGGGTTGGCCAGTTTGGTGCAGTGGTTAAGCTTGTGGACTGTAATCTGGGAGAGCCGGGTTTGATTCCCCACTCCTCCACTTACACCTGGCTGGATGACCTTGGGCAAGCCGTAGTTCTCATAAGAGCTGTCCTAGAAAAAGAGCAGTTTCTGTCAGAGCTCTCTCAGCCCCACCTACCTCACAGGGTGTCAGTTGTGGGGAGGGGAAGGGAAAGGAGTTTGTAAGCCGCTCTGAGACTCCCGTGAAGGGCGGGATATAAATTCAATCTCCTCCTCCTCCTCTTCTTCCTCTTCTTCCTCCTCCTCTTCTTCTTCTTAGTAGGTCAACTGGAGAGCACCAAGGAAGTCCGGGGTCACTAATTGGAGGCAGGCAGTGGCAGATGACCTCTCTCCATCTCTGGCCTTGAAAGCCCCATGAGGGACTGCCAGAAGTCCGTGGCACTGGCTGCCCCCACCAAAAAGGGGGTGGTTGGTTGGTTGGTTGATGAGAATGGAATGAAATGGGGAGGGGGGCGAAGGGTACTGAGGGGCGCTGCCACCCTCTCCTCAACTTCCCTGGACTCTTCCACCTTCTGCTCCCCTCGGGGGTCCATCTGAATCAGAAACCCCCTCGCCTACTAAGAACAAGAGACCAGGTGATGGTGGTGGTGGTGGTGGTCAGTGTTCTCTTCCTTCCCCGGGCAGTTCTGTTTTGGGTTCTGCAGACCAAGCTGGTCTCCTGCTATCACATCAAGGCCCCTCCCCATAAAGCAGGAAGTGCACATCATGGGCACCAGAGAGTGGACTGAGATGGAATATTTTGTAGAGTTTTGGCCTCTTTGGTGTAGTGCCAGTTTGGTGTAGTGGTTAAGTGCCTGGACTCTAATCTGGGAGAACTGGGTTGGATTCCCTCTCCTCCACTTGCAGCTGCTGGATGACCTTGGGCAAGCCATAATTCCGACAAGAGCTGTCCTTGAAAGGGCAGTTCTGGAAAGAGCTCTCTAAGCCCCACCTATCTCACAGGGGAGGGGAAGGGAAAGAGTTTGTAAACTGCTCTGAGACTCTGAGTGAAGGACGGGGTAGAAATCCCATCTCCTCCTCCTCCTCCTCCTCCTCCTCCTCCTCCTCCCCTTCTCCTTCTCCTCCTCCTCCTCCTCCCCTTCTCCTTCTCCTTCTCCTTCTTCCTTCTTCCTTCTTCCTTCTTCCTTCTTCCTTCTTCTCTCTCTCTTTGTTTTAAAAAAATATCATAGAGGACCAGAAGTCTATGAATGGGGTGGTCCTTTTGCAAGTCTCCAGGAGTGCTATGCCTTGTGGCTATACCTTCTGAGGTTCTTATCTGGGGAAGGCCTCGGCCTCTCTGCCCTGTTGTTGGCCCTGTAGAGGAACTGGTTGGCCATTGTGTGAGGCAGGATGCTGGACTAGATGGACCCTCACTGGTCTGATCCAGCAGGGCTCTTATGAGGTTCTTATGAAGGCCTCGGCCTCTCTGCCCTGTTGTTGGCCCTCCAGAGGAATTGGCTGGCCACTGTGGGAGACAGGATGCTGAACTAGATGGTCTGCTGGCTGGGTTTACCCATTGGAAACAATGGAGGTAATGGGGGTATCCTGTTTGGATGCCCATAGAATTAGGCCCATTGGTCCAATTGCTTTGAGACGTTGAGGTGTATGTGGGGAGAGGCTCCCGAAGCTAAGCTGAAAATTGGGAGCCTCTCCCTCAAACCCCCTCCCCCCAGAACTACTATCAGCACCGTGGGAAAAAAGTAACTTTCCCCCACCATAGAGAACAATGGAGGGGATGGGGGCAACCTGTTTGAGGGCCCATAGAATTGGACCCCCTGGTCCAATGTTCTTGAAACTTGGTGGGTATCTTGGAGAGAGGCTCCAACAGCTACCCTGTGAGTTTGGAGCCTCTCCCTCATACCCCTCCCCTCCAGGCCCCAGAATATACCCTATGTTTTCGCCTTTGACTTCAATGGCCCACAGGATATAATGGGACTGAAATTGACATTCGGCTGGCCAAAAGACTCTGGAATCAGCTTCTACTGCCGAAACGGACATGCACGAGCCTTTCTGCCCTCCAGAACTGCTTGTGCCCGATTTGGGCCGAATTATTTTTTTTTGCACACCCCTACCGGGGACGCCGGCTAGGGGCGGGGCTTGCCGCCACCGCCATTTGTTGTGGCTCCTGAGCTGCCGGAGCTGTGCTCCGGTGCGCTCCCCCCCAAAAGACGCCCATAACATTTCTGGCCTGGTAGGCAGTGGGTGGGAATCCTGCCAGACTGCCCACCTGTGCCTTTTGTTTTGAGTCCTATTTATTCGTCTTCTGCAGAATCTAACCCTCTTCCCCCCCTCTTTTCTGGCAGGGCTCATTGGTTAGTCCCCACAGCTCCAGACGTCATACATCTGGGAAGTCATTAGCAAAGGAGATGTTCGTGCCATTCTACGGATTCCGGCCCCTTCCCCAGAGTTAATCTTTGTTCAGGCAGCATTTTGACTGACTGTCGCTAAAACTGCTCTCTGGGACTGCTGGGAAGTTCACGGTTCGGCAAGACCAACCCCACCTAACCACTGCTGCAGCAGACTGGCTACAGAAAAGGCATCTGTTAATCTTGATTGGCAGGGCCGGCTCTGTTGACTGGTGACTTTAACCGGAGCCCCTGTTCCCCATTTGCATTTTGTCTAGTTAAAATATATATACTTTTTAGAGTGTTGTCTGCCTGAGTCCCGGCTGAGCCCTTCGAGCCGAGGTCTGGAAATTTAGATCTTATGACACCCTTCCTCCGAGGAGCTCCGAGAAGATGACAGGGTTTTCATCCCTCCTCTCACCCTATCTCCCCGCCCCCCAAACAACCCTAGATGGTAGGGCTGACCTGACCCAGGCCGTCCAGATCCCGTGAAATCTCAGAAGCTCAGCAGAGTCGGCCCTGGTTAGTGCTTGGATGGGGTGGGGGGGGGCTACCAAGAAAGTCCAGGGTCGATACGCAGAGGCAGGTGACGGCATACCACCTCTGTGTGTCTTTTGCCCTGGAAACCCAATGCAGGGATGTCGAACCGGCCTGCCCAGGGCAGCAGTGTTCCCTCTAAGCCGAGTTAGTGTGAGCTAGCTCACAGTTTTTTAGCCTCCAGCTCAGACATTTTTGTCTCGGCTCAGGAAGGGAGGGGCTCCAGAGCGCACTAATTGATGCAGCAGCCAAATCGCATTCGTGCCAGTGGTTTACAAAGTAGAATTTTTGCTCACAAGACTCCACAGCTTAGAGGGAACACTGCCCAGGGGTCTTATCCACCCCACAGGCAACTGGTGTGAAGGAGGGAAGGCGGGAGGATGCAGCAGGGAGGCAGGGAAGGAGGCACAAGCGGGTCCAGAGGTGATGGGATTTTTCTCCCCAAGGAGGTCCACCGCAACACGCTTCAGACCCACCAACCTTTATTTATTTATTTTATTCGACATAATGGTATTCCCCGTAGTAATGTATGGCTGCGAGAGTTGGACTGTAAGGAAGGCCGAGCGCCGAAGAATAGATTCTTTTGAACTATGGTGCTGGAGAAGACTCTTGAGACTCCCTTGGACTGCAAGGAGATCGAATCAGTCAATCCTAAAAGAAATCAACCCTGACTGTTCCCTGGAAGGCCAGATCCTGAAGCTGAAGCTCAAATACTGTGGCCACCAAATGAGAAGGGAGCCCTCACTGGAGAAGACCCTGATGCTGGGAAAGATCGAAGGTCAAAGAAGAAGAAGGGGACGGCAAAGGATGAGATGGTTAGACAGTGTCATCGATGCAACGAACATGAAATTGAGCAAACTTCAGCGGACAGCGGAAGACAGGAGGGCCTGGCGTGGTCTGGTCCATGGGGTTGCAAAGAGTCGGACTCGACTGTGCGACTGAACAACAACAACAACAAAAATATCCTGCCCGCCCTGCACGGCAGGCTCAGGGGCGGGTCACATCCCGTTTGATAGAAATACAATATGCGCAATTAAAGACAATTAAAACACTAGTCAAATGCCACCGTGGCCTTCATCCGGTGCCGTTGCCATTAAGACCTCACAGATGCCAGCACTGGTGCGCAGTTCTGACCCACTGAGGGGAGGCCCGGTAAAGAGGGAGGGACGCCTGTCGCCCTAGTTAAAAGCCTGGTGGAAGAGCTCCGTCTTGCAGGCCTCGCGGAACCGTGAAAGGTCCAGCAGGCCCCTGATCTCGTAGAGGAGCTCATTCCACCAGGCAGGGGCCAGGGCTGAAAAGACCCTGGTCCTGATCGAGGTGAGGCAGACGTCCCTGGGGCTGGAGACCACGAGAAGAAGAAGAAGAGACTGGATTTATACCCTGCCCTTCACTACCCAAAGGAGTCTCAGAGTGGCTTACAAACTCCTTTCCCTTCCCCTCCCCACAACGGACACCCTGTGAGGTAGGAGGGGCTGAGGGAGCTCTGACAGAAACTGCTCTTTTTCAAGAACAGCTCTTATCAGAACTATGGCTTGCCCGAGGTCATCCAGCAGGTGCAAATGGAGGAGTGGGGAATCAAACCCGGTTCTCCCAGATTAGAGTCCGCGCACTTGACCACTACACCAAACTGGCTCTCCAGTTTGTTGATTGGGGAGAGAATCGACTCCTGCGGCTCACCACATTCTAGCAGGTGTCGCTGAAATAACACCCCCCCCCCATATCCCCACATCAGCAAGGGAGTGGGTCAGCAGATCATGGTCAACCATATTGAACAACACCGACAGATCAAGGAGTATCAGCACGGCCGATCCGCCTCGATCCAGGTGTCTCCAAAGGTCATCTGTGGGAGTTCGGTGCTCTTCTCTTATTGAGCGATATGGTTATTTTGATGGCATTTATTTAAAATATTTATTAGCCGCTTTGCTACTTTACAGAATTCAGGGCAGTTTACAATGTCCATACAACACAGGGAGACATGCCTCCCTGCCAAGAGACAAAGGTTGAACAACACGGAACCCTTTTAGGGAAGTCTCATGCCCGGGATTCAGAATTCCCAACAGGAAATTTCCTGGTTTGTGCCCATCCCTAGCTGGGGACTTCCACCTTTTCCATTGTGCATATCAAGACCGCTGAGCAGCCGGGTTAGAACGGATAAAAAGAAGTCCTTCTTCACCCAAAGAGTGATGAACACATGGAATTCACGGCCACAGGAGGTGGTGGTGGCGGCTACAAGCATGGACAGGTTCAAGTGGGAAATGGATAAACGTCTGGAGCAGAGGTCCATCCCTGGCTATTAGCCACAGGGTATCGATGGGAACTCTCAGTCTGGGGCAGGTGATGCACTCTGTTCTTGGTGCTGGAGGGGGCAGCAGTGGGAGGGGGCTTCTGGTGTCCTGGCCTCGCTGCTGGACCTCCTGAGGGCACCTGGTATTTTTGGCCACTGTGTGACACAGAGTGTTGGACTGGATGGGCCTGATCCTACATGGGCTTCTCTAATGCTCTTAAGATATGCATGTGACCTGGCAGTCGGCAGGTCTCCCCCCCCCGTAGGGAGCTGTGAACCCCACCTGTAGCCTTTCCATGGGGGGACCCCCACTTTGGCTGCTCTGATTCTGCAGACCACTCCAGGCCTCTCCCGCCCCATGGGGCCCCTGCCCCATTTCTCCAAGATCGCCCTCCTTCTGCCTAGTTGAACGGGGAGGGGGGGAAGCGAGGGTCAACATACCTGGGTGTGTTGTGGGTGTGTGTGGATTCAGAAGGGCATCTGGGAAGAGGAAATCAGAAAGAAGGAAGAGGGGGCAGCTAGGAAATTGGTGGGGGAGAGCGGGGGGGGGGAGAAAAAGAGGGAGGGAGGGAGGGAGGGAGGGAGAGGAAAGCAGAGTTCCTGGAAGGGACGGGGCTTTCAGTGCCCAGTGCTCTCAGGACACAAGCCCCCCTCCCCAGATCTCCTGTGCAGCCCAATCCTCCGGCTGCCTGCTCAGTGGGGAATTACTCATGAGCAAGGCTCCCTCTGAGCTGTGGAGTCTCTTGTGAGCAAAAATTCTCCTTGGTGAGCGACCGGCATTAAAGTGGTGAGCGAGCGACTTGGCTACTGCAGAAATTAGTTTACTCTGGAGCCATTCCTTCCTGAGCTGAGACAAGGACGTGTGAGCCGGAGGCTGAAAAACCGTGAGCTAGCTCACACCAACTCAGCTTAGAGGGAACCCTGCTCATGAGTAAAAAAGGAGGAATCTGGGCCAGGAAGGGATCAAGTTGCCAGCAGGACTGGAGAAAGGCCCCCTGTCCCTTCAGCCAAGGCGTCATGGGATGTCATCCCCCCCCACAATGAAAAGCTCCAGTGGCCCATTTCTTCCTCAGTTAAAAGGTCAGGACCAATGTTCCCCCTAAGCTGAGTTAGTGTGAGCCAGCTCACAGTTTTCTAGCCTCCAGTTCACAGATTTTTGTCTGAGCTCAGGAAGGGGATGGCTCCGGAGCAAACTAATTGATGCAGTAGCCAACTCGTCCACTCACAACTTGAATGCCAGTAGCTCACAAAGTAGGATTTTTGCTCACAAGACTCCACAGCTTAGAGGGAGCATTGGACGGGACCTTTTTCTCCAGGCCTGTTGGCAACCCTTAGTGCCCAAGTGAGAGCCAGTTTGGTGTAGCAGTTAAGTGCACCAGACTGTAGTCTGGAGAATCGGGCGTGATTCCCCGGTCCTTCACATGAAGCCAGCTGGGTGGTCTTGGGTCAGTCACCGTTCTCTCAGAGCTGTTCTCTCAAGGGCAGTTTCTGTCAAGAGCTCTCTCAGCCACACTTACCTCCCAGAGTGTCTGTTGTGGGGAAGGGAAGGGAAAGGAGTTTGTAAGCCACTCTGAGACTCCTTTGGGTAGTGAAGGGCGGGGTATAAATCCAATCTCCTCCTCCTCCTCCTCCTCTTCTTCCAAATATCTGTCCTCCCCTTGGAAGACCAATGGGACTCTAATCTGGGAGAACCAGGTTTGATTCCCCACTCCTCAACTTGCACCTGCTGGATGACCTTGGGCAAGCCATAATTCTGGCACAGCTGTTCTTGAAAAAAGCCATTTCTGTCAGAGCTCTCTCAGCCCCACCAACCTCAGAGGGTGTCTGTTGTGGGGAGGGGAAGGGAGAGGAGTTTGTAAGCCGCTCTGAGACTCCTTCGGGTAGTGAAGGGCAGGGTATAAAAATCAACACCTCCTCCTCCTCCCCCCCTCCTCCTCCTCCTCCTCATTCTTCTTGGAGGTGCCTGGGATCACTGTGTGGTGGTGACCACAGTTATCCTAGATCACAGCCAGGCTCTCTCTTTGGCTTCCCCAAATGCCGAATTTGGCTTGGGAGGCCTGGGGGAAGCGAAACCCAAGTGCTTCTGCCGCATACAGTTGGCTGCCAAGCGGGGGCTGCTGGCCAAGAGGAAGCGTTTTATGGTGGTGGCGGGGGGTGGGAGGGTGAGGGGGAAGGTTCTTCAACCGAGGGCTTTCCCCCTGAGATCTTGGTGGTCTGCAGGGCTTTTTTCCCTTTCTGGGGGAACGCGCTGGAACGGAGTTCCAGAACCTCTTTGACAAAATTCTTTTAAAAATGTTGAAAAGTTCATGCGTCTTCAGTATACAGACTGAAAACTTCATTTCCCTCTTGAGAGTTCCAGCACCTCTTTCCTTTTTCCAGAGAGAGAGAGAGGGAGAGAGGGAGGGAGAGGGAGGGAGACAGAGGGGGAGAGAGGGAGAGAGGGAGGGAGGGAGAGATGGAGAAAGGGAGGGAGAGGGAGAGAGGGAGAGAGAGGGAGAGGGGGGAGAGGGAGGGAGAGAGAGATGGAGAGAGGGAGAGAGAGGGAGGGAGAGAGGAAGAGAGAGGGAGAGAGGGAGGGAGACAGAGGGAGAGAGGGAGACAGAGAGAGAGACAGAGGGAGAGAGGGAGAGGGAGGGACAGAGGGGGAGAGAGGGAGGGAGGGAGAGATGGGAAAGGGAGGGAGAGGGAGAGAGAGTGAGAGAGTGAGGGAGGGAGAGATGGAGAGCGGGAAAGAGAGGGAGGGAGAGAGAGGGAGAGAGGGAGGGAGAGGGGGAGAGGGAGACAGAGAGAGAGAGGGAGAGAGAGGGGGACAGAGGGGGAGAGAGGGAGAGATGGAGAAAGGGAGGGAGGGAGAGATGGAGAGAGGGAGGGAGAGAGGGAGAGAGAGGGAGACAGAGAGACAGAGGGAGCGAGAGGGAGAGAGAGAGGGACAGAGGGGGAGGGAGGGAGAGATGGAGAAAGGGAGGGAGAGAGAGGGAGGGAGAGAGGGAGGGAGACAGAGGGAGAGATGGAGACAGAGAGAGACAGAGGGAGAGAGGGAGAGATAGGGAGAGAGAGAGGGACAGAGGGGGAGAGAGGGAGGGAGAGAGAGAGGGACAGAGGGGGAGAGAGGGAGAGATGGAGAAAGGAAGGGAGAGGGAGAGAGGGAGAGAGAGGGGAGAGGGAGAGAGGGAAGGAGGGAGAGAGGGAGAGAGAGGGAGGGAGAGAGGGAGAGGGAGAGAGAGGGAGGGAGAGAGGGGGAGAAGGAGACAGAGAGAGACAGAGGGAGAGAGAGAGGGAGAGAGAGAGGGACAGGGGAGAGAGGGAGGGAGAGATGGAGAGGGGGAGAGAGAGGGAGGGAGGGAGAGCAGGGAGAGAGAGAGGGACAGAGGGGGAGAGAGGGAGGGAGGGAGAGATGGAGAAAGGGAGGGAGAGGGAGAAAGGGAGAGAGAGGGGGAGAGGGAGAGAAGGAGGGAGGGAGAGATGGAGAGAGGGAAGGAGGGGGAGAGGGAGGGAGAGGGAGAGAGAGAGAGAGAGACAGACAGACAGACAGACAGACAGAAAGACTGAGACCCCTGGTGGTGTGTGAGTGTTTCTTTCTGCCCCAGCTGTGCAACTGAAGAGATTTCCAGAATTGGGGTGGCGTTTTATCTTCTGTAATTTTAACACCTCCGACCCCCACCCCTTCTCAAGTATCTTCCACATAGTCAGGAAGGAGCTCTTCTTCCTCCTGTGCGGGATCTACTATGGGAGAAGGAGGCGGTGGAGTGGATTGGACCACTTTGGGATGCTGAGTGGAAGTGCAAAACCCCTCCACTCCCCAGAAGCAGAAAGCTAGCATTCGGCTGCTGTGGCCCTCGTGCTAGCTTTCCAAATTCAGGAGATGAGGACAGACCACCTTTCACATGAAGGCTCCGTAAAGTTCAGGGTTACTTTCGTTCTCAGGTTCAGGTGGGTACCCGTGTTGATCTGAAGTAGGAGAACAAAAGTGTGAATCCAGTGCCCACGAGAGCTTATACCCCAAATTAAATACTGTTGGTCTTCAAGGTGCCACTGGACACAAACTTTCTTTGTTGTCTGGGTTGGGACTTCTCATTGTCCCTCGCCACATGGACAAGATAGAGTCGCTTGGCAAAAGTTCCGTCCTTGGTAGCCTTTGCCCATCTTGGGAGCAACTCCAGGTGGAAGAGGAAAGAGGAAGAAGAAGAAGAAGAGGAGGAGGAGGAGGAGGAGATTGGATTTATACCCCACCCGTCACTTGGCGTCTCAGAGCGGCTTACAAACTCCCTTCCCCACCCTGTGAGGTAAGTGGGGCTCAGAGAGCTCTTCCAAGAACTGTCAGAACTATGGCTTGCCCAAGGTCATCCAGCAGCTGCAAGTGGAGGAGTGGGGATTCAAACCCGGTTCTCCCAGATTAGAGTCCGCGCACTTAACCACTGCACCAAACCGAGGAGGAGGAGGAGACTGGATTTATACCCCGCCCTTCACTACCCAAAGGAGTCTCAGAGCAGCTCACAAACTCCTTTCCCTTCCCCTTCCCACAACAGACACCCTTGTGAGGTTGGCCCCACTGCTGGACCTCCTGATGGCATGTGGTACTTTTGGCCACTGTGGGACAGAGTGTTGGACTGGATGGGCCACTGGCCTGATCCAACATGGGCTTCTCTCATGTTCTTAGGCAGGGCTGAGAGAGCTCTTTGAAGGACTGCTCTTGAGAGAAGAGCTCTGAGAGAACTTGTGACTGACCCACGGTCACACCAGCAGCTGCATGTGGAGCGGTGGGGAATCAAACATGGCTCTCCCAGATTAGAGAAGTTTCTTCTCTGTGTCCAGAGAATTTATTATTGACCTTGGAGAATCCATTCCCCGTTGGGGACATTTTGATTTTCCTGCTGCACACAGGAAGATAATGCATGCTAGCCATTGGACTGTTTCCCTCTCTGTCCCTTTGGACGTCACCTTCCAGCAGGGTGTGGGATGACGAACTCTTGCCCTCCTTCAGCCGGAGCCGTTAGCATACCCGAGAGCTTCAGTGCTCCGTGCCGGGAGCTTGATGGCTCCTTCCTCCAACCCCGTCCTTCCTTTCAGCTTTGAGTTTGCAACTGGGCTCCAGCTCATGGACAGAGTGCAGTTCCAGTTGCTGAAACGTTGGAGGAATTCTTGGGTGGAGGGCATTTCCCAACACCAGTATTTTTTTTTTTTTTTGTAAATCAAGACAGAGATATACATCCTGTAAAGTGCCATCAAGTCGAAGCCAAGTTAAGGTGACCCTGAAGGGTTTTCAAGGCATGTGACCAGTGTTCCCTCTAAGCTGAGTCAGTGTGAGCTAGCTCACAGTTTTTTAGCCTCTGGCTCAGACATTTTTTTGCCTTCACTCAGGAAGGACGGCTCCAGAGCAAACGCATTTATACAGCAGCCAAAATCGCTTGCTCGCCACTTTGATGCCAGGAGCTCACAAAGCAGAATTTTTGCTCACAGGACTCCACAGCTTAGATGGAACATTGCACATGACGTTCAGAGGTAATTTGCCCTTGCCTGCCTCAGCACTATAAATAACATCCTATTATTATTACAGATATAATTCAGCTCTATTTGGCCTTTCTCCTCAATGTGAAGCCAAAAACCAATTAGATCATTCTTCCCCCTCTCCATTTAACCCTTACAACAGCCCTGCGAGGGAGGATAACCTGACAGTGCGTGTGTCCGGCCCAGGATCAGCCAGCAAGAGACCATCTGGGCCCGGATGAATCCAGTTCCGTTCATTTTTAGCCCTGCTACTTCCACAACCACCCTGAAGCCACTGGACATTTTGGAGTTTCTATATTTTCGGATGAGTTATGCCTGCCATGGATGAACAGACAGAGGGACGGATCCCCTTGAGATTGGAATGGAGATCCCCTTGAGATCGGAATGGAGATCTAGCAGAGCCTACAGGCACCCACTGGTAACCCCTCCTTTTCCTTTCTTTTTCCCCGGAATAAATATTTATTAAATTTTCTCAAAACAAAAAAAGAGGATGCTTAGCCGATGAAATATAAAGGTAAAGGTTCCCTTGCTCGAAAGCCAGTCAAATCCGACTCTAGGGTTGCGGTGCTCATCTCCGTTTCCAAGCCAAAGAGCCAGCACTGTCCGAAGACATTTCCATGGTCATGTGGCCGGCATGACTAAACACCAAGGCACACGGGAACACTGTTACCTTCTCACCTATTTATCTACTTGCAATTTCTTGCTTTCAAACTGCTAGGTTGGCAGGAGCTGGAACTAGGGACGGGAGCTCACTCCATCCTGCGGCACTACTCGGGTCTCGAACTGCTGAACTACCGACCTTCCACAGCCTGCAGTTCAGCGTCTTAACCACTCGAGCCACCGCAGCTCTCAATGAAATATACAAACTCATTAAAAGAAAAGCTTACAGCAGCATTATCACTCCAAATCAACCATTAAATCTTTAACCTACCCCTTCAGGTATATCTTTCCATTTATACAGCTTACTCCAATTCTTTTCAAAAACAGATTCATCTTTCCCTTTTAACATAAGCGTCAATTTGTCCATTTTGGCAACATAAAATGTTGGGGTTTTTTTGTATTACTTCTGCCCTGTCTGGAACTTTGTTCTTATGTCTCTTGCCTCGGAAACTTCTTCACTCAAATGGCCATTAACATCTGGTGTCTCTTGGCCTAAGTTACATCCCTAGAAACAAAATAAGCGTCATGCAATGACGGGATGGTTTCCTGCATTCTCTCACATCTCAAAAAGGATATTATAGCATTGGAAAAAGTGCAGAGAAGGGCAACTAGAATGATAAAAGGGTTGGAACACCTTCCCTAGGAAGAAAGGTTAAAACGCTTGGGGCTCTTCAGCTTGGAGAAACGACGGCTGAGAGGTGACATGATCGAGGTTTATAAGATTATGAATGGGATCGAGCAGGTTGAGAATGAAGTCCTTTTCTCCCTTTCTCACAATACAAGAGCTCGTGGGCACTCCATGAAATTGCTGAGCAGTCGGGTTAGAACAGATAAAAGGAAATCCTTCTTCACCCAAAGAGTGATTAACATATGGAACTCACTGCCACAGGAGGTGGTGGCAGCTACAAGCATGGACAGTTTCAAGAGGGAATTAGATATGTAACAATTGTATACAGTTAACAAGTGTTTATAGTAGTTATAAATAAGTAAATTGGGTTACCTGTAGCATTTGCATGATAACAAGAAATTAACATGTATTTGGTTTTGTTTCAATGTGGAAACAATGCTGGGAACCAACAGGGGGGAAGAGGAGTTCTGCAAAAAGAATATGGTGTATATTATTTGGACCAAGCTGTGAAGTATTGTATATCCCAGGGGTGGGCAAACTTGCTCAACATAAGAGCCACACAGAATAAATTTCAGATGGTTGAGAGCCGCAAGACAGGAACAAATATCACACGCACATTTTTATTTAGGAAATATGCAGATTTGCTTTTTATCACCTTTAAATGAGACTGCCAAAAATAAAAACAAAAAGGGGTAAAACCAGATATTGATAATGATATTTACTTGTCCAATGATATTTATTTGTCTAAGAGAGAGAGAGAAAGAGGGGGAGGTGGAAAGAAAGCATGAAAGAGGTGGAAAGAGAGAGAGAGAGAGAGAAACAAAGAAAGCAAATAGATAGGAGGGACGGGGGAGGGAGGATGGGATCAAATGCAGGCCTCCCCTTCACTTCCCCAGCTGCCCTGCTGGGAGCCACACAATATGTGTGAAAGAGCCGCATGTGGCTCCCGAGCTGCAGTTTGCCCACCCCTGGTATATCCTAATAAAATTTGTTTTTTTTTTAAAAAAGAGGGAATTAGATAAACATATGGAGCAGAAGTCCATCAGTGGCTATTAGCCACAGGGTATAGATGGGAACTCTCAGTCTGGGCCGGTCCAGCAGCAGGATCCGAACCCAGGAGGGGCAGGAGCGGGGAGGGCTCCCAGGATGGGCTCTGAGGGTCACCTTGGGCGTCCCAGCGACCTGCCTTTCCCCGCGATCACTGGGGGGGACGGTTCCCTCCCCTCCTGGCCTTTGGGGAAGAAGGAGATCCGCTTTGGGGACGAGGCAGGAGAGAGTTGGGCTTCTCCTCTGCTGTGGCCAATAGGCAAAGTTTCGCCCCTTTCCCGGTGCCACGTGAAGAAAAGAGAGGAGTGGGAAAAGCAAAGGTTTCGTTTTGGGGAAAGTGCTGCAGGATGGGGGGAGGGTGGCGGGCAGCAGCGCAAAAGGCGTCGGGGCTTTTATTCCGGATTCATGAAACCAAGGTAGCTACTCCAGTTAGAAGCGCTGAGAGGTGGGAGGCTGCCCCCCCCCCCCAGTCACGCTTTCCACGGAGTAAACTCTGGCTTCTCCAGAGCAGACTAATTGATGCAGTAGCCAAATCGCTCGCTGGACAACTTTAACGCCCAGCAGCTCAGAAAGTAGGATTTTTGCTCCCAGGAGTCCACAGCTTAGAGGGCGCATTGGTCGGATTCTGAGTCAGGTTGGCCGAGTGTCAGGACCACCCTGCTGCCTCCCGGGAGCCCCCCCCCCTCCTGGGATCGGATCCTGGTTTAAACCCCCGCCTCTTCCCTTTCAGCGCCGGCTTGCTTTTGAGCACCCCCGGGCATTCTTTGCTGGTGGCTCCGGCCGCCGACCCCACCTCCTCTCCCCCCAGGAGGGAGGGGGAGGGAGGGCAAGCGCCGCCGCCGCCACCGCTTTCTGATCCCCACCGGGGCGCTTTTCGCTGGCGGGCTGGCCGCGGCAGCGGGATGGTGGCAGCGGAGGCAGCTTTTCACGGGAAGGTGCGGGGCGCAGTTTGGCGCCCCTGCTCCCAGCGTGCTCTAGGCGAGCTGGCCCTGGGTACAGCATCACCTTCAGGGGGACTACGAGGAAGGGGAGAGAGACACACAGAAGAGTTTCTCTTGCAGACGGAGGCCCCCCTTCCCAACTCCTGAAGGGTCCCAGAATGGAATCTCCACTCCCTAAAGGGGGAAGCCGCCCCACTCCTCAGCTGAACTTTGGGGTCCATGCCAGCGAACAGAGGGGTGCCCATCTGGAGCCGCCTGGCACAGGATCAGCTTTGGAGACCCACCAGCCACACACCAAGAGGGGCAACAGGCACCCTCCTCTGGGGAGGATCGCTCAGGAGGATGGGGAGGGGGAAGGAGACTGGGTTGGGGGTTGGGGTCCCAGCATTGTGATCTGTTGGGACAGTGGGGAGAAAGGGGGAGGGGGGATGCCATCATTTGGCAGTAGGCACTGCAGTGTTCCCTCTAGGCTGAGTTAGTGTGAGCTAGCACACAGTTTTTTTTAGCCTCCGGCTCACAGATTTCTGTCTTCGGTCAGGAAGGAGGGCTCCAGAGCAACCTAGGAGGAGCAGGAGGAGGAGGTTGGATTTGTACCCCGCCCTTTACTACCCAAAGCTGTCTCAGAGTGGCTGACAAACTCCTTCCCTTCCCCTCCCCACAACAGACACCCTGTGAGGTAGAAGAAGAGAAGAGATTGGATTTATATCCTGCCCTTCACTACCCAAGGGAGTCTCAGAGCGGCTCACAAACTCCTTTCCCTTCCCCTCCCCACAACAGACACCCTGGGAGGTAGGTGGGGCTGAGAGAGATCTCTGGAGGACTGCCCTTGAGAGAACAGCTCTGAGAGAACTTGTGACTGACCCAAGGTCATACTGGCAGCGGCGTGTGGAGGAGTGGGGAATCAAACCCGGTTCTCCCAGATTAGAAGAAGAAGAGAAGAGATGGGACTTATACCCCGCCCTTCACTACCCTAAGGTGTCTCAGAGCGGTTTACAAACTCCTTTCCCTTCCCCTCCCCACAACAGACTGTGAGGTAGGCGGGGCTGAGAGAGCTCTTGACAGAAACTGCTCCTTTTCAAGGACAGCTCTTATCAGAACTATGGTCATCCAGCCCGGTGCAAGTGGAGGAGTGGGGGAATCAAACCCGGTTCTCCCAGATTAGAGTCCATGCACTTAATCACAACACCAAACTGGCTCTCCCAGTTTGATGCAGCAGCCAAACTGCTCGCTCACAGCTTTGGTGCCAGGAGCTCACAAAGTAGAATTTTTGCTCGCAGGACTCCACAGCTTAGAGGGAGCATCTGCAGAGGGGGAACCGACCCCTAACTGTTTGAGCCGTTTATTGGCCAGACTGACGAAATCCAGCGGGGTGTTTGGGCTAAAGTGTCAGACTGGGATCTGGGAGACCCAGGTTCGAATTCCTCGCTCTGCCAGGGAAGCTGACTGGGTGACCTTGAGCCAGTCACACACTCTTAAGTTTAACCTCCCTCGCAGGGTCGTTGGGAGGACAAAACGAAGGGTGTCGCAAGCTGCTTTGAGCCCCCATTGCAGAGAAAGTTGGGGCATGAATGGAAATTTTTAAAACTCTCTCCCAGGGTGCAGTGGGGGTCTTTCCCCAGCCTAGGACAGGAGGCACTTAATACAACACTTCCTCTGCCGTCCACTGAGTCTCTCTTCTCCAGTGAATGGGAGATGTTAAAATCATGGCTTCGTTCAAAGATGGCTGAAACTGATTGTCACTGAATGTGCCTTGGCTTCCATTGGGACAGTTTGATCCGGTGTCACCTGTAAGAGAACAGCAAGATTTCCACGGTCTAAGCTCCCCAGAGTCAAAGCTCCCTTCGTCAGGAAGAAGAAGAAGAGGAGGAGGAGGAGGAGGAGATTGGATTTATACCCCGCCCTTCACTACCCAAGGGAGTCTCAGAACGGCTTACAAACTCCTTTCCCTCCCCCTTCCCACAACAGACACCCTGTGAGGTAGGAGGGGCTGAGAGAGCTCTCTCAAGAACTGTCCTTTCAAGGACAGCTCTTGTCATAACTACGGCTTGCCCAAGGTCATCCAGCAGGTGCATGTGGAGGAGTGGGGAATCAAACCCAGTTCTCCCAGATTAGAGTCCGTGCACTTATATTTTCATCACTTTGGGTTTCTTCTTTCCTGCGCCAGCAGATGCTTTTTAATTGAAACACCAAGATAGTACTTTGTCCCAATGGAGGAGGCCCCATAACATTTCTGGCCTGGTGGGTGGTGGGTGGGAATCCTGCCAGACTGCCCAGCTGAGCCTTTTGTTTTGAATCCTATTGATATATCTTGTATATAGCCCTCTGACCCTCTTCCCCCCTTTCCTGACAGGGCTCATCAGTTAGTCCTGACAGCTCCAGACCGCACATCTGGGAAATCATTTTCTTTAGCAAAGGAGATGTTCATGTTGTTGTACAGATTTCGCCCCCTCCCCGGAGTACATCTGCATTCAGGCAGCAATGTGACTGTTGTTCATCCTGCCATTGGACAGGTTCCCTGGTAGATCAAACAAAATTAAACTGGAATATTTGCTGTCGGATAAGAATCGTCAGACAGTGGGACTGGTGGCTAGGCTCTGCGCCCAGGTTTATAAAAGCGAGGCAAAAAGGCCCATACCTTTCCATTTTAATTAAAACAATTTAAAGTGAGTTTTTTAATGGGTTAAAAGGTTTAAAAGGGCAGTTTTATCCCTCTCTTTTATAATTTTCTATAACCCTTACACTTTTATGTTATTACAAGCTTTTTTTCTGGTTATTAGAGAATCTTGGGGATTCTTTTTCATTGTATTTCAAATTGATTGAATTGTACTGGTCAAAGACTGTAATAAAATGACTGTCTGACGGTTGCTGAAACTGCTCTCAGGTACTGCGGGGATGGCTGGGAAGTCTGCAATCTGGCTCGATCCCCCGCTAACAACTGCTGGAGCAAACAGGCTACCAAAAAGGCATTTATTAGCCTTCACTGATGACTTTAACTGGAAGGAATGTTCCCAGTTTGCAGAGCTAGGGGGCACCAGTGCACAAACTTTTAGTCGGCAGCACAGAGATTTTTGCTTCTGCCCATAACTGAACTGAGATGGCATTTTTCCCTTCTGGGGCCCATAAATTAGATTCCCTGGTCCAATCCTTTTGAAACTTGGGGGGGGGGTTGAGGAGAGGCACCAACATCCATGCCGCAAATTTGGTGCTTCCACCAAAAAAAAAAAAAACAGCTCTCCCCAAGCTCAAGGTAATGGACAGTTTCAAGAGGGAATTAGATAAACATCTGGAGCAGAAGTCCATCAGTGGCTATTAGCCACAGGGTATAGATGGGAACTCTCAGTCTGGGGCAGGTGATGCACTCTATTCTTGGTGCTTTGGGGGGGCAGCAGTGGGAGGGCTTCTAGTGTCCTGGCCCCACTGCTGGACCTCCTGATGGCACCTGGTATATTTTGGCCGCTGTGTGACAGAGTGTTGGACTGGATGGGCCATTGGCCTGATTCAACATTGGCTTCTCTTAGGTTCTTAAGGTACCCCCAGATCAATTCTCCATTGTAGCCTATGGGCCATTGACTATAAAAGGTCCCCATAGGCTATAATGGAGCCAGAAAGGAGTCAGGTGTTTGTTTGTTTTTAGTATGCCCCTATTATGCTTTTCAGCATGATTTGTAAACTGCCTTGAGTCACAGGGAAAAGTGGGATATAAATATTTGAATAAATAAGTATTTTGAGCAGCTTGATAACATTGAAGCAACTTCCTGTTCGTTAGGCATAGGCAGGGTTCTGACAGTGATGGTTCCACCTCGGTTATACTTGACCTGTAATGCTGGTTGTCATATTTCACTAACCTCCACCCCCACCAAAGTAAACTACAAGAGTACTCCCCAAGTGCTGGTATGTTTTCTAAAGCTCAGAGCAGGTGATGGTCCAAGCCCAGTTTGACCAATATGGTGGACTGGGGCAGGTAGGCTTGTTCTCCAGAGGCCAGGTCTACTAATATAGTGAAAAGGGGTGGGTAGACCTGTTCTCCGGAGGCCAATTCTACCGATATAGTGGAAAGGGGCAAGTAGACGTGTTTGCCGGAGGCCTGGTCTACCAATACAGTGGACTGGGGCAGGTAGACCTGTTCTCTGGAGGCCAGGTCTATTAATATAGTGAAAAGGGGTAGATAGACCTGTTTGCCGGAGGCCCGGTCTACCAATACAGTGGACTGGGGTGGGTAGACCTGTTCTCTGGAGGCCAGGTCTACTAATATAGTGAAAAGGGGTGGATAGACCTGTTTTCTGGAGGCCTGGTCTACCAATACAGTGGACTGGGGCGGCTAGACCTGTTCTCCAGAGGCCAGGTCTACTAATATAGTGAAAAGGGGTGGGTAGACCTGTTTGCCGGTGGCCCGGTCTACCAATACAGTGGACTGGGGCGGCTAGACCTGTTCTCCAGAGGCCAGGTCTACTAATATAGTGAAAAGGGGTGGATAGACCTGTTTGCCGGTGGCCTGGTCTACCAATACAGTGGACTGGGGCGGCTAGACCTGTTCTCCAGAGGCCAGGTCTACTAATATAGTGAAAAGGGGTGGGTAGACCTGTTTTCTGGAGGCCTGGTCTACCAATACAGTGGACTGGAGCAGGCAGAGCTGTTCTCCGGAGGCCAACTCTACCATTATAGTGGAAAGGGGCAAGTAGACGTTTTTGCTGGAGGCCTGGTCTACCCCCCACAGAGGTCAACATTTTCTGTAACAAAGTTTGGCTTGATTCGGTTTTCTCTTACAATGTTCAAATTATCCGTAAAATATCGTTTAAATATAGTTTAAAAGAATTCATTCTGAGATTTCTACAAGGCTCTGGGAATAATCTTCTAAAAAACGAATTCATGCAATAGTCAAATGTAGAAGAAGAAGAAGAGAGAAGAGATTGGATTTATACCCCGCCCTTCACTACCCAAAGGTGTCTCAGAGCACCTTACAAACTCCTTTCCCCACCCCCTCCCCACACCAGACACCCTGGGAGGTAGAAGAAGAAGAAGAGATTGGATTTATACCCCCACCCTTCACTACCCGAAGGAGTCTCAGAGCGGCTTACAAACTCCTTTCCCTTCCCCTCCCCACAACAGACACCCTGTGAGGTACGTGGGGCTGAGAGAGCTCTTGACAGAAACTGCTCTTTTTTCAAGAACAGCTCTTATCAGAACTGTGGCTTGCCCAAGGTCATCCAGCCAGGTGCAAGTGGAAGAGTGGGGAATCAAACCCCGTTCTCCCAGATTAGAGTCTGCACACTTAACCACTACACCAAACTGGTTCTCTCACTCCCAGCTTTAACCCTTCTAGCTTCTTTTTCTTCTTTGTTCATGAGGTAGAATTTTTGCTCACAACTGTGTGGAGCTTTGAGGGAACACTGGTTTTGGCTACTGCGTGACACAGAATGTTGGACTTGGTGGGCCACCGGCCTGATCCAACATGGCTTCTCTTATGTTCTCAGTTGTAGAAATGCCAGATGAAGGGGGGGCTGTTCTTGGGAAAGCGTTTCTCTGCCGGGAAATGGACCCTGGCTAGATGGTGCCACATGCCAGCAACAGAGAGAAGGGTGGGGGATCCTTAAACAGAAAAAAGTGACCTTCTTTGGTCCTTCAAAGGATGTCCACTTTCCATGTCCTTCAAAAAAAGAAGTCCAGGGTGACTTCTTCCCAGTGTTCCCTCTAAGCTGAGTTGGTGTGAGCTAGCTCATAGTCTTTTAGCTTCCAGCTCACACACGTTTGTCTTAGCTCAGGGAGGATGGCTCCAGAGCAGAGTCCCCTCTAAGCTGAGTTAGTGTGAGCTAGCTCGCAGTTTTTTAGCCTCGGCTCCTGTCTTAGCTCAGGAAGGACGGCTCCAGAGCAGTGTTCCCTCTAAGCTGAGTCAGTGTGAGCTAGCTCACAGTTTTCTAGCCTCCAGCTCACACATTTTTGTCTTAGCTCAGGAAGGACTGCTAGCCAAATTGCTTGCTCACAACTTTAATGCCAGCAGCTCGCAAAGTAGAATTTTTGCTCACAATACTCCATACCTTAGAGGGAACATTGCTCCAGAGCACACTGATTTATGCAGCAGCCAAACCGCTTGCTCACAGCTTGAATGCCAGCAGCTCGCCAGGTAGAATTTTTGCTCTCAAGACTCCACAGCTTAGAGGGAGGCATTGCTTCTTCCACAGGGCTGGTGTTTATGTGGCATCATGTAAAGGCAGCAAACGCTGACCAGGAGATCCTTTCCTGGGTTTCAGCTTCAATTTCAGCACCCTGGACAGAGATAGGTTCCCCCTCACCTGCCTCTGTGTTGTTGCTGGACCTCCTCCATGGTCTCCCAAGGGGGTCCTTGTTTACCTTGATGACATTCTTTTGTACTCCCCCGACCTTAAATCGCATGTGAAACTGGTGCGGGAAGTACTACAAACGTTGCACAAGCATAAACTGTATGCCAAACTATCCAAGTGTGAATTTCACAAAACGGAGATCCCTTTTCTGGGCTACCGCATTTCCCAAAAGGGGATTGAGATGGACCCTGACAAAGTCAAAGATGTCGTGGGGTGGGAGGCCCCCAAAACGAGAAGGCAACTCCAGGGGTTCCTCGGATTCGCAAATTTTTACAGATCGTTCCTCTCGAACTTTGCCCAGGTGGCTCTTCCCTTGACTGACTTACTGAGAACCAAAGGGAAGCCACCCGAATGCACTCGGCCCGGGGCCAAACTAGTATGGTCGCCAGAGTGCCAGCGGGCGTTCGACAGATTAAAAGCCCTTTTACGTCGGAACCCGTGTTGGCCCACCCGAATGAACTTAAAAATTCATTGTTCAAGTTGACGCCTCGGACGTTGCAATGGGGGGCGATCCTCCAAGAGGGGGGATGGCAGATTGCACCCCCTTGCCTATGTTTCCAAAAATTTAACGATACCGAACGAAATTGGTCGGTGTGGGAAAAAGAAGCGGGATCGATCCGTTTGGCGTTGGCTACCTGGCGCCATTGGCTGGAGGGGGCACGAGTCCCGTTCGAGGTCTGGACTGATCACAAAAACCTCGAACTACTCCGCTCCCCCCGCTCCTTGAACGCCAAACAGCTCCGCTGGGCTGATTTCTTCTCCAAGTTCAATTTCACACTGCACCACTTCCGGGGACATCTAACTCGCTGGCTGATGCACTGTCACGCCTCCCTCAACACGACAGCAAAAGGGAGGAGATTCGTGACTCGATTTTCACTCCTTCCCAGTTGGGAGGAGCAGTAACCACTCGAAGGCAGGCCAAACATTCCCCCCACCGCCAGGTCCTTCCCCGAATGTATGGGCGGTGAAATTCTCCACAGAACTGTCGGATGCGGACAGGGAGGAGGTGGCGGGGGAAGACGGAATGTCCACGGATGCGCATGGCTGCTGGACTAAAAATAACAAACTTTTTGTCCCACGAGCTCTCAGGGGGAGGTGATGGGTTGGGCGCATGGATCTAAGCTAGCTGGACACACGGGGTTTGTAAAATCTCTCCAGCTGCTGCAAAGACAATTTTGGTGGCCAGGACTACGTAAAGATGTTTCTCTCTTCACGTCGGCTTGTCAAACTTGCTTGATGAGTAAACCTCGGCCCGGTAAACCCCCAGGTGCCCTACAACCTCTCCCTACCCCAGCTCGGCCATGGGAAGTGATCTCTATGGACTTTATTACGGATCTACCCCCCAGCGGGGGAAAAGCCGTCATTTGGGTGATAGTCGACCTGTTTACTAAACAGGCCCATTTCGTTCCGTTTACCTCCATCCCCTCTGCTAAAAAATTGGCCTCTGCTTTCTTGCAACACGTTGTGAGACTCCACACTTTGCCTGCTAAGGTGATCTCGGACAGGGGGATTCAATTCGTTTCGAGGTTCTGGAGCGAACTTATGTCACTGCTTGGGGTGGAGAGGGGGGTGAGCAGTGCATACCATCCGGAATCCGATGGGCAGACTGAACGTGTAAATCAGACTCTGGAACAATACCTTAGGTGTTTTTCTAACTTTCAGCAGGACAATTGGCATTCTCTTTTGCCTTTGGCTGAGTTCTGTTACAATAATACTCAACACTCGTCGACGGGGATGTCCCCGTTTAAAGCGGTACATGGCTATGACGCCCCACCTTTGCCCTTTTTGACTTCTCCCGACCTCCCGGCGGGAGATGCTGGGAACTGGTGCAAACAGCTGCAGGAGGCGTGGGGCTCGTTAGCCAAAACTCTGGAGGAAGCTAAGGCTGCATACAAACTCCAAGCAGATAAAAAACGTAGCCTTGCTTGGGTTCCGAAATGTGGAGAGTTTGCTTATTTATCCACCCAACATTTGCGTCGAATTCAGCCAAGTCGCAAACTCGGTTGGAAATATATTGGTCCTTTTGAGATTGTAAGAGTGATTAACAATGTAACTGTTGAACTTGCCTTGCCTAAGTCTCTAAAGTCTATTCATCCTGTTTTTCATGTGAGGCTTCTACGCCAAGCGCCTGAAGGAAACAGATGGAGACCGCAACGGCCGACCCCTCCCCCGCTGCTGGGGGGGGGGAACCTCACTACGAAGTGTCGCAAATTCTGGACTCTAAAATCTCTCGCAATCGCTTGTTTTACCTGGTTGAATGGATTGACTTTGGGCCGGAGCAGAGGGAGTGGGTACGGGCGGAAAATGTTCTGGCCCCCCGACTTGTCAAAGCCTTTCACAAGTTGTACCCCCATAAACCAAAGGGGTAGGACTATTTTCGAGGGGGCTGCATGTCAGGTAGCCCTGCCATGATGGATGGAAGGGAGGGAGGTGGGCTCTAGGCGCCTTGGTGGCGTAACAGGCGGGAGGTTGGAATCCGGGGAGTTGTTGATTTACACCTCGGGTGTGAGAATGGAATGTGGCTTCTATTACCACTATCTCTTTGCAGCCTAGACATTCTGACCTTGGCAAGTCAGGCTGCGCGCTTCCCTATCGCTGGCATAGATGTAGCAGCTGTGAATAATGGGGGCGGTGGGAATTTCATTAGCTTAGTAACTTTCGATTTCTCAGCCGCATGTTATTCATTGTATGGAAGAAGGGGGGTCCCCATTCACCCCCTTTCCTGTATAACCGCTTGCTTTCTGTAACCAAGTCATTCTGAACAAGATACCTGTTCCAGTGATCTATCTATTGCAGCTTAATAAACGCTAACCTTGCTTGCATCACAAGGCCTGGTGTTTTGCTGACTAAGTTAGGACTTCTGACAG